>SJYV01041943.1:11051-89304 GCA_006410875.1 Neotragus pygmaeus
GATGTGGGGATGATTTGGGGACGGGGGAGGGAGGGGGCCTATAACAATCATGTCCTCATGATCCCTAAGAGAATATCAACAGTAGAAAGCCATTGAAGTGAAACACCATATTAACAAATTGAATAAAAATCATATGGTCATCTCAATAGATGCAGAAAAAGCTTTTGACAAAATTCAACACACATTTATGAAAGTCATTGAAATAACAGCTGTCACTGACCCCCTCCCCCAATCCCATGCAATTCACTGCCTAATAAAGTACGAAGTGATGCTGAGCAATGTGGTGGCACACTGACATTTTGTCCATTTCTAGAACCTTCCAAGTTTCTCACTGCTTCAAGCCATTTCAACATATCATTCTAACTAAAAAGCTTTTCTTCAAGCTCTTTGTCTCTCTCACATTCTCATTTTTCAGGTCTCAGATTAGGAGTCACAGCCTCAACAGAGGCCTCATCTCATATAACTCTAAACCAGGTGCCCCTGGTCACTTTCTATCCAAACATCCTTTTGCAGTACACTTTTTAGCAGCAATCACCTTATAAAATTAGCCTATTCCTATTTTTTCTTGTCCTTTTTGTTTCTTTCCCTCATCAAAACACCAGCTTCCCAAAGGCAAAGAAATCATGGCAACCTTGTGTTTTGTTTTATCTGTATTGCCTTTACTGTTCAATAAATACTTGTTAAATGACTGAGTCAATATTTAGGTTTTCTGATTAACCTTTGCAACTTAATAGGAGCCACCACCAGTCCTTCCTTTGACTAGCTTCTTAACAATGGCTCAATCAATAAGGTATTAAATGTTTGCTTCTAATCGTGATGAGATCTGTGGGGTTTTTGCATTAACAGTCTTGCTCTTCAAAACTAAATTCACAGCCCTATAGTCTTCTGAATTTTTATGAAATAAACCTTTGGTTGAGCTATTTGCCATGTATCAGTGCTTGTTCTAGCCAATGGTATCCAAAAGTGCTTTGACTACCATTACCAATTGGGAATATTAAAGAATATATAGAATATAAAGACAGAGAGTTTACATTCTAAACTCTTCATAGGTCTAGCACATAGCTCAGTAACAAAATAAATACATTTCAGAGGCATTCAAAGTCAATAATTCAATAAGCTCATGTTTTCTCTCTGCTCAGCCTACTCTGCAACTTTGCCATCTGGCTTCTAAGGCTTAATCATCAACAAAACACCTCCGAGGAGGTTTTAAACTTAATTACTATTTGTGTTTTGATTAAGGAACTACAGTTAAGAAGTTAAAAAGCAGAGAGGAGTTGTAAATAATAACTGGTAACACCATCCCAAAGCAACTAGGAAAGCTCCTCTAGTGTGTTTCAGGCTTCAGCAGTTCCTCTTTCTCCACTGAAATAGAGCAGAAGGACAGAAACGTGAAACCCTGCTGGCATAATACTGAACCCCACAACACATGATTTTCCTGATAGCCCCATTTACTTCTTAAGAGGTCACTCATTGTTTTTAACATTCTTTCCCCCTAGTGTACCCTTGGAAATTCCTGTTGCCAGGGACAGAGAGTCAATCTATTGTTCACCAGCTCAACAATCCAGCCTTAGTATTTTGAGTTTGGATCTACGATCAAATAAAGCAGCCCTCCATTGCACATCCTCAGGGGCCCAGAAAAGGCCCCTGAGTCAAATTGAGATAACATTGAAATTTGTTTCAAAAAGTATAAAGTAATAACAAAGTAATTTGTTTTTGTAACATACACATAGATTCTTCTAGGTAATACTCAAGATAGGGTGGTAGGTATTAGTATTAGATACATTATAAGTCAAACCAGAGAAGAATTTAGGTAAAATATGTGTACTTGGGTTTTGTGTTCTATTCCAGTTACTGAATCACAGAAAATAAAAAATCAGCTCCTTACTACACAAAGGTGATCTGTGGACCAGCAGCATTGGCACCACTCTGTATCTTGTTTTAAATGTAGAATTACAGACCCCACTCCATACCTACTACATAAAAGTTCCACGTGTCCTGCCTAACCTAGTGGATAGAGATCATCTTTAGAAGCATCTAGTTCTTCTCAAACTTTAATGGATATAACTACATGAGAATTTGTAAAAATTAAATTACTGATTCTTCCATAGGATTGGCATAGAAAGGGACATCTTCTGTAGGAGCCATTATTAAATATTCAAGAATGTCTTTTATGTTAGCTAACACTATAGAATAAAAACACCTTCATGTTGATGCCTCTCATAGAAGTACCTTTTCTTTAGCCCTGGACTAAGCTTGCTGTGAGACTTCCTGATGGCTCAGATGGTAAAGAATCTGCCTGCACGGATTCAATCCCTGGGTCAGGAAGTTCCCCTGGAGAATGGAATGGCAACCCACTCTATTTTTCTTGCCTTGAGAATTCCAAGGACAGAGGACATGACTGAGCAACTAACACTTTCACTTTTGGGGCTTCCCTGTTGGGATGTGCTTGAGAGAAACACCCAAGAAACCTCCCGGTGACCATTCTTGATGAGGGAATTTGGACTGACAAGTAGACAGATATATTGACCAAAAAAAAAAAAAAACCAACAGTGAAAGTCACTCTGTGTTCAACTCTGTGACCCCATGGACTATATAGTCCATGGATTTCTCCAGGAAAGAATACTGAAAAAACAAATGCATGACCTAAGAGTTGAGAAATATTTTTTATTTGGTGGACAAAACTGAGGACTTAAGCATGGAAGATGTTGTTTTTCAGTCNCATCTAGATGTGTATAAGAGACAGGGACTATATAGTCCATGGATTTCTCCAGGAAAGAATACTGAAAAAACAAATGCATGACCTAAGAGTTGAGAAATATTTTTTATTTGGTGGACAAAACTGAGGACTTAAGCATGGAAGATGTTGTTTTTCAGTCTCTTAGTCATGTCCGACTCTTTGCGACCCCATGGACTGCAGCACGCCAGGATTCTCTGTCCTTCACCATCTCCTGGAGCTTGCTCAAACTCATGTCCATTGAGTCGGTAGTACCATCCAATCATCTTGTCTTTTGTCATCTCCTTCTTCTCCTGCCTTCAATCTTTCCCAGCAGAAGGGTCTTTTTTAAGGAGTCGGCTCTTCATGTCAGGTGGCCAAAGTATTGGAGCTTCAGCTTCAGCATCAGTCCTTCCAATGAATATTCATGACTGATTTCCTTTAGGATGGACTGGTTGAATCTCCTTGCAGTCCAAGGAACTCTCAAGAGTCTTCTCTAACACAACAGTTCAAAAGCATCAATTCTTTGGTGCTCAGCTTTCCTTATAGTACAACTCTCACATCCATTTGTGACTACTGGAAAAATTACAGCTTTGACTATACAGACCTTTGTTGGCAAAGCAATGTCTCTACTTTTTAATACACTGTGTAGGTTTGTCATAGCTTTTATTTCAAGGAGCAAGCACCTTTTAGTTTCATGGCTGCAGTCACCATCTGCAGTGATTTTGGAGCCCAAGAAAATAAAGTCTGTCACTGTTTCCATTGTTTCCTCATCTATTTGCCATGAAGTGAAGGGACCGGATGCCAAGATCTTCATTTTCTGAATGCTGAGTTTTAAGCCAGTATTTTCACTCTCCTGTTTCACTTTCATCAAGAGGCGCTTTAGTTCCTCTTTGCTTTCTGCCATAAGGGTGATGTCATCTGCATATCTGAGGTTATTGATATTTCTCCTGGTAATCTTGATTCCAGCTTGTGGTTCATCCAGCCCAGCATTTCACATGATATACTCCACATATAAATTCAGGACTGTGAAAAGCTGGATACTGGCCCCAGATAGCTAAAGTGGATATCAAAGAATGATTTCAGTAAGCCCAGACTCTTGCATCTTCCCATACATAGAAAAGTGCTAAATACATGAACTTGAAATGTCTGGTTTTCTTGAATTAACAGTAATCTTTGGAAGTTCCAACCACCTGGATTTTCTGTATATCCTGGCTCCTCCAGTATCTCTTTTAAGCAGTTCCTGAGAGCTATCTAGGGGCTCAGAGCTATCTGAGCAACTGTTCGGAAGAGGTAACAGAGGAGCCAAGATATATAGAACAACCCGGTAGCTGGAACTTCCAAAGATTACTGTTAATTCAAAAAAACCAGACATTTCAAGTTTATATATTTAGCACTTTTCTATGAATGGGAAGATGCAAGAGTCTGGGCTTACTGAAATCATTTCTTTGATATGCTCCTTAGCTATCTGGGGCCAGTATCCAGCTTTTCTCAGTCCTGAACCCCTCAGGGTGACAGTTGGGGGTGATCACAGTGGCTGAAGGCTTGGTGGCAGGTTGCCTGTTTGTTTCCGTCCAGAGTTCCCTCAAGGCTCACCATGGAGGGCAGCTATAGTTGCTGTAGATGGCTCGATGACTGCAACATCCTTTGTTTGCTGATATGGCAGGCAGCTTTCTTTTACACCTAGTCCACATATAGGTGTAATTTTGAGCATCTCTAAAATACCCCAAGTAGTATACAATTCTCTGTCCATTAAGTATATTCATAGTTTTACCAACAGGAGTTCGGTGTAACTAGNTTCAATAATTCATCTATATATAAACTGCCACAATTTAAAAATTCGTAAATAAGTCTTTTTTAAGCCACATTTTGAAGGCCATTTAGGATAAAAGTATTATGTCTTATCCCTCATTTCAGAGATTATTAAAATATGTTAAAATTAACTTTGAGAAAACTCATTAAAATGTAAAATCTATAGAAGACCCTTTAAGATTTATATCCCCAGAAATAAGTGACAAGGTTTGACACAGCTCAGCTGAAACCAACCCACAGATCAGAGCTTTCTGTCAGACTTTTGAAAGTTATTTTTATAGATCATAGAATATTGGAGCTTGAAGTGACCTTAAAGAAAGTCCAATCCAATCCTCTCATTTTCCAATGAAAAAAACATAAAGGAGAAAAAAAGAGCAGCGACGGGCTTCCCTGGTAACTCAGTGTAAAGAATCTGCCTGCCAATGTAGGAGACACAGGTTTGATCCCTGGTCCAGGAAGATCCCACATGCAGCAGGGCAACTAAGCCCATGCACTGCAGTTATTGAGCCTGTGCTCCAGAGCCAAGGAACTGCAACTACTGAGCCCATGTGCTGCAATTACTAAGGCCTGTGTTCCCTAGAGCCCCTGCTCCACAACAGAAACCACCACAGTGAGAAGCCAGCACACCACAAATATAGAGTAATCCCCACTTGCCACAACTAGAGAAAAGCCTGCACAGCAAAGAAGACCCAGGACAGCCAATAAACAAATAAAATTATAAAAATAGAGCAGCTACTCATTAAAATAGACACATAAATTCATGACAGAATAATAGTAAAACACAGGCTACCTTACTTCCAATCTGAGGTTCCCTCTACGGAGTTGGATCCCAGCCACAAAGGGAAGCTTCCAGCATGCTATGGTCATGAAATTGAACCAAAGATCTGGTCCTTGCCCACATATCCAAAAGTATCTCTTGTCATTCTTCTCTTGCTCACCATTCTCCAACCCTATGACCACTGTTCTGTTCCTCTCACACACTATAAGACTTCTTCTTTTTTTTTTTTTTCACTTGCTGTTTCTTCTGCCTAGAAAGCTCTTCCCCCAGATGCATCTTTGTATGACTGGCTGGTATCTATCCCACAGATCTGTTTAAGTGACAATTCTTTAGAGAGGACTTTCCTTAATACTCTATTTCCAGTAGTCACCAGCCTGTCTTCCTCNCTTGCTGTTTCTTCTGCCTAGAAAGCTCTTCCCCCAGATGCATCTTTGTATGACTGGCTGGTATCTATCCCACAGATCTGTTTAAGTGACAATTCTTTAGAGAGGACTTTCCTTAATACTCTATTTCCAGTAGTCACCAGCCTGTCTTCCTCCATCACACTGGCCTAGTTCCATTACTCGTTCTTGTAGTCCTTGTCATGTTACATTTGTTAGTGCTTAAAAAAAATGATACAGATCTCCCCCACTAGACTGTAGCTTTATCAGAGCAGAGTTCCTGGCACACAGTAGCTGCTTAATATATATACATGTCAAAGGAAGAAATAAATCTCTGAAGTACTTCTTGAGTAGATTCCCTATTGCCTGATGTCTAAATTCTTAAATGCCCTGTTTTGATTTCCCAGGAACCAGGAAAAGCCTAGACATAATGGGAGTCATGAATAGGAGAGCTAGACCAAGTTGTCCTACCAGAGGTCTCCAGAAATAAAACAGATTCAGAGAGGTAAGTAAGCTAAGCTAAAGTCCTTAGAGACTCAAGCTTGATATGTAATGATCAGTTGAGGTTGACAAGTCTAAAGGGCAGGAACAGCATCAAAAAATGTGAAACAAAGTCAAGAATCAGTAATAGTGGCACAGGAATGGAATGGCAGGCAAGTCCAGAGACGTGCATGTTAGTTCCTCTGTGAATGCTGAAAAATAGGACTTAACTTTATTGGTTTGGGGCCATGTGATGTGTGAATGTGTAGGACTGAATTAAAGCTACAGGGTCAGGGCTAAAATGAACCATAATTTTAGAAGATTCATTTTTCTTCCCCAACTTCCATGGTGGATTGGCAGTGTNCTCATATTCATACATGACCAACGGAAAAACTATAACTTTGAATAGACCAACGTTTGTCAGCAAAGTAATGTCTCAGCCTTTTAATATGTTGTTTAGGCTGGTCATAGCTTTTCTTCCAAGAAGCAAGCGTCTTTTAATTTCATGGCTGCAGTCACCACCTGCAGTGATTTTGGAGCTCCCCAAAATAAAGTCTGTCACTGTTTCCACTATTTCCTCATCTATTTGCCATGAAGTGATGGGACCAGATGCCATGATCTTAGTTTTCTGAATGTTGAGTTTTAAGCCACCCTTTTCACTATCTTCTTTCACTTTCATCAAGAGTCTTTAGTTCTTCTTTGCTTTCTGCCATAAGGGTGGTGTCATCTGCATATCTGAGTTTATTGACATTTCTCCCAGCAATCTGTTTATTAGTTCAACAATCTTTTTTTGACTACACTGCATGGCATGCAGGATGTTAGTTCCCTGACTGGGGATCATACCTGTGCTCCCTCTAGAGTAAAGGAGAAGGTGAGTTTTGTAAAAATAGTTAGATTGGCACTTTAAAAGTGATCTATTTTTAATGAGGCAAGCAGTCAGATTAGTGAGTGCTACACTAACCCAAGAAAAGAGTAAGTATATATAGCCATATATGTGGAAATCTACTGTCTTAAGGGGGCGTGTTCTTCTCCAAGGTTGTTTGGGTTAGTTATCTCTTAAATGGCTGGGGCAAGAAATTCTGGATATCAGCCAGAGGCTGGGACCGGCTGGGAGCTGGGCATAATCAACCTTAAAGTCCTTTTTTTTTCCCAAGTCCATTTTTTTTCTTCAGGTGAAGAAGTTCTTTGTTTTTCATAGAATCGTGAGGAGGACCTGGAGGGGAGTTTTAACTCCAGGCTATTTTGAGCTGTGTAACTTTCCTTCATTCTAGTCCCTAAGGAATATATATAAAAAGAGAAAGAGAGGTGAGCATTGTTAATATTCAGGGCTTTTTCGTACTGATAAATGATGGTCTGGGAGTTGTGGTGTGGGAGGAAGGAAGTCTAAGGCCCATAGTGTTTATTTTCTATTCTAGCCATCAGGGTCTCAAGCAAAAGAACAGGCTTGACTTGGTCTTGGGAAATGGCTTGGATTCGGTCTTGGATGAATCCCTGCGGTCCAGTAGAGGATGGATGTGGGGAGGGCTGAATCCACAGATAGACATATCCAGCAGTCTTTAGCCAATTGTCTGTTAGAAGCATTGAGAAGGGTATAGGTTAAATTAAGGGTCCAGAATAGACAGTTGAAGTTATGATTTTGAAGGAGTTCATGAGTCAGAGGAAGAAGGGAGGATAAGAAGATGTTAAACATTTGGGGAAGTGAGTATAAGATAGACTACTATGGAAAATAATTGGATTTTGAAGGGGTAAAAATTATAAAAGGTTCCATGTAGCCACAGGGTAGAAACGTAATCTTCAACGTGTTTGAACGTGGATCTTTGAGGACTTGAGACCCAGATTTCTGCCAGAAGTTGTTTCAGGAATAGTTGCAGCTGTGAAACCGACAGGCTCATCTGTTGCCAGTTGGGGCCATTGGAAGCCATGAGAACTTTAGAGTGGTAGGGCCTGTGTGAGAAACTTGATAAGTATTAGTCTGGCAAGCATTTTCATCATTGGGCTGCATAACCTTTTTTAACTGAGTGATGTGTACTCAAGGGGTGATTTCTTTTAATTCTGCAGTGGTAAGGGTCAGCAGAATTACCGTGTAAGGACCTTGTCATTTTGGGGTTAGATATGAGTGAAATTGAGTTATCATGTAAACTTTGTCTTCTATTTTAAGGGGTGGGTGTGAAAGATTGGGGTGTGGTCGAGGAAGTAAGTCATCCATATACTGCCAAAAGTCATCTCGTATCTGGACAAGTAAAGGAAAAGGAAGGTGAGATGGCCATTTGGGACCGTCCTGGGAGTGGGGGAGACCCAAAGGTATTATTGGACTCCCATACATGGCCTCGAATGGACTGATATTTAAGGGGTTTGTTGGTAAGGCCCAGACCTTTAAGAGGGCTAAAGGGAAGAGTTTAATCCAGTCTTGATGAAGTTCAATCATTAATTTGTCAGAGTTTCTTTTAGGACTCAGTTGGAGCTCTCAACCTTATCAGAAGACCAGGGATGATAAGGAATGTGAAACCTCCAAGGAACTTGAAGGACTCATGCAATATTTTGGGTGATTTGGGATGTGAACTCGGGCCCATTGTCAAACTGAAAGGAGGAAGGCATTCCAAACCTGGAGAGGATTTCAGTAAGAATAAGGCGAGCCACAGTAGGGTCTCATTTGTTAGTAGTCGGGAAAGTTTCAATCCATCCAGAAAATGTATCTACAAAGACTAGGAGAAATTTAACCCTTTTTACGGGTGGCATGTGGGTGAAATCTACCTGCTAGTCTTGTGCGGGAAGATGTCCGCAAATTTGGTGGGTGGGGAAAGAAGGGGGGCGAATGTTAGAATTAGGATTTGTCTTATGACAATTGGTTCAAGTTTGGGTCAGATTATTTATATAAGTCACATCGTCCTTAGTCAGCTCAATAAAGTTCTGAAGGAAAGCCTTAAGTACTTTTGTAGAGGGGTGGAAACGGGAATATAAATATGAAAGTAATGTGCAGATGTTAGGCTTGTCAATTTGGGCTATAGTAAAGACAGGACTAACAGAGGTGACCTGCCACTTTGCTTCATGACCTGCTGTATTGTTATAAAAGGAGATAGGACTATGTCACTGATGTCCCCACCAATGTACTACATCAGCTTGTTCTGGGAGCTGAGCCACATGGAGGAGTTCAGAAATAAAAGAAGCATTGAGAATAGTTATGCCCTTCTGAGTCAGGAATCCCCCTCTCCCTCCAGATTATAATGCTAGAATGTAATATGTTATAGACCTATTTGGAGTCAGTGTAAATGTTTATCTTTTGGTCTTTGACTAGGGTCAAAGCTTATGTAAGAGCTATCAGTTCAGTCTGTTGTGAGGATGTGTGAACTGAGAGTGCAGCTGACTTGATAAGGTGAGGGGGGATAACTTTGTTGAGCTGTCCCTGGACTATAGTGTATCCAGCCCCAAATGGGGCTTGTTTCTGGGCACTGCCATCTATGAACCAGGATGGGACTTTGGGGTCAGTAAGGGGCTGATCTGGTTATATGTTCAAAGGGATTAAGTGTCATATCTAAGGTCTGAACACAGTCATGAGATAGGTGTTATTCTTCTGCATCTGGTGTAGGGAGTAAGCTAGCAGGTTTAAGACGTTTACAAGGCATAAAAGAAAGGCATGGGTCTAGGAGGTGTGCGTGGGGGTTCTGTAGTTGAGCAGGGGGCAGAGAAAGTAAAGCCTGATGAGAGAGTAAATCTTTGAAGGAATGAGGTGAGCATACATTTAGAGGAGCATTTTGGCTTAGTTTTGGGGCTTCAAGTATTAAGGGGGTAGTTGCAGCTAAAACCTGGAGACAAGGTGGCCATCTGAGCGTGACGAGCTCGAGTTGCTTAGATAAGTAAGATAGAGGCCCCATATGTCCCCCCCCCTTTTTTTGGGCAGAGAACCCCTAAAGCATGCCCTTGTCGAGAATGTACAAAAAGGTAAAAAGGCTTGGTGTAATCAGGTAAGTAAAGAGAAGGGACCTGTAGTAAATGTTTGATAAGAGTCTGAATTGGGGTGTGGAGAGATAGGGGCCAATAAGGGTTCATCTAAGTTTCCACGAGTAGCTTGGTAGAGAGGTTTTGCATGGAGGGCAAAATTTGGGACCCATATTCAGAAGAAGTTTAATAGATCTAATAGAGAAAGAAGTTCCCTCTTGGTTTGGGGCCTGGGAGTCTGTGTCAAGGCTCAAAGTCTCTGAGCTGGAATTATTTTGGATTTGGGAGTGAGAAGCAATCCCATGTAACTGACAGTGGTGGAAGTAATTTGTGCTTTGGAGAGTGAGACTATATAACCCCTGTTGCCTAGGGCATTTAATACTATCACAGTGTGGACTAGGCAGTTGTGGTGAGAGGAACTACATAACAATAAATCGTCTACATATTTGAGTAAGATAGTAGAGCCTAGGTCTAAAGTTTGTAGGTCCCTTTGAAGGATTTGACCAAAAAAATGAGGGCTATCTCTAAACCCTTGTGGTAAAATGGTCCAAGTAAATTGTTGAGATTGATATGTGTGTGGATCCGTCCAGGTGAAGGCAAATAAAGGCGGTGAAGATTGGTGTAGAGGTATAGTAAAGAAAGCATCTTTGAGGTCTAATACTGTGAAGTAGAGTCTGTCAGGAGGAATATGAGAGAGAAGGGTAGTAGGGATTAGTGACCATGGGTTATACGAGTATTATGGCCTCATTGATTTTGTGAAGATCTTGAACTAGACTCCAAGAGTGGGGTCCCTTTTGACTGCCAGGATAGGAGTATTATGAGGAGAGCAGATAGGCCACAAGAGGCTGACTTTAGCAGTCAGGAGACTATAGGTTTAAGCCCTTATTGGGATTCTGTAGTCAGGGTATATTGAGTTTGGGTTATAATCTGAGAGGGATTTTTAAGAAAGACCTGTATGGGGGAATGGTGTTGGGCTACCGACAGGGCTTTTGTGTCCCAGACCTGAGGATCTATTGGGGTAAGGTCAGGGGGCAGGTTTTGGGAGCGAGGGCTGGCCAAGGGTTTGGGTGCCATTTGGATGCAAAGAATTGATATGGGATCTAAGAATGGGAGGTTTATAGAAGTTTGTAGCTTAGCCAGAAGATCATGTCCCACCAACGCGATTAGGCATTGAGGAACTACTATAAAAGAATGTGTTAGTGTTGCCTTACCAAAGGAACAAAAGAGAGAAGTTATTTGGGATAAAAAAGGATGCCTGAGACCCCTTCAGTGGCCACTTCTGAAGGTTGGAGAGGGCCCTTAAAAGAGGAAAAGGCTGCTCCAATGTCTATTAGGAATGAGACTTTGTGTCTGGCCACCATGTCAATTACCCGAACCTCCAAGTCCATCTGTATGGGGTGGACTTGGGATCTGGAGCTTGGGCTCCATCACTGGAATAACTCAGGCACAACTGGATCACCTCTCACCTCATCTAAGGAACCATGGTCTGGGGTGCCAGGGCCCCCTGAGTCTGGTTCCTGGCCCATTGTTGTTGGGCCTGGAGTGGAGCCTGAGATTTGGTGGGTAGTGTCTGAGGACAATCCATTTTCCAGTGGCCCCGTTGTTTGCAAGTGGGGCAGGGTTTGGCGGGTGGCTGGGGGTTCAGGCAGGACTTATTAGCCCAGTGTCCCGTTTGGTTACATCTGAAGCAGGGGCCTGGAGGGTTAGGTCCCATATGGGTAGGCCAGGGTTGATGGGCCAAAGGAGTTGAATTTCTTTTTTGGATAGCTGCAGCAAATAAAGCATATTTGTAGCTTGTTTCCTTTTCTTTTTCTGCTTCTTCCTCCCTATTGTTGAAAACTTTAAATGCTATTTCTAGGAGATCTTGCTGAGGTGTTTCAGGGCCGTTTTCTAACTGGCATAGTTTTCAGCGAACATCAGAGGCTGACTGGCTTATGAACTGGATGTGTAGGTACAGAAGTCTGGCAGGGGTGGAAATATCTGGATTAGTGTATTTTTGGACTGCCTCAGTAAGCTGTGAAAGAAAAAGGACAGGATTTTCATCTTTTTCTTGAGTCACTTCCCTAATGCTATCGTAGTTAACATCAATGTGAGAGCTTTTTAGCATTCCTTCTAATAAACAGGTAATTATATGATGCAGGTACTGGATGCCAGCATCACCTGCTTGATATGTTCACCGTGGCTCAGTTAAAGGGATTGCATAATCAGCCACTGGATTAGTCCTATTTTGGTTTTGGAGCTGATCAGCATGAGTCTGGGCTGCCTGCCATATCTGTTCCTTTCCATCAGGGGTAAAAGTGGCATTTAGGATATAATAAAGACCATTTGAAGTTAAATGATATGCTTGTGTAAGGCAGAGGAATTCTTTTCTATATCTAGTAGGATTTTCTGAAGACGATCCCAGTTTTTCTTCAATTTGGCTCATGTCAGAAATTGAGAAAGCACAAGAATCCATGTAGGGCCCTCTGGTCCCACTAACTCTCTGAGAGGAAATATGTGTTTGCTTCAAGTCCTGGCTGATGGAGGTGGAATGGAAATCTCTTGGGGTTTTGGAGTCATCGCTTCCTGTTTTGGAGGAGGAAGGGCTAGAGAATGGGGTCTTGTCTCCAGAAGCTTTCTCTCCAGAGCGGTAGGGAGGAGGCACATCTGCTGGGTCAAAATTGGGGGCTGAGGGTTTAGGGGGCCTTTTAGGGACTTTAGATTTGGATTATTTTGTAATGGAGGGGGAGAGAGAGCAGAGGAGGATTTGATAGGTAGAACAGTCCTTGCAGAGAGAAGGACAGCTTCTAAGGTCCCAGAAGGCTTGAATATAGGGGACCTCTGATAATTTGCCATTCCGTTTGAGGAAGTTTGTGAGATCTGATAAAATATTGAAATCGAAAGTCCCAAACTCAGGCCAGCGGTTTTGGTTATCCAGTTTGTATTGAGGCCAAATTTGAGTGCACAGCAACTCGAATTTATGAACCTTGAGATCAGTCAAGAGTAGAGGTTTGAGGTTTCATTTTATGGAGGCCAAGGGAGAGTCCCATGGGACAGATTGGCTTGACCCCATAGCAAATGGTCTGGTCGAGACCAAAGATAATCTTTTGACCTAATCTTTTGACTGGGCAAAGATAGAAACTCTGAAGGAGGGAGGGGTGTCCTGCAATTACCTCCTTAGAAGCATTTTGGCTAGAGGGTTCCATGGCACCCTAGAGTACTGTCTGAGCTTGCCTGGGCTACTGGGTCGGGTATGAATTCATGGTGAATGGAGGGAGGTCAAATGGCAAAAGACCTCTGTCCTGGAGTTGGTCGGTTTCGCAGAAAAGAAAGTGTAGAGAAAAGAGGAAGAGAGAGAGAGACCAATATTCCTCAGGTTACATGGCAAACCAATAAAGCCCTTACATAGGACTTGGACCACTCGCGAAGGCACAGAGCATCCTCTCAAGGAGGTCTTCAAAGCCCGGGCAGGAAAGTTAGCTCGGCAGGCTTCCATGCTCTGAAGAGCTGGCCATGGAGAATGAGAAGGAACCTCAACTTCCTGGGTTTTGGCACCAAAATATGTAGGGTAAGGGAGTTAGAGAAGGCAAGGTTCAGAAAAAGAACAAGACTGGCACTTTACACGAACAGATCACCTTTAATGAGGCAAGAAGGGGCAGCAGTCAGATTAGTGAGTGCTACACTAACTCAAGAAAAGAGTAAGTATATATAGGCATATCAGAGAAGGCAATGGCACCCCACTCTGGTACTCTTGCCTGGAAAATCCCATGGACGGAGGAGCCTGGTAGGCTGCAGTCCATGGGGTTTCTAGGAGTCGGACATGACTGAGCGACTTCCTTTTCACTTTTCACTTTCATGCACTGGAGAAGGAAATGGCAACCCACTCCAGTGTTCTTGCCTGGGGAATCCCAGGGACGGGGAGCCTGGTAGGCTGCCGTCTATGGGGTCGCACAGAGTCAGACACGACTGAAGTGACTTAGAAGCAGCAGCAGCATATAGGCATATATGTGGAGATCTACTGTCTTAAGGGGGCCTGTTCTTCTCCAAGGTTGTTTGGGTTTGTTATCTCTTAAACAGCTGGGGCAAGAAATTCTGGAGATCGGCCAGGGGCTGGGACCGGCTGGGAGCTGAGCATAATCAACTTTAATGTCCATTTTTTCTTTGGGTGAGAGAGTTCTTTGTTTTGCATAGAATGGTGAGGAGGGACTGGAGGGGAATTTTAACTCCAGGCTGTTTTGAGCCATGTAACTTTCCTTCACACCCTGCAGTGGAAGTGCAGAGTCTTAACCACTGGACCACCAGGGAAGTCCTATAGTTCAACAAAATTTTATTAATAAACTTCTACGTACTCGATGCTGTGCTGGAATATGAGTCCCATCCTCTTATGCTTACCAAGTCATTAGGGCAAATCATGCCATGTTTTACAAAGGGAGAAGGGATTATTATTATTATTATTTTGGGATTTTATTGTTTCTGAATTTTAGTTCTTCACTGAGCTGTGTAGATGGCCATGGAAAAAAAGGATTGGTAATTCTCTTTTTCAATGCCCATAATAGGATGACAATGACTTTATTTCATATATCTTCCTTGAATTTCAAAGATGGACTTCAGTTACAGGAAAGAAAAAAAATCATATACCCAGAGTGGTTTAGAGTGAGAAGAAATTTAACTTATTCAAATCTGGAGATGCTGAGAATTTATGTAGTTTGCCTAAGATAATATACCTAGTTTGTGGGGCTTGGGAACTAAAATCCCAGACATGAACTCTTTCCATTGAACCACAAAGCCTTATTTGCTTTCCTTTCCTAAGTGTTTACTATGAAAGAGACACAAATATTACATGTAATCTGCTGCCTTGTCAGGGCAAAAACATGAAATTAAAATCTATCCATGATGAGATCATGTCTCTGAGTGGTTCAGAATAATTATTTGCTACAGTCATTCGTATGGGAAGTAGATTCCCAAAGCAGTGACAAGGAGAGGCAAAATAAGCATTGTTTCATGGGTTATGATAATTGAGGGAAGGTGGGTGAGGCAAGAGTCAAATTACTGAAAAAGACAGGAGCACATGACTAGTAAACTAGCAGTNAAGAGGAAAACTAATACTTACCATGAAAATTTATTGTAAGGATTAAAGACAATATATGTAAAGCATCCGGCCCTTTCAGTTCAGTTCAGTTCAGTTGCTCAGTCGTGTCCGACTCTTTGTGACCCCATGAATCGCAGCTCACCAGGCCTCCTTATCCATCACCAACTCCCGGAGTTCACTCAGACTCACGTCCATTGAGTCAGTGATGCCATCCAGCCAACTCATCCTCTGTTGTCCCCTTCTCCTCCTGACCCCAATCCCTCCCAGCATCAGAGTCTTTTCCAGTGAGTCAACTCTTCACATGAGGTAGTATTCAAAAAATATTGGCTATTTCTATTATAGATGAGATACAGGCAATATGGGATCAAATGACTATGTATCTAAGATCACATTCTAATGAATGGGCAGATCATGACCTAAACTGTGTCTGTCAGGCTTTCCCCAGGCCATGCTATAAAAGCTAGGAGATTCCAGCATGCTTGGGCCTTGATGTGGCATAACATAACATAACAGGCGCAACATAATGCCTGCTCTGGAGTGGTTCACAATGGAAATATGGACATAAAAGGAATGTGTGAAACAGCAAGAACAATAATGCAGTCATCTGAGTATCCCAAGGCTCACAACGTTTGAGTTTTCTTAGCAGAAGAGAATTTTAAGCCCAACACAGAAAGAAATAACGATCTGGATATGGAAAGAAGATAAAGGAGTGTTTCAAGCAAAAGCATAGAGTCAAGAATTAGGCAAACTCTTGTGATCCCCAGCTAGGATGGAGTGTTTCCAACCATTTTCAATCATGTCAAGTATCTCTTGAGGCTCTTGCTTGACTGATGAAAGATCACAGTCCTCCAAAAGTAACATGCTATTGTGTAAAAAAGCAGTGAATGATTGTAGTACCAATTCTTCCCCTCATTAGTTACAAAAACCTGTTGAAGTTCTCTGAATCCCAGTTTTTTTTACCAGTAAACATGAATAATCACAGCTCCTCCCCCTATTTCATGATATTAACATAAGCATCAAATGAGACAAATTATGAAGTGCTATATAAACATCTGAAATTATTATTAGAATGGCTTTAAAAAATAGGATTATCTGTTCACATCAAATCTTCCAAAAAAGGAAACCTACAAAACCTTTCCTAAAGGTATTCAAAAACCCAGGAATTTGAAGGAAAAAAAAATTGCCTCTTCAAAATATATTGCCTTTTTCAGGACGGACTTGAAATGCTACTTTTGTGAAATGGACTGACCAACTGAGAAGAGTCTATTCCAGGCTGTACCAAAGAATTCATGGTCCCACTTAAAGTACTATATTCTGTCCTTAACAAAAAATCCCAATAGTTGTCTTACAGGGAACATCTCAGTTTTACTACCTTGAGAGAATCTTACTTAGTACAAATTTTAAAACACTGATGAATTGTGTCTGACACCTCTTTAATTCACGTTCACCTAGTCAACACACTTCTCTAGTTCTACTCCCAAACTTAAGCTTAAGATCTGAGTAGTGCTTAAAGGTAAACACACTGTGGATATTTGAAATAACTGAAGATAAAATGTCAACACATGCTTTATATGATAAAATATAGAAAACAATAGAAAGAGAAAAGGAGCTTCAGGAAGGAAAGAATGGTAAGAAGGAATGAAGAAGACAAAGTATTAAAATAATGAAAGATTTAAACTTACCTATTATAAAATAAAGATCTTCACATTGGATTAAAAGTCAAAATAAGATTGTGTCAAAACTATGAATAAATAATTATTAGATGAAAGTACTTACTGTGTTCTAAGCAGTAGGCCAAACACTGTAAGCACACTAAACCATATAACCTGCATTAACAGTCTATGAGTTTGGCTCAATTGAATGATGAAGCATGAAAGGATTATGTAATTTGCTCAAGGCCACAACTAGTAAAAGGTAGAGTTGGATTTTTAAATCACATCTGTCAAATGCGCAAGAAATAAACAAGGATAAATAATATAAATAGGAACAATAATAAAGTGATTTATTAGATACTGAACATTGTGCCTTATACAATAATGGAGCAACTTTCTTCTGATGGATTAGGCTATGATAATTTCCCCAAAGCACAAAATATACAGATCACATTCACTAACCTCAATGTAATAAAAGTAGAAATAAAAAAAATTAAAGAAAATTGAATTATGAAAATAAGAAATGTACTTCTAAATAACTTATTGTTCAAAGAAGAATAATAAAAAATACTATAATTATGCCAATGATTTAGAAAACTAATTATCAGTGATTTAGAAATCCAGTGACTTAGAAAACAACGATATATCAAAAGTATGGAGTATTCCAATAGCTGTACTCAAATAATTCATTGCTATAAATACTCTTCTTAATAAATATAAAGGATGAAAACATACATTACTTTGAATTTAACTGAAAAACTTGCAAAGGAAAAAACAGGTCCAAGGAAAACAGAAATGAAGAATTAGTAAAGATTAAATCTGAAACTTATGATTTAGAGAACAGAAGAAGTAATAAGCAGTACAAGAGGTAGTTCTATTATAAGAAAATATATAAACCTTTGGGTAATTTAGTCAAGTATAACATAGAGAAGTAACAATTATATGAAGAAATGAAAAAGATAATACAAACATAGCTATGGAGGCAATTCAAAATTAAAAGATAAAGTATCTAGAAAAAATGATAATAAATATACAAGGAGAAATATTTAACATTTTAATGAAAGCATAAAAACAGTTTAATAAATAAATGCATAAATAAATTTAAACACATATCTTATAACTTGTTCAGGGATAGGAAAAGTAAATCCTTAAAGTAATATATCAGTCAGTCAGTCAGTTCATTCGCTCAGTTGTGTAATCTCAACTTTTAACATAATCCCAATAAAAATTCTGAAGGATATATTTGGAACCAGCTAAGCTGATTCTCAGCATCAAACAAAAAAATAAGCACATGAAGATATCCAGGAGAATATCTAAGCTGATACCCACAAGGGTGATGGCTAGCCTTACCGGATACTTTCAAAAGTATTATAAAGCTCAAGTAGTTAAAATGTTTTTACACCATGAATGAAGATACAGATACAGTAATGAAACCCAAAAGAGAGTTAAAAAATAAATGCTAATGACTTGAGAATTTAGCATAGGATATGATATTTAAAATCAGTGGGTAAATGGTGGAATGTAAAATTATTTTGGAAAAACTGACTAATGCTTTGGGGGAAAATATGGCTCTATTTTTAACAAAAGAACCTGATCCTCTTTGTCTGCTATTCTCCAGCACCACAGCTTGTGTCTATGAATTCTTCCACTCCGTAGCAATGGGCTATCACAAGCTACCAAAAATGCACTGTAAATTATAAATTTTGTGGCATTGTCAAAGAAGGGCCTTAAAGAATCATGCCTAAGGAGCTACCTTGATTTAACTTGGATAGTAGGGGTTGTGACTAACTGGTTATATCAGTAAGGATTCTTCTGAGAGAACCTACATATGTTATCTGCCCTCTGCAAGCTGAAGACCCAGGAAAGCCAGAAGTGTAGTTCAACTGGAGTCCAAAGGCCAGAGAACTGGAGCTCTAATGTCACAGGGCAGGATCATAGATGAACTTAGCAGCAGCAGCAGCAGCAGCAGCAGCTCAAGCAAAGAGCAAATTCCTTCTTCCTCCATAATTATTCTGGCTCTCAACTGATTGAAATGATGCCTACCCACTTTGGAGAGGGCAATCTTCTTTACTTCAGTCTAAGAATGCAAATACTAATTTCTTCTGGAAACACCCTCAGAGACACACCCAGAAATAATGATTTTCCAGCTATCTGGGCATCCCTTAGCCTAGTCAAGTTGACATACAAAATTAACTATCTCAATGGTGGACTAGGACTTTCTTATATAATCCGTTTAGGTCCCTTGTAGCAATTAAACCAGTACTGGGCACATAATAGAACATTCATAGTTGAATTGCATCTAAATTGAAGTTTACATTCATCATTCGACTGAATGTGAAAAAGAAGAAAATTGCATTTATACCCAAAACTAGTTAGGAAAACTTGATAAAAACAGTAACTGGCTATTTGAATTCTCTATTTGTTGAATCACCAAAAAACCCCATATTTATAAAGACAAACTTCTTTCCAGGAGAGGAATATGGAAATAAATTTTACATATTTAAGTGGTATCAGGAAGAATTGGATTAGAGAATCATTTAGCTTCCTTCAAACTTTGTTTTTATTTCATTTTCACCAAACAGCTTTGGACTACATATAAGCACTCATAGGGAGAAAATATGCTGGAGAAAAATGCTGGCTTCCAGCATTTCAGGAACTGTGATAGTTATTTATCACTGTGAATTAATAATACTACAAATGATTATTANTTTCCACAGTTTCTGTCTCTTAAACACATCTAGATGTGTATAAGAGACAGCATAGGGAGAAAATATGCTGGAGAAAAATGCTGGCTTCCAGCATTTCAGGAACTGTGATAGTTATTTATCACTGTGAATTAATAATACTACAAATGATTATTAATTTAGTCAGCCAGATGACAGATGCTTACTTAACTCAAAATATAGTTAATCATGTTTCAGGTTGTAGGAAGTAGGGAATCATGTGACATTTGATAGGAAAATGGTGATAAGCTGAAAGAACAAATGATCTCTTCCAATCCTCTTAAGGCATTTCCTAATGTTTCTCCTTTTAGATGCCCTACCTTATTGTGTCACCCCCATGTTCTCTCTCCAGCACCGAACCAAAACCAGCTACCCTTTACCCTGATAAAACAGAGCAGCTAGTCTTAGACAGTTAATCAGGAACAATGTATATTATAGAACAGATTCACATGAAGTATGAATCATTCTCCCAGAAGTATCTTCCTTTTCAAAACATATGTCCTACATCCCTAATTTAGACAGTATGACAAATTAAAGTGAAAGTTGTAATGCACTAGGAAGAAAGAGACAGAATCTAGGGCAGGAGACCAACCACAGGTAGCCTGGGCTTCCCTGACAATTAGCCCTTGGGCCTGTTCTCCTAAACTGTCTTGCTCTTCACAGCTCAACCTGAACAACTCCTAAAAGTTCTAAGATTCTTTGCAATGTATCTTGATGAATAAATGACATCAGGACTCCATCCTTGGTGTAGAAAGCCAAGACACAGAATCCTGTTCTTTACATGTGTGTTTTGTAAGCTGGTTATTTCAAAGTCTGAGTTCACATGCATTTGTGCTAAGAGCTGCTGCCCTAGTGTTAGGAATGGTCTTTCTAACTTACAAATTTTGTGAGCATCTTCTTTGGCCCAATGAGTATTTTGATTTCCTACTGACGAGGTTTCATTTATACATTGTATAAAAGGAATATGCTACTAAAACTAAAGCAAACAAATAATCAGTAAGAATAGTATATCTGTATTGAAAATAAACTTACGGTTACCAAAGGGGAAACACAGTGTGGGGGAAGGGGGGATAAATCAGGAGCTTGGAATGAACATATACATACTATTATATATAAGATAGATAACCAACAAGGAAGTCTATTCAATATTCTGTGATAACTCGTATGAGAAAAGAATCTAAAAAAGAATGAATATATGCATATGTTAATATATAACTGAATCACTACGTTGTACACCTGAAACTAATACAACAGTGTAAATCAACTACACTCCAATAAATTTTTTTTTAAACTGAAGAAAAAAAACAGTACATCTGCAATGCAGGAAAGCTAGCTGAACCAATTCCTTTCTTATTGCCTGCATGAATATGGGGGTGGAAAAATCAGAGAGCTATGATATTTTGGTATCAATAGCAATTTATTTCTTTAGAAACTGGGAAGCAGAGGTCAAGGAAGGATAAAGCCACACTTTGTTTCTCTCGGGTAACTTGTGTTTTATTGATGCCACTGTCCCCAGATTTCTGATTTCACTATTGCTATTTCTCACAACACACTTCCAATCCTCAGTGACTGCTAAGCAAAGGAGCGGGTGATCTGGACCATTCAGACAGCACAACATCAATTAAAAGTCATCTGGAACTGGAAAAGAGTTGGTTGCCAAATCTCTGAGAAGCACATCCTATTAGGACTTTAATAATTCATTTATTGAATAAATCCTATTTGAACTTCCTAAGGTAGTTTTATCTTGTCTTCAAAAGCCAGTATACTTCTGAACATGTAACTTCATTTTTATTTATATTTAACTGAGTCCAATTAAGCATTTTTTTCCTCCAGTCAATTCCTACAACAATCAAATATAGCTTGAAAAAATCCACTTTGAAGAACTACTTTTTAAATGAAAACTTGGTCAGGAAGAGGCACTTATACTATATTGATTAAAAAATAATGACAAAATAAATAAAATTTTACCACCAAAATTAACAAGCTCAGTTTAACAGAAATGTTCAAATAACCCCTGACAAACAAATCAGCATATCAGGACTGTAAAGCATGGCAATTAATTTTTAAATATAACATAATGTTTCTTCCAGCCAAAATTTATCCCATTGATAAATTCCTATAGTATAATCTATATTACCACTAAGCAGGTTTCTCTTTCTCTATCCCTCCACACACACACACACACACACACACACACACACACACACACACACATACAATGCACACACACCTGTGTGATACTGAAAATTCATGTTCAAAGTCACAAGTAATTTCCTGTTGAGTTTGAGAGAATTTAATGTCATGTTGCTCATAACAAAAGTAGTTTCAGACCATAGTGGGCATTCAGGGCCTTCTTTGCCATTTCTGAAGGTGAATATTTCTCTCTAATTTTTCAAAGTGTATTTTTAAAGTATTATGTCTTCCTGTCCATCAGCTTTTTTAAGTACAGGTAGCACAATTCAGTGAAGAGTTACTTTTTTACTCGTGAAACTGCCTTTTGTCTGATTCTAATTTAATCTGAATTGATTTATATGAAAGTCAGGCAAGCAGACATTGTGTGGTGACAACTATTTCAAAAAGAGAGCAGTGAGGAAATAGATGTAACAAGTCAATAATCAGAGAGATGTAAAAGTTGACATGGAATCAGGCTGAGAAAACTTCTATTTGATTTTGAATTATTTTCAAGGTCTCCTTGTATCATCAGTTCAGTTCAGTTCAGTCACTTAGTCATGTCCAACTCTTTGCAACCCCATGAATAACAGCACCCCAGGCCTCCCTGTTCATCACCATCTCTCGGAGTTCACTCAGACCCACGTCCATCAAGTCCGTGATGCCATCCAGCCATCTCATCCTCTGTCGTCCCCTTCTCCTCCTGACCCCAATCCCTCCCAGCATCAGAGTCTTTTCCAATGAGTTAACTCTTCGCATGAGGTGGCCNTCTCAAAAGGCAGGTCAGGTGGTCTAGTATTCCCATCTCTTTCAGAATTTTCCACAGTTATTGTGATCCACACAGTCAAAGGCATTGGCATAGTCAATAAAGCAGAAATAGATAATTTTGGGAAATTTTCTTGCTTTTTTGATGATCCAGAAAACATTGGCAATTTGATTCTTCTGCCTTTTCTAAAACCAGCTTGAACATCTGCATTTGAATTTTGAGCATTTCTTTACTAGTGTGTGAGATGAGTGCAATTGTGCGGTAGTTTGAGCATTCTTTTGCATTGCCTTTCTTTTGGACTGGAATGAAAACTGACCATTTCCAGTTCTGTGGCCACTGCTGAGGTTTCCAAATTTGCTGGCATATTGAGTGCAGCACTTTCACAGCATCATCTTTTAGGATTTGAAATAGCTCCACTGGAATTCCATCACCTCCACCAGCTTTGTTCATAGTGATGCCAACAATAGGTGAGGGCAAAATTTTATGGCAGATCTGACATTGAAGGGTTAAACTGAATTGAGTTGGACTGTTCACTTTTTAAAGTTCCTAGAAAGGAAGCTGGGAGCTTCCTGGGTAGTACTAGTGGTAAAGAACACACCTGCCAATGTAGGAGACATAAGAGATTCAGGTTCAATACCTGGGTTGGAAAGATCCCCTGGAGTAGGAAAGGGCAACCCACTCTAGTATTCTTGCCTGGAGAATCCCATGTCAATAGCATGGGCATCACTGCAGTGCTTTTTAAAAATACAGAATCTCAGGCACCACCCCAAACCTACTGAATCAGAATCTGCATTTTAACAAGATCCCCAGGTGATCTGCATTCTCAACAATATAGGCTGTCAAACTTCACTAAGTCAGAATCACTCCCAGATACTCAGTCTCAGTTTAGGGTGGGCCCAGGGGTTTTTTCAAAATATTTCCAAAAGTTTCTCAGTTGATTCTAGGGTGCATCCAAGGCTGAGAATCACTGCATAGTCTTGCTCATGCTACTGTGTGTTCTTCACTTTGGATGGCAACTTCAGGTGAAAAGAATCTTTGTCCAAAAGCAAGCAAATGTGTTTTTGCTCTCTCATTCATTGATTAATTCCAAAACCATTCAGTGATTACTCTGTTTAAGGCACAATGACAGCTACAGATAATACCACTGGAAACAAGAGTGACATTGCCTCTGCTTTTATGGAGTTTGCATTCTAGTAGGGGAGAATGGAGAGATTCATTGGCAATTAAATACAAGGTGAGGATGAGTCTTTTGGTAGGAGAACTACAAGTGATTGGAAAGCTGACATAGTGGTCACTAAACAATTATAGGGTCAATCTTTCTTTCCAGATAAATATTTGAAAGTACAACATCCAAATTAGTATGTCTTATATTGTACCTGCCTCTTAGAGATGAAATTAAGATTGTAGTCCTCAAAAAGGTGTTCTAGATCAGAACCTACCACACAACTACCTGAAGTAGAATTGACTACCCTCCACCCCCAAATAGTGGCCTAAGTAGTTCATGCAAGAAACAGCAATTTTGACTCATAAAGGTTAATCAGGGCAGTGTATAGCCCACTCAAAAGCCATTGAAGAATTACATTAAGGCTTCTGTGAGGTCTTCAGGCTACTTTTTCCTATGAAATTCCAGATTGGCCACTGTAACTGAATTGACTGGCCATTTGGTAATATATCCAAGTATCTGGTCTGCCAATTTGACAAATAAAATTATCAACTTGAATTAACAGTGTATTTGTTTGATCACATGTTGTACTCAAGAATATAGATTTTAAAATAGCAAAACTGAAGTTACAATTCAATTGTAACTACTGCCACTCCTGATAGTCACAATTAAGCAGTTGAGTGAAGGAATGGTTAATTCACGGGCTCTAGAGGGAAGAAAAGGTAGATTGGAATCCTATCCCTGCAGTTGAGCAGCTCCCTGGCCTTGGGTTCCTTGAGCCTAAATTTCCCCATCTCTAAAGCATCAATGATAATAGTACCTACCTCACAGAAGTACTATGTAAAGCTAGTTGCCCTATCTAGAACAAAGTAACATTTAGTATTAAATGTTGTCATTGTTGTTATAAATTCTCTGAATACATGAGTTCCAGGCAATATTTAGAGTTACTAGTTAAAGATGTTTTAATCATATTTTTTCTATGAAAGCTTTGTTGTTTGATTAAAACTATTTCTGATTACAATGCAACACATGAAATGTTTCACCAGCATCACTGGACAAGGTACCAGAAAGAAAGCACCATTGGAACAAAGATTTGTAGGAGACTGATACACTGCTAACCTTATTCAACCTCTTTTTAAAGGATTTTTTTGTATGGTCCAATGATCAATGATCATGTCAAAAATGAGTCCCTGCTGAGGAATAATACATCCTGAGTCTGGGGAAGCCATTAGTACCACATTTGGAGTTTTTATTTCAGTCATTATACATTTCCCATGATGTATAGATTTCAGTTTAGGTACATTTGGCTAACAAAGCCCTTTGCTTAAATTAGCAAAGGATTGATTTAAAATACTATTAAAAATAAATGATGTCTTAATGGGCATCACAATAATTATACAACAGCCTAAGTCTTATATCCATAGAAACTTTGAACAAGAAGCTGATTATGATCACAAATAAATAGATATTAGCCATAGGTCAGACTTCCTTTCCTTTTATCTTGTCTTGTGACCAGAATAGTTTCATATAAACAAAATAATTTTTCTTCCTTATCTTTCTGTTCCCTCTGCCCTATTAATTCAGATATGAAATGTCCCCACATACTGTTTATGGCAAAAATGAGATGAGTTGACTGATTCAGATCAGATAGCTGACTTTTTGCCCAAATCCCATGCCAAAGACAAACTGACTTTTTAAGAGCTTGGAGATAGGAATTTATCTTTGCATTGTTCTTTTTTTTTTTTTTACTTGAAGCCATCTTGGTATAATTTAATCCATNAGTGTGGTATTGGTGAAAAGATAGTCTTCACATATGATCAGTGGAATAGAATAGAGTCCAAAAATAGACCTCTTCATGAATGCTCAATTGAGTCTTAACAAAGGTTTCAAAGCTATTCAATATGTAAATATTAGTTTTTTCAGCAAATAGAACTGGATCAATCAGATATCCAAATGGGGGGAGAAAATGAAACTTTACTTCACACCATACACACAAATTAACTTGAAATGTATCATATACTTGAATATAAAATATGATACATATATATGGGTGGCCAAAAAGTTAGTTTGGGTTTTTCCATACTCGAAAGAGCTTTTTGGCCAACTCAATATATATCTAAGTACTGGCATCCAGAATATATAAAGGACTCTTCAAATCAATATTAAGACAAGCAACCTAATAAAAGAAAGGGATGCTAAAGATTTTGAACACCAAAAGATACACGGAAGACCAAGGAGCTCATGAAAGTTGCTCAACATCTTTAGTCTTCAAAGAAATGTAAATTAAAG
Source organism: Neotragus pygmaeus (assembly GCA_006410875.1). NCBI lineage: Eukaryota > Metazoa > Chordata > Mammalia > Artiodactyla > Bovidae > Neotragus > Neotragus pygmaeus. The sequence continues at coordinate 36,977 of SJYV01041943.1, forward strand.
CTAAAATGAGATCAAATGAATGCTCATTAGAATAGCTAAAATTTAAAAGAGTGATAATATTAGGTGTTGAGAATGTGAAGAAATTGGAACTCTCATACATTGTAGATAGAAATGTAAAGCAATACAACCTCTTTGAAAAAATTTTTGCCATTTCTTATCAGTTTAAATGTACATCTGCCCAGTGACCCTGGTAACTCTATATTTAGATATTTTGTGTAGCATCGCAAAAGATTTTCATTTGTCCATAGCAGTTTTATTTGTAATAGCTAAAAACTTGGAAACAACACAAATGTTGATCACAGATAAACTGTAGCATATTCTACAAAGATACATAAATTAGAAAGTGATAAAAACAATGAATGACACATTAAAATGAATAGAAACAAAAAATGGACAAATTACTGATGTGTGCAATAGCATGGATGAATTTTCAAACACGAGATTAAAGAAATCAATACTGTATGATTTCATGCATATATAGCTCTAAAGAGGGCTTCCCAGATGGTGCAGTGGTAAAGAATCTGCCTGCCAATGCAGGAGACACAGGAGAGAGGAGTTCAGTCTCTGGGTCAGGAAGATCCCCAGAAGTAGGAAATTGCAACCCGCTCCAATATTCTTGCATAGAGTTGGACATGACTAAGCGACTAAGCGACTATGCACACAAAGTTCTAAAAACAGGCAAACTATATTGTAATACTGCCAGAAGGTAGGAGTTACAATGGGAATTTTGACTTCAAAAGGGTAGAAGAGAACTTTCCAGGATGATGTTTCTTTTTTTTTTTTCCTTTAGTCATGCTGCCTGGCTTGTGGGATCTTAGTTCCCCAACCAGGAATAGAACCCAGGCCCCCCAACTGTGAAAGCATTGAGAATTCCTTATGTTCCATTTGTATCTCAGGAGAAGTGATGTTACTAAGGTGTATATATTTGTCAAAAGTAATTAAACTGCACATTTTATTTTATATTTTAAAATTAATGTATTTATTTTAATTGGAGGCTAATTATTTTATAATATCATAGTGGTTTTTGCCATACACTGATATAAATCAGCCATGGGTATACATGTGTTTCCCATCCTGACCCTCCGTCCCACATCCCTCCCCATCCCATCCCTCAGGGTCATCCCAGTGCACCAGCCCCAAGCACCCTGTTTCATGCATTGAACCTGGACTGGCGATTCATTTCACATATGATAATATACACGTTTCAACACTACCCTCTCAAATCATCCCACCGTCATCTTCTCCCACAGAGTCCAAAAGACTGTTCTTTACCTCTGTGTCTCTTTTGCTGTCTTGCATATAGGGTTATCATTACCATTTTTATAAATTCCATATATATGCATTAGTACACTGTATTGGTGTTTTTCTTTCTGACTTACTTCACTGTGTATAATAGGCCCCAGTTTCATCCACCTCATTAGAACTGATTCGAATGTATTCCTTTTAATGGCTGAGTAATACTCCATTGTGTATATGTACCACAGTTTTCTTATCCATTCATCTGCTGATGGACATATAGGTTGCTTCTGTGTTCAGGCTATTATAAACAGTGCTGCAATGAACACTGAGGTACACGTGTCTCTTTCAATTCTGGTTTCCTCGGTTGATATGGCCAGCAGTGGGATTGCTGGGTAGTATGGCAGTTCTATTTCCAGTTTGTTAAAGAATCTCCACACTGTTCTCCATAGTGGATGTACTAGTTTGCATTCCCACCAACAGTGTAAGAGGGTTCCCTTTTCTCTGTACCCTCTCCAACATTTATTGTTTGTAGACTTTTTAATAGCAGCCATTCTGACTGGCATTTAAACTGCACATTTTGAATGGGTGCATTTTATTTGATGTAAATTCTACCTCAATAAAGTTGATTTTAAAAGAAAGAGAATTCTAGGTTTGAGAAATGTGTACTCCACCTTCCCTGGAGCAGCGTTTTCAGGCCACAAAGTGATAGCTTTATTTGTAAACAAATGTTAGTTTTTACCTTGATGCCAAAAATGAAGCAGTGTGCCCGTGAGGCACGTGATGGATGTGGTGTATGTGTGTGAGTCAGAAAAGGAGCAAAGGATACTAAGGAAACAGAGGGAGGGGGAAAAAGGAAAAGAAAAGAGCAGGAGGGGGTAGTGAAAACTTGAAGAGGGAATTTATACATTCCAGACAAGATCATGGACCTGGAAAATGTTATGCCAGCACATGATTCATTAAGAAGATTCTCTGAGAGTGTGTCTATGTAGAAGAAGATTAGGAAGAAGTGGCTTGCACTGATGCACAGACCTTGCTACAGAATGCCTTTAATATGGAGTCTGGAGCCATTTGACCAAATGTGTGCTCAGTAACTGCCCCTGAAACCAGTTGAATTTGTATAAACCTTTTAAATAGACACCTGAAATGCAAGAACCCATGTATCTCTCCTTGAGATAAATCATGATGACTTTTATTAACTCAGGGCTTGAGGAGAATCCCACTGATATATCTGACCTAGTGAGGAAAGAGGGCTGCTGTTTGAACATAAATATTTTTTGTTCAGAAACAAAAAACAGTAGAAGTCTTTCCCCTCTTAAATACTGGCTGCTCCTTTGACCCAATGTAAATTACAAACCTCCTCCAGCCTAAACAAATAAAAAGCCAGTCACCCTCTGATTATTCCAGCTGATTTATCCTATCTTGCAAAGGATACTTTCTCTTGCCTCCCAGATCTCTGCTGAGTTCTCTGGTGAATTCCTTATCAACACCTGCATGAGATGAAAAGCAAGACATCAAAGTCCTATTAGCCACTTATTAGCTAGTTTTTTACAGTGTCTCTAGGGATTTTGGAAGAGGTATTAAAATATGATGAGGAAAGAGACTGAAATGTCTGATTCAAGTGAGATTTGGGGATCTTTTGACTTTCTATTACACTCAAACTCCCTGGCCCCTATTTCTACATACAGTTGGCAGTTTCACTGAATGAGATTTTTATGACTATGGTTGATATTTGACAACATAGCAATAGGGGCAGTGTAAGCCATGGGAAAGACATTAGCTGGAGCCAAGCTGACTTGTGTTCAAAAATCTGACTCTGCCACTCTGCCATTCACACCAGCTGTGTGATCTAAAATAAATCAATTGATGTCTCTGAATCTCAGTTTTGTCGCCTCTAATATGGGAATAATAATACTTAGCTTAGAGAGTTCTTACAATGATTGAATGAACATGAAATGCATGAAGCACTGTAACAGGGTAAGCCTTGGCCTTGTGAGCTATGGTTATTTATGAGTTATTTCCCTTGTTGACTTCTTAGAAGACTTTTATCCTATTATCCTATCCACTCTTCCTGAAATTCCAGACTCTCTTATCTAAATCATTTATTACAGTACCTTATAAATAAGCTTTCAATAAATGGTACTTACTACTAAGTATTATTATTAAATTGGAATTCTGAACATGTAGTACAAAACTGACATTAAGATATCAAGTGGCTTAGAGACACCTCATCTGACCATGTTTTTTTTCAAATGGGAATGTGGAAATCTCAAATATTTCTTTGAAGACTACGGTCTTGGCTCAAAGGGGGATTTTCTCTGTACTTGTATTGCATAATTCTGTTTGAGCTTTGGTGATGGTCAGGAAAAGGGTTCTATCCCTGCTTTTTATCTCAGAGCAAGTTTCCAGTTAATCCCTGTTGATCTTTCCTGTGACTCATATTATCTCTTCATTGACGTCTTATTTTTGCTTACCTAGTCATGTTTTGACCAGCTCCTCCCCTCTCCAGCACAGCCTTCAATAGCTTATTCTTAACATCTATCTTCCTCCCCAGCAACAGATACAACTCTCTCTACATCAGATGGTATTTTTCATCCCTTATAAATTGCCCTTATCTAACATCATTCCTGTTCAAATCCTACACAAAGTTCAAGTCTCTTGTAAATTATGGATCATGCTAGGCTCCACAGAGATTGTGGCAGATGAAATGTTTCAAAATTTCTTGTCCACAAAAAGCCTATGGTTTATTTAGGGAAATGGGACAAACATGAAAAATGAATTTCATAGACAAGAACTAATTTAATTTAACATCTGTGTACAGGATACTTTACTGGGCCCCCGAGGTGAGTAGTCTAGCCCTGGTTGCCTACTCTCCTGGTGAGGAGACATAATGGACACAGAAAAAAAAGGCCAAGCAATGTCACTTACATAGTGTCAAATGCAGAGAAGTCTTAAAATGAATCAGAGTGTAGGAACAATCACCAAGGGTGACTGATCAGAGAATACTTCTTGGAGGAAGTGGAACCTGATTTGAACTCAAAGACGGATATAGTTTAGGGAAATGGCAGAGAGAAGGGTGTGTAAGGGCATTCCAGACTAGGGAGCAGTGTGAACAAAGGTGTGGTGTCAGGAATGCTGTGGGTAGTTTGGAGACAATGAGTATTCAGTTGAGCAGCAGCTGAGAGGTAATACTTTACATGGCCTTGAATGCAAATCTAAGGAGTTTATATTTGATCCTGTGTTTAACAGAGCCCCTTGGGCTTCTCTGGTGGCTCAGAGAGTAAAGCGTCTGCCTGCAATGCAGGAAACCCGGGTTCAATTCCTGTGTTGGGAAGATCCCCTGGAGAAGGAAATAACAACTCACTCCAGTACTCTTGCCCAGAAAATCCCATGGACAGAGAAGCATGGTAGACTTACAGTCCATGGGGTCGTAATGAGTTGGACACTACTGAGCGACTTCACTTTCACTTTAACAGAGAACCAGGGTTTTTCAGAAGAGATCAGTTCAGTTCAGTTCATTTCAGTCGCTCAATCCTGTTTGACTCTTTGCGACCCCATGAATCACAGCATGCCAGGCCTCCCTGTCCATCACCAACTCCCAAAGTTCACTCAAACTCATGTCCATCAAGTTGGTGATGCCATCCAACCATCTCATCCTCTGTCGTCTCCTTCTTCTCCTGCCCCTAATCCCTCCCAGCATTAGGGTCTTTTGAAATGAGTCAACTCTTCACATGAGGTGGCCTAAGTATTGGAGTTTCAGCTTCAGCATCAGTCCTTCCAATGAACACCCATGACTGATCTCCTTTAGGATGAACTGGTTGGATCTCCTTGCAGTCCAAGGGACTCTCAAGAGTCTTCTCCAACACCACAGTTCAAAGCATCAATTCTTCAGCGCTCAGCCTTCTTCACAGTCTAACTCTCACATCCATACACGACTACTGGNACTGCATAAAGGTTAATGGAGATGTGTATAAGAGACAGCCTTACTAGATCTGGGTTAATATGGCTTTTTGTGGATACCACTTAAAAGGACCCTTATACCTGCCTCCTCACAATGAACCTAAGTATTTAGCATTGAGACTAAATTTTGGCTTTCTCTTTGTAGATGTCTAAAATCTCTTGATTCTAAATGATTTTTATTTTCTTCAGAAATGTGAAAAATACTTCAAGGATATAACCTGATATTCTGGATAATGACATGTGAGTTCAGAGGTCATCATTTTCAAAATGACATATTGCAACTTGATAAGTCTGAATGTAAAGGCTAAAATCTCACTAGACAAAACTGGAAATAGAAATGGTAGGCATCCTGAAAGCAGGTGCATGTCTACATCAGGGACCACTCCAGCAGGAAAAAGTGCCAATAGCCTTGAAAACTCTCCCATTGGTTTTGACTTTTTTTTCAAGATTGTTAAGACACTTGAATAAAATAAAGTTTGAAAGAACTTGAAAAAGTATATAGTACTATGCAAGTAAAAATAATCCAAATAATAGCTAACGATTCATTGGATACCTTTCTGTGCTAGGCTCTATGCAGAGCATTTACCTACACTATCACAGTTTCTCAATAATCCTCCAAGGTAGGTATTATTACCTTCATTTTACAAATGACATTAGGTAAGTGCCCAAGACGATATAATTAATAAATAGTACAGGTGAAATATGACCTGAGATCTGTCATATTTAAAATCCTATGCTGCTAACCTCATTGACTCAGCACCACTTTCACTGCATCTATAACTTATCCACATGTGTACATTTAGATTAATTTCAAATATAGTGCACTCTCATTGTAGAAATTAAAATATAAAAGAAGCATTTAAACCAAACAGTTAAACTCCCATTTGCCATTAATTCAATTGCAATTCCACTTTTATTCATATTTTAAATGGGCAAAATTCTGTGTCTGCCTCAACAGGAATATTTTCCTACTGAAAGTTAAGCAGATATGTTCTTAAAACATCTATTTTAATAGCTCCCCTAGGAAAAAAAGAGGTCTGTTCTAATTACAATAAATGACATAGTTGTTACATTTTTTTTAGTCTCACTGATTCAGTGAGGTGCAATGCAATTTTTAAAGCAAACATTTGGACTATTAAGATAGTACCAACTGAACTTGTTACTTGCAAAACAAATAATTTAGTTGAGCTGTCAATGTGGACACATCCCAACACCTGCCTTCCCATTAAGCAAGGATTTCTCCTCTGTCAGGTCTATCACGTGACAAATTAGTCAGAAGCCTAGCAGTCCATCCAGATTGCTTCATTCTTCAGCAAGGCAGGTGTATTTATTTAACAACTCTTCGGCAGTAGCAGTTTTCTTTTTCAGTCTGCTGAAAAAGGATTCTCCAGTTGTCTTTAATGAAAGCTGACTGATCCTAATTTGGAGGATTCTCATCCATGAGGTATCTACAAGTACCACGGGTCAATCTGAACAATCCATTTCCATATCCACTACACTGATACTGCCCTTTAGGACTTACAGTAACATAACAGAGAATGAATTGGGTGAAATCTTGTCTTCTTTCTTCATTCATTTGGGCAATTCCTGTTCAGTTAAGTTCCAAGTTAGGATTCCCTGGAGGCTCAATGGTAAAGAATCTACCTACCTAGCAGGAGATGTGGGTTCGATCCCTGGGTCGGGAAGATCCCCATGGAGGAGGAAATGGCAACCCACTCCAGTATTCTTGCCTGGTAAATCCCATGGACAGAGGAGCCTGGTGGGCTACAGTGCATTGAGTCAACATGACTTAGCAACTAAACGAGTTCCAAGCTGGCTCAGTGATATTTAATTACTCTTTGGTGCTTTTGTCTGCCAATTAGAAGAGAAAGGTAGCATGCTGCCACCATTAACTTTTCCCTGCAGTCAGCAAAATGCAAGGCAGTAAATGACTGACTCAGCTCACACAAGCTGGGCCCTGAATTTTCAGTTTTAGTGCCCAACTTTCAAAAAGTTGGCTCCAAAACCCAATATGCTCTTATTGAGCCATCCTGTTGCCAGGCTATTCAGAGTTTCTGGATGATCCCATCTCGATCTTTCTTTGTCCATAGACAACAGGATTCTAAATCCTAGCAGAATCGATATTCTGGCTAAATATCATCTGAGCACATATTCACCTGTTCATGCCATTTGCTAAGGCTGCATATGGATTGCTTTATTCCAATGTGAAGAGAAGCAGTCCCAGAATCCTAGGATTAAAACCTAATCACCTGAGTCTTAATGAGGGAGTTAAGAGACAACTTTATCTCACAGCCCCACCCATCAAGATTTCTACAGATATTTAAGACAGAAAGGACTTAGTACAAATAGAGAAAGGGAAATACTTAGACCATGCTTATTATGTAGTCCATTAACAATTAGGAGCAAATGGATTGAGATCAATTTCCTAATAAGGACAGAATTTTTAGACTCAATAGCATAGATGGAAGTCCAACAGAGGCACTCCATCCAGTAGGCTTTCTACTGATTCATCATCCCCTTAATTTCTCCTCACTCTCACCCTGAGATTTTCCAGTGGTAGACACTCTCCCCTGTGCACTTCAAAATTGCTGTAACCATCTCGAGGAATCCAGATCCAAACATTAATTGAAATTCTCCTAGGTATACATATGTAATATGCTACAATAGAATGGATGGAATAATAAGATAGATGTCAGAGATGGTATTTGGATAAAGATTTTGAATCTGTGTAAAATATGAAATAATCATATTTCCACAAGAAATAAACTGAAGGGGATACAAATGGCTTCAACATATCAGACATACATTTATGCTCAAAACATGATAAGAAAAAACAAGTAATTCCCCCCAACAAACAAAGCAAGGCTTTCTTGACCACCTCTATGAGATGATCATGGAAAAGTAATGAAAACTGCATAAAGGTTAATGGAGTACCATTCAGGGAGTCCCAGTGAGCCTGCTACTCAAGGTTTAGGGAAAGGTGCTATGTGTATTCAAGTGTAGGTCAGCTGTGAGCACCTGCCACAATTCTGCTTTTTTAAGACAAGATTTAGGTGAGGAAAATCCCAATACCAGTGGTCAGGAAGTTAGCAGTGAATGGTAGCCTTGAGAAAGTGCATGGTCTCTATCGCTATTCCTTGATATAATAGGATATGGAAAGATAAAGGTGGAAAATGTCTTTGTTTTGCAAAAATACTCTACTACATCTAGGACAAGGTGCCTCACTGATACCATAAGCAAAAAGACTTGTGAGTACAAAGGAACTTTGTTGTTAGACACTACCCCAGGCCTGGTTGTCTGCCAGTATCAACAAAGTGAGGTATAGGTGTGGTCTGTATAGTTGGGAAAAGACAGAGAGGACTAGGAGGAAGAGAAAAAACAAAAATTACAGAATAATGACCATTTGTTCCACTACTGACTTGGACAGGAAAGAAAAATAAGCAGCCATATTCTACAAGATGTATGGCTTTGGCCAAGGCTTTAACTCCTTCAAGCCTCAGTTTCTCAAAAGAAGAGAGATTATCTCACCTTACCCAAATAGTACTTTTAGAAGGATTATTTACAGTCCTTTGTGAAAACACTGCCCCTGCAAATGTATAGTAATTTGTTCCTTCTGGAATCCATGAGGTCATACTTTCAACTATTTCTGTAACTAGAAAGGAAGGAAGTGGATCATTGTGATGTAGATTGTCCCTCCTCCCCACACCCTCTACACATACACAGAAACACACAGAACTATGCTTGGGGTAGAAGTAGTTACTGGATATGCAAACCACAAAGTTTGCAGAGGCATATACAGTGCTCAGCTTGGTTCTGACACCTTCTATTTATGTGTTATTTTTTACTTTTTGCACTGTTTGTATCATGACTGAGAGCAGTCTAAAGGTGACTGGAAAGTAACTGGAGCTGTTTAGGTCATTTGCCTGGAAAGCATGGATACAAAAGAGACCCAAGACAGGACAATTAAAAGATGGAAACATAATTCCTAAAGAAATAAATATTTTCAGAATGATATAAGATTCCATTTGGACCCCTGCTTCCATGCTCTGCACCCCATTTCTCTTTTCTTAATGTCTTGTATACCTCTGACATCTATGCAAGAACTGGACAAAGGATCAAGAAAGCCTACTTATACACTTGCTGAGGAGTCACTGGGCCAAAGACTCACACAGCTGCCACATTCCTCTTTTTCTTGCAAAACAAAATGTGAATAACTGCAAGTGGCAGAGGTAATAGTGTTAAAATAATTATGTTTTTAGTAAGTCGTTTAGAACTTCCAGCAACTAAAAATTATTGGTAGGAACTGACTTGTAATGCATTTCAGAAATGCACTGTATTAGGATATGGTCTTTGAACTTGGTGACCAGTCTGTGGACATCCTGTCTGCATCACATATTTTAACTTGATAACATGTTTCATGTTCCCAATAGTATATGGGCTGCTTGAGGTCAATATTCAAATAATTCATCTTTGTATTGTTTTCAGTGTCTAGCATAGTGATGTATACAAAATAGGTAGCCAATCAGTATTTATTTCATCCCTCTTCTACAGCTGAATAGGTTGAGTAACATTTAGATCTGTACAAAAGTAATTATAGTTTTACATTGTTGACCTTTGCTTTTTGATGCTGGAATATGCTTATAAATAAATGTGGTTATGTTATACATCACTTTAATGTGCATTTCTCACTTTATGTTTTGTTGCTATTGACATTACTTGCTATTTATCTTACATTTACTTTACACTAAGGACTTAGACGGTAAAGCGTCTGTCTACAATGAGGGAGATCCAGGTTCGATCCTTGGGTCAGGAAGATACCCTGGAGAAGGAAATGGCAGCCCACTCCAGTACTATTGCCTGGAAAATCCTGTGGACACTAGGGAAATGATGTTAGACAAAAAGCAATTTGAGCTATTTTCTTATTTGAGATCAAAATGTGTTGGAAAGCGGTAGAGACAATGCACAACACCAATAACGCATTTGGCCCAAGAACAGCTAACAAGTGTACAGTGTACTGGTGGTTCAAGAAGGTTTGCAGAGGAGATAAGAAACTTGAAAATGAGGAGCACAGTGGCTGGCCATTGGAAATTGGCAGTGACCAATTGAGAGGATCATCAAAGCTGATCCTCTACAAACTACATGAGAAGTTGCCAAAGAACTCAACATCAACCATTCTATGATCATTTGGCATTGAAGCAAATTGGAAAGGTGAAAAGTTCGACAAGTAGGTGCCTCATGAGCTTAACGAAAATGAAAAAAAAAATCACTTTGAAGTGTCATCTTCTCTTATTCTACACAACAACAATGTACCATTTCTCAATCAGATTGTGACCTGTGATGAAAAATGGATTTTATATGACCACCAGCAATAACCAGCTCATGGCTGGACCAAGAAGAAGCTCCAAAGCACTTCCCAAAGCCAAACTTGCACCAAAAAATGTCATGGTCATTGTTTGGTGGTCCGCTGCTGGTCTGATGTATTACAGCTTTCTGAATCTCGGTGAAACCATTACATCTCAGAAGTATGCTCACCAAGTCGATGAGATGTATCACAAACTGCAATGCCTACAGCCGGCATTGGTCAATAGAAAGGACCCAATTCTTCTCTGTGACAATGCATAAATGCACAACCACACTACAAAACTTGAATAAATTGGGCTACAAAGTTTTACCTCATCCGTCATATTCATCTGACCTCTTGACAACTGACTTGTTCAGTTGCTAAGTCATGTCCCAACTCTGCAATCCTATGGACTGCAGCATACCAGGCTTCCCTGTCCTTCACTATCTCCTGGAGTTTACTCAAACTAGTGTCCATTGAGTCAATGATGCCATCCAACCATCTCATCCCCTGTCACCCTCTTCTCTTGCCCTCGATCTTTCCCAGCATCTTTTCCAGTGAGTCAGCTGTTCGCATCAGGTGGCCAAAGCATTGGAGCTTCAGCTTCAGCATCAGTCCTTCCAATGAATATTTAGGGTTGATTTCCTTAAGGATGGACTGGTTTGATCTCCTTGCTGTCCACGAGACTCTCAAGAGTCTTCTCCAATGCCATAGTTCAAAAGCATTAATTCTTTGGTGCTCAGCCTTCTTTATGGTCCAACTCTCACATCTGTGCATGACTACTGGAAGAACCATAGCTTTGACTAGACAGACCTTTGTCAGCAAATTGGTGTCTCTGCTGTCCAGGTTTGTCATAGCTTTTTTCCAAGGAGCAATTGTCTTTTTAGTTTCATGGCTGCAGTCACCGTCCACAGTGATTTTGGAGCCCAAGGAAAGAAAANATCCATCTCATTAGAACTGATTCAAATTTATTCTTTTTAATGGCAGAGTAATACTCCATTGTGTATATATGCCACAGCTTGCTTATCCATTCATCTGTTGATGGACATCTAGGTTGTTTCCATGTCCTGGCTATTATAAACAGTGCTGCGATGAACATTGGGGTACATGTGTCTCTTTCAATTCTGGTTTCCTTGATGTGTATTCTGGGCAGTGGGATGGCAGTTCTATTTCCAGTTTTTTTAAGGGGTCTCTACCCTGTTCTCCATAGTGGCTGTACTAGTTTGTATTCCCACCAACAGTGTAAGAGGGTTCCCTTTTCTCCACACCCTCTCCAGCATTTGTTCTTTGTAGACTTTTTGTTGGTAGCCATTTTGACTAGCGTGAGATGGTACCTCACTGTGGCTTTGATTCACATTTCTCTGGTAATAAGTGATGTTGAGTATCTTTTCATGTGTTTGCTAGCCATCTGTATGTCTCCTTTGGAGAAATGTCTGTTTAGTTCTCAGGCCCATTTTTTGATTGGGTCATTTTTGTTTCTGGTATTGAGCTGCATGAGTTGCTTGTATATTTTGGAGATTAATTCTTTGTCAGTTGCTTCATTTGCTATTATTTTCTTTCATTCCAAAGGCTGCCTTTTCATGTTGCTTATAGTTTCCTTCATTGTGCAAAAGTTTTTAAGTTTAACTAGGTCCCATTTGTTTATTTTAGTTGTTATTTCCATTACTCTGGGAGGTGGATCATAGAGGATCTTGTTGTGATTTATGTCAGAGAATGTTCTGCCTATGCTTTAATATAAGAGTTTTATAGTTTCTGGTCTTACTATCCTGGCAGTCTTGATTTCAGCTTGTGAGACATCTAACCAACTACCAACTCTTTAAGCATCTTGACAACTTTTTGCAGGAAAAAATTTTTTTGTGTGGGAAAGCTCTTTCACAACCAACAGGAGGCAGAAAATGCTTTCCAAGTGTTTGTCAAATCCTGAAACATGGATTTTTACACTACGGCAACAAACATTTCTTATTGGTAAAAATGTGTTGATTGTAATGGCTCCTATTTTGATTAATAAAGATGTGTTTGAGCCTATTTATAGTGACTTAAAATTCACTGTCCAAAACCGCAATTATATTTGCACCAACTTAAAAGACATTGTCTTAAGATTTGCACTATGAAAGTTTTCTTGCTTACACCCTGGTAACCATCCCCTAAGGTGGAACAGAGAGTACTGACAAGTGGAAAGCAATTATAAATGAATCAGAAATAAAATATTTTTCTTGGAAATAAATGGTTTTTCTGGAAATTTTCTGCCTTTTGGTAGGTTGGGGACATTCTTCTATATCAGATGGAACTACAGCACATTATGACTGTAGATTCCAAGTTGTATAGGTAACTTTTATTACTCTACCCTGAAGAGCAGTTATTACAATAGTAGGTTTAAAATGGAGTTTTGAGTTTTCTTAAAAATAACAAGACTGTAAATGCTTCACAAAATTAGCTTATTTTGTTTTCTAAAAAACCCATGCAGCTCCACAGATGAGCTTATTTCTAGGTCCTCAGCAGGATGTCTATTTAAGATAATGTCTGTTTAAGATATTTTCCATCAATGAAAGTATATGTTGATTTCATAATTATTAGTTTAAGTTTCTCTTGGGAGTAGTTATAACTCTGAAGGTTGAAAGATCCTTATTAAAAAACTTTTTTTTTTTAAAAGAAACCCTTCTATTTCTAAAAATGCTTTCCTTTTCCATTTTGGAAATAATTCTAACACGAGCCATCATGTTTCAGAAAGTAATGATATTTTAGAAGTGTTTGGATGTATGTAACAATGTAAATATTTTTCATTAACACAAATTGTTTACCACAGCTGGAGATTCATGGGCAAAAAATGATCAAAAAAACTCTTGGAAAATTTCCTTCACATTTCAACTAGTCTATATCCATCTTGAGAAACTAAGGGCAGGCATAGGAAGAAGAGATGGTTAAGAATGTAGACTGCTGATATTAACATGAGACTTTCGATAAAAACAGACACCAATACGAGTTGTTAACTGAGGTTAAACTGTTACATATGTGCTACCTCATTTGAGCATCTGAGGGAAGGGCTTGGATAAATGCACTTCTATGAAACAGCTCTTCAGAAGTGAAAATGGTAGCAAAGCAGCTCAAACATGATTTATGTCCCTCAAACTGTGAGAGAATAATTTATCTGGTTTTGATGAATTAATTTGCTAGATACTGATTGTTTCATTATTTCAAGTATAACTCATAGGGGTTAGTGGAGATTATCTATTTTTTTAGCCACCAGTTCCTTAGATAACAGACACCAATATCTCATAGCATGCAACAAATTAAACTAATTTGACATCCGCTAGAACTACTTCCTTTCAACATTTGAAAATCACTATGGTAAGCACTGGGGATGACCTCTCCCTCCCTATAAATGACAGGGAAACTATACTGGGAGGAAGTGAGAGAAAAAAGACCAGAGGAAGAAACATATTACAATAATTCCAAGACCAATTATTAATATAAAATTTAACCAATAATCAAAAAACTGCCAACAAACAAAAGTGCAGGACTAGAATGCTTCACAAGTGAATTCTACCAAACACTTAAAGAATACTTTAAAATGAAATTAAAAGACGCTGGCTCCTTGGAAGAAAAGCTATGACCAACCAAGACAGTACATTAAAAAGTAGAGACATTACTTTGCTGACAAAGGTCCGTCTAGTCAAAGCTATGGTTTTTCCAGTAGTCATGTATGGATGTGAGAGTTGGACCATAAAGAAGGCTGAGTGCCAAAGAATTGATGCTTTTGAACTGTGGTGTTGGAGAAAACTCTTGAGAGTCCCTTGGACTGCAAGGAGATCAGACCCGTCAATCCTAAAGGAAATCAGTCCTGAATACTCACTGGAAGGATTGATGCTGAAGCTGAAGCTCCAATACTTTGGCCACCTGATATGAAAAACTGACTCACTGGATAAGAAAGACCCTGATGCTGGGAAAGATTGAAGGCACAACAGAGGATGAGATGGTTGAATGGCAACACCGACTCATTGGATATGAGTTTGAGCAAGCTCCAGGAGTTGGTGATGGATGGGGAAGCCTGGGGTACTTCAATCCATGGGGTCACAAAGAGTCGGACACGACTGAGTGACTAAACTGAACTGAAAGAAGACTTAATACTTATCCTTCTCAAATTATCCCAAAAATTGAAGAGAGAGGAAGGCTTCCAAACTCATTTTGTGAGGTCAGCCTTATCATGCTACTAAAACCAGACAAATATACACAAAAAAGAAAAAAAATTACAGGTCAAGATTTCTGAACATAGATGCTAAAAATCCTCAACAAAATATTGGCAAACCAAATTTAAGAATACATTAAAAAGATCAAACATCTTGATCAAGTAGAATTTTGCCCAAGGATGTGGGGATGGTTCAATATCCACAAATCAGTCAATGTGATTCACCACATTAACAAAATGAAGGATAAAAATTATATTATCATCTCAATAGATGCAGAAAAGCATTTAATAAAATCCAACATCTATTAGCAATAAAAACTTAACAAAGTGTGTATGTATCTCAACATAATAAAGGCCATATATGACATACCCTGGAGAAGGGAATGGCTACCCACTCCAGTATTCTTGCCTGGAGAACTCCATGGACAGAAGAGCCTGGCAAGCTACAGTCCATGGAGTCATAAAGAGTCAGAATAGATTGAATAACTAACACTTTCACAATACACCTACACCTAACATCATACTCAATGGTGGAAAGCTGAAAGCACTTCCTCTAAGATCAGGAATAAGAGAAGGATGCCCACTCTCATCACTTTTATTCAAAATAATATTGTAAGTCCTAGACAGCGCAGTAAGAGAAGAAAAAAAAAATAAAAGGAATTCAAATTGGAAACAAAGAAGTAAAATTGACACTATTTACAGATGACATGATACTATATATAGAAACCCTATGAACTCCACCAAAAAACTATTAGAACTAATAAATAAATTCAGTAAAGTTTCTGGATACAAACAATATACAGAAATATATAGTGTTTCTATACACGAATAACAATCAGAAGAGGAATTAAGAAAACAATCCCATTCACAATTGCATCATAAAGAATACAATACCTAAGAATAAATTTAATCAATGAGGTGAAAGATCTGCACTCTGAAAACTGCTGCTGCTGCTAAGTCGCTTCAGTCATATCCAACTCTGTGTGACCCATAGACGGCAGCCCACCAGGCTCCTCTGTCCCTGGGATTCTCCAGGCAAGAATACAGGAGTGGGTTGCCATTACTCTGAAAACTATAAGACATCAATGAAAGACTTGAAGACAACATAAATAAATGGAAAGATATACCATGTGCGTGAATTGGAATAATTAATGTTAAAATACCCATCTTACCCAAAGCAATCTATAATTCAAAGCAATTCCTATCAAAATGCCAATGGAATTTTTCACATAACTAGAAAACAAATCCTAAAATTTGTATGAAAACATAAAAGATACTAAATAGCCAAAGCAATCTTGAGAAAGAAGAACAAAGCTGGAGGTAAAATTATACTACAAAACGATAATAATCAAAACACATATGGTACTAGCATAGAAACAAATGCATAGATCAATGGAGCAAAATAGAAAGTCCAAATAAATCCAAGTTTATGTAGTCAATTAATCTTTAAATAAGCCCATGATTACACAGTCAATTAATTTTTGACAAATGAGGCAAGAATATAGAATGGGGAAAAGATAGCCTCTTTAATAAATGGTGGTGGAAAAATTAGACAGTTACATATAAAGAATCAGACTGGACTATTTTCTTACACCATATAAAAATTAACTCAAAATAGATTAAAGAATTAAATGTAAGATCTGAAACCATAAAACTCTTAGGAGAAAAAATAGGCAGTATGATCTTTGACATTCAGTTCAGTTCAGTCGCTCAGTCGTGTCTGACTCTTTGTGACCCCATGAATTGCAACACGCCAGGCCTCCCTGTCCATCACCAACTCCCAGAGTTCACTCAAGCTCACATCCATCGAGTCGGTGATGCCATCCAGCCATCTCATCCTCGGTCGTCCCCTTCTCCTCCTGCCCCCATTCCCTCCCAGCATCAGTCTTTTCCAATGAGTCAACTCTTCGCATGAGGTGGCCAAAGGACTGGAGTTTCAGCTTCAGCATCATTCCTTCCAAAGAAATCCCAGGGCTGATCTCCTTTAGAACAGACTGGTTGGATGTCCCTGCAGTCGAAGGGACTCTCCAGAGTCTTCTCCAACACCACAGTTCAAAAGCATCAATTCTTCAGCACTCAGCCTTCTTCACAGTCCAACTCTTGCATCCATACATGATCACAGGAAAAACCATAGTCTTGACTAGACGGAACTTTGTTGGCAAAGTAATGTCTCTGCTTTTCAATATGNTTGGAAAAGACCCTGATGCTGGGAAAGACTGAAGGCAGGAGGAGAAAGGGACAACAGAGGATGAGATGGTTGGATGGTATCACTGACTCAATGGAGATGACTTTGAGTAAGCTTCAAGAGTTGGTGATGGACATGGCATGCTGTGGTCCATGGGGTCATAAAGACTCAGACACAACTAAGTGACTGAACTGAACTGATACTAGCTTTTGCACTCAATCAACATAATGCCCACCTCTTTACTTCACTCTATGACTTGGCTAGGAAAAATGCCTGCTTAATAGCTACTGGAGTAGTCATTCTATGGCAACAGATTTTGTAATATAATCTAGTTGCAAACAAAATATAATTTCAGTTTTGGAGGGGTACCTAGCAATCCTATTAGTCTGATAGTCTCAGAAGACAGAGTAAACATAAATGACTTCAAATTGACAATTTTGTTTTCAGATATGTGTACTGATAACTTTTGAAGCTGTACAGAGAAATAGCAACAATCATAGAATTAGAATGCTATTATATTAAAAAGTTATTGTAATTTTCAAATGTTCTGATATTAATATAAACATGAATGTATATATATTTACATAAACATATCAAATATGTAGGCAAGGTCATCTACACAATCAGATTTATTTCCCACTGTCAAAGTCAGGAGACTTATTTTGACATATCTATACACAAACCCATATATATCATGCAAATGGTAATTACAAAGACAAGCAGGACCCTCAGTTTATATATTAGCACAAAATTAAGGGAAAGTCATATATTTGAGTGTGATAGTCTGTAGAACTCTTGCTAAAGAAAGGTGCAGTTATTTCTGGGCCTGTGCACTTGGTAAGATTTCATTTATCCAGTTTTTGGCCTTGAGCCCTTAAAGGACCTTTTAATTAATATAGCCCATGCTACTTTCTATTTTAATTTTAAGCAGTGAACTTGGTTAAAGGATGGTCAACATAAGGATGCACTTTAGAAGTCAACCGTTTAGAAATAACTGTTGAATGAATAAAAATGTACAGGGCACAGAACAAGATCTAGCT
Organism: Neotragus pygmaeus; assembly: GCA_006410875.1. Lineage (NCBI taxonomy): Eukaryota > Metazoa > Chordata > Mammalia > Artiodactyla > Bovidae > Neotragus > Neotragus pygmaeus. The sequence continues at coordinate 54,922 of SJYV01041943.1, forward strand.
TTACTAAAAATTCCAAGACCCCATCTTAACAGCTGTTTCTGTATCTATCTTTGGCATCCATACCTCTGTACCCTAAATTGGTCTAAGTACAGCTAGACNGGCTGCCATCTATGGGGTCACACAGAGTCGGACATGACTGAAGTGACTTAGCAGCAGCAGCAGCAGCAGTTTAGGAGATCTAAAAGCCTTATTCTGGTTCTGGAAAAAATTCAGGTGAATATGAAATAAAAATGAAGACACATCAGGGTAAGAACCCAGACCTTAGCATGTTCTGCATGAGACCTGAGTCCCGAAAGAGCAGGGTAGGCATATGGCTCTAGAAGGTTCTAGAACGGTGGCTTCTGAGGGTGTGGTCCACTCTCAGGTTTAGTCTACAGTCAGCTTTCCTGACAGTGAGCCACCATCAAGACACCCAGCTTTTAGGTCCTGGAGTAGCAGGTAGTTTAATGGAGACACGTGCTACATTAAGAGAGGTTCTAATTGCAATTGGTGTTGTAATATTTACACTGTTGAAGGTGTTTGGTTCCTTTTTTAGGAGCTGAATACCAAAACTGTCTGCCAGACTGGCTGTCAACCTGTGAATGATGGGCCGCACCATATGATTGAAACAGGCATGATAACAGAGTCTTGAATTTGGTCTGTGGAAGATCTCCTCCTGTCTGTAATTACACCAAAATGAAATGTCCTCAGTTGAAAAGAACCAATGAATTGTATTTTAAGATCTACAGAAACACACCGGTGTCCCCCATCACCATAATATGACTCCAGCTTCTAAGTTTGTGACACTGAGAAAGAAACAGAAAATCCATCTCTTTCTTAAGCTTCAGATGACTGAGGACTTGAAGAAGGATCAAAGAAACCCTTCCAGGCTCTCTGTTTTTTTAGTNCTTTTTCACTCTCCTCTTTCACTTTCATCAAGAGGCTCTTTAGTTCTTCTTCACTTTCTGCCATAAGGGTGGTGTCATCTGCATATCTGAGGTTATTGATATTTCTCCCAGCAATCTTGATTCCAGCTTGTGCTTCTTCCAGCCCAGCCTTTCTCATGATGTACTCTGCATATAAATTAAATAAGCAGGGTGACAGTACACACCCTTGATGTACTCCTTTTCCTATTTGGATCTTTGACATTAGTCTTATCAAAAATTTTTGTGTCACCTCAGGCAAGGGCAACAAAAACTAAGTTAAACGAATCTACGACAAGTTAAAAAGCTTTTTCCCAGTGAAGGAAACTATCAACAAAACTCCTTACTGAGTGGGAGAAAATATTTGCTAATGATATATCTGATAAGGGGCTAATATCCAAATTATACAAAGAAATTACAAAACTCAATATCCAAAAAACAATACAAGTAAAAAAAGAGCAGAGGACCCGAGTAGACATTTCTCCAAAGAAGACATACTGAGAGCCAGCAGACACATGAAATGATGATCATCATCACTAATCATCAGGGAACTGTAAATCAAAACCACAGGGAGATATACCCTCACACTGGTCAGAATAGCTAGTATCAAAAAGACAACAAAAAACAAGCGTTGGCAAGGATGTGAAGAAAAGCAAACTCCTGTGCATTCCTAGTAGGAATGAAAATCGGTACAGCTACTATAGGAGGTTGGTGAAAATTGGTACAGCCACTATAGCCAACATAGTAGAGGTTTCTCAAAAAATTAAAAATAGAACTACCATATGATCCAGGAATTCTACTTCTGGATATTTTTCAAAAGAACACAAAAACACTAATTTGAAAAGATACATGCATTTCTGTGTTTATTGAAACATTATTTACAATAGCCATGAAATGGAAGCAACCTAAATGTCCATCACTAGATGAATGGATAAAGAAGATGCAGTATATTCTCTCTCTTTATATATATATATACATATACATATATACACACACACACATATATATATATACACACACATACATACACACACACACACACACACACCTATCATGGGGCATGGGTATGAATTCATTGCATAGCAAACTGATAAGATTAGCCTCAGTCATTGCCTAAACTGGTATATTGCTTTTAAGTAATAGAAGACCTGGCATCACTTATTAGAACAGGATAAGAGACCTCACCTTTCCCATGGTAATATATAAGGAATTTAAGAAGAATTACCTGTTCTTTAGCTAGAAGTGTTGATTAAAATCCTGGTTCCCCTATCATACAATATCTACAGTTGTATGGTATTGCATGGTAAGACATTAGTCATATGATCTTGAGAAAGTTACACACCTCTCTGAATCTCAGATTCCTTGGCTATAAAATGTGACTAGTAATAGTGACAATTACATATGATACTGTATGTGAAAGTTCCTACCACAAGGCTTAAAAGAGTCAACAAATACTGAATACCTTCCATTATTACTGATCCCCACCCCCAACCCATCCCATCATATGACTGGAACAAGACACAGTCCAAGAGACAATACTGGACCAGCACCTCAGCAAAGCTGACCACATTATGAAACAGCATACCTCACCATTGGAGAGCAGGACTCACCATATTAACAGAACTTGGTAAATTCCAGTATGGAGAAAACTTCCTTCCTGGAAGTATTACAGGAAAACTACTGCTTATAGAACAGGTTATGGGACTTCCAAGTACTTATGACTAAACTCTTTCACTCAGCATCATTATGACCAGAGGGTTTATCAGTTGAGAGCAGTTGGTTTCCCAGTACCAAAATTAATCACTCTACCAGTAGGCAACTAACTCAGGAAGCAACCTGGGCCTCTCATATGAGGCCTCTCCAAGACATAAATCATTGATAGCAAAGACTAATAAAGAACTTAGTTCACATCAGGCACCATTTAAAATGTTTTAATTATATTAACTGCTAATCATTTTATATTTAAGAAAAATTAAGGCTCAGAGACATTAAAGAACTTAAGCTTACACAGAGATGGGATATAAATCCGGCAGAATGGCTCCAAGGTCCACACTTCTAAATTTTCTACTGTACTGTCTATGCTACTATGACCATTCTGTAACTGAGCACTCTGTCAGGTAAGCCACATGTTTAGCATAGAAAAGTAAAATAGACTTGTTACCCATAAGGACTTTATAATCTAAAAGATAAAATTTCAAACGACATAGATATACCATAGCTCTAGACACTGCCTAAAGGGAATGGTTTGGGCAGCAGATGTGATAGGAATTCAGAGGAAATGAGAAAGGATTTCATAGAGAAGGCTGAGCTTAAAGAGCAATGTTTTGTGCCTGATAGACTTTTCTAAAATGGCTTTCCTCTCATGGTATGGCTCTCTTAATGATTACTGTAGTTTACTGAACAGTTGATTCAACAACCAAAAAGAGCATCATTGCTGGGATGATTAATTAGCTGTAATGAAGCTTCGTTCCCTCATCTAAACTATACATTTATTTCCATTATTCTCCAAACTGCAGCATAGCTTTTTGTATAGTTTGTGCTTTCTATGTTTGAGTTGACTTTAATAAGCCTTATCCAGGACTTTTTGGCTAATAATCAGTACCATTCTACCAATAACTTTAAAATTCTATAACCCTCCAAATCTTGGCTCTCTCTATATTAATATTGATGGCAAGTTCCTATGTACCATGGTTTTTACAAATGTGTATACTGACAGAGCAAAATTTGAAATTCAATTTGTACTTGATTAGAGATAAAAAGGATTTCTGCACAACACTGCCTACCTACCTTTGCCATATTCAAATGACAATTGCTTAACTGCCATCTTGTGGCAAACAACACACACTGTTAAAAAATATATATATTCAATATTTCACAGTAAGTCAAGATTTCCAATTTAATGTCCTCTTAATGGGTGGTTCTGTATCTCTTTCACCTGTCCTTAGGATTGGATGGTCCTGTATCCCTTTCATCTGTCCTTAAGATAAACATTTTCTATTTTTTTCTGGTCTGAGGTTTGTTGTATGCCAGAGTAACCTCAACATTTATACTTCCGTAGTTCTTTTATAACACCAATTTTGTTCTTTATTAAAAAAAAAGACCTTCCACTGGTTGGATAAATGCTTATAAATGCACACGAATTTAATGTTGTCCTTTTTTTGAGACAAACTGTGAAGAAGTAGTGGAATATGAGACCATTATCCACACCCCCTCTCACACACAGGGTTTTTTAAACAGCATTGTGTATGTCTGTGTCCTTTTGTTGTCTCACATACAGGGTCATCATTACTATCTTTCTAAATTCCGTATATATGTGTCAGTATGCTGTATTGGTGTTTTTCTTTCTGGCTTACTTCACTCTGTATAATAGGCTCCAGTTTCATCCATCTCATTAGAACTGATTGGGAGCTTGTGTGCACCTGTGGTGGATTCATGTCGATGTATGGCAAACCCAATAGAGTATTGTAAAGTTAAATTTAAAAATAAATAAATTAATTAATTAAAAAAAATAAAAATAAACAGCATTGTGTACTTCATGCTGAAAGACCACGAATTAGTGACAGTAAATGAAATCTAACTTCACATTTTACTTCCAGTGATTTTATTTCACTGNTTATACACATCTTTGTAAAGTTAAATTTAAAAATAAATAAATTAATTAATTAAAAAAAATAAAAATAAACAGCATTGTGTACTTCATGCTGAAAGACCACGAATTAGTGACAGTAAATGAAATCTAACTTCACATTTTACTTCCAGTGATTTTATTTCACTGTTCCTAAAGTTGGTCAATTCAATTTTTGAGCTTTTTAAATAAGTGTTGAGAACAGCCTGATTTCCACCTCTCACAAACTTTGATTTGCCCTTGGGTCTTCTTATTTATTCCAACCTTTAAGTTAGTGCTTACATATTTAGATCTTAGATATACCTCTGGCTAGAGAATGTATGAAGAAGAATATGCTTCAGAATCCAGTTTGTTTTGCTGAGTTGCTGTGCAACCAAGTAAGGCAATATGCATTCATAATTAAGTGCACTCTTTGTGGACTCAGATTATTCAGATCTATATCTTGAATCCCAGCTTTCTCTTTACTAGCTGTTTGACCTTGGGCAAGTCACTTAACATTTTCATGCTATTTCATAAATGTAAAATGGGGATCATAATGACATCTATCTCATAGGGCTATTGAGAGGTTTAAATGAGTTAACACAGATTAAAGTTCTTTGAGTGGTGCCAGAGAATAAGTATTCAAAATAAATGAGTTATTATGACTTGTTATTGACTGCTTATTGTTAGACATTGCTGCTTCAGTCGTGTCCGACTCTGTGCGACCCCATAGACGGCAGCCCACCAGGCTCTCCCATTCCTGGGATTCTCCAGGCAAGAACACTGGAGTGGGTTGCCATTTCCTTCTCCAGTGCATGAAAGTGAAATGTGAAAGGGAAGTTGCTCAGTCGTATCTGACTCTTCGCAACCCCATGGACTGCAGTCCACCAGCCTCCTCTGTCCATGGGATTTTCCAAGCAAGAGTACTGGAGTGGGGTGCCATTGCCATTTCCAGTTAGATATTGCATATTTTCTATAACATTGTTTATGCCTTTTCGTCTCTCTTAAGTCAGGTCATTCTGCTGATGTCTGACTCTCAATGTTCAATTATCTTGGCCTTTTAATTGGTATAGCAATTGTTTATTGAGTCCCTAATATGTGGTCACACATAATTCTAAGCACTGGAGCTACAAGAGTGAAAAGGACAGGCAATGTCCTGGCTCAGCTCTCAACTGAGATGGTATTGGATGATAAATAGATAGATTCATGAACAGCATAACTTCAGGAAGTAACTTGTACTAGGAAAAATAGGACAGGGGAATATAATAAGGAGTAATGGAATCAGAAAATATATAGACTCCAAAATAATCCAGATTATCTACAAAGTCAAAGGAATAAAGAAGTCAGGAAATGAGATTAGAGAAGGAGGTAGGGACCAGATAACACTGGATTTTATAGAGCATGTTAAGGACTTCAGATGTTATTCTAAGTGCAACGGAAATCCATTGGAGGGTTTTAAAGCAGGGAGTTACATGATCCACTGTATGTTTACTTTTGAAAATACCATATTTTCTGTTCCATCATTTTAAAAGCTGACAAGACTTATCTTCAAAGAATGAAGCATATATATAAATAAAAATAAATGTCAGAGATGACAAGAGTCCCTTCCTCAAGATGAGTTGCATTTACACCCATAAATTCCTTGAGATATTTCTTTGTAACAAATTCTCCCTTTTGTCCTTAAGATATTTCTCAATGTTTTTTGCTGATTTCCAACCAGCCAAAATATTTCTAATTACTTCACTCTACTGCCTCTAAACTTGCAAAATTCATTCTCTCTACCTTTCTCAAAATACTGATTTCACCTTTATTTCCCTTAAAAACATTTCACTTAAAAAACATGGTCTTCTAATGCCCTACAAGTTCAAAGCATCTGAATCTACAGTCCTTTTTTCCCCTTCCTTTTGATTGCACTGCATGGCTTGCAAGATCCTGACCAGGGATTGCACCTGAGCCATAGCAGTGAAAGCACTGAGTCCTAACCACTGGACCACCAGGGAATTCCCAGAATCTACAGTCTTTTGATGATGCTCCTGTGTATTCTTCTGTCTTTTTCTGTGACAGAACTAAGAACCAAATGATTAACAGATATAGGGCACACTGAGGTGCTGCAGACTGTGGGAAACTGATAAAATGTCAAGTAATGGGAATAGACCCTGCCACACAGAATAAACATGCCCTCCAAGTAAATAAAATCACAGTCATGTGGCATGGATGAGCTGCTGACACAGTGATATTAATGGATAAAACAACTTCTCAAATGTAAGAGTACAACCATGAGGTGTTAAGGAGTGTGATATTCAAAGATTTAAGCTGGCAGGTAGCACCAAGGAAAGTCTGGTAGCTGGTAACAGGACTTCAGTCACAGGGATACAGCTTGGGGTCAGAATGGACAAGAACAAGGCAGGGTCTCCATCCCTCAAGATTTGTTGGCTTATCAGAAAAGTCTTAGGGACCAGGTAGAGACCCAGTTACTTGCACTAGGATAAAAAGTTGGAAAAGAACTACAATCAAGTTTGCCTTAATATTAAATTCTTCATGTCTTATATAACAGCTTGATGTACTTGTCCCAAAGCAGGAGATATGCATGTATCTACAATTGGTAGGGGGCTGAGACCAAAGACCCAAAATGTAGCACAACTTACTATATTGCCTTCATTTATGAATTGAATATTGATGGAGAGAGCAGCTTCAAGCAGTGAATACTCAATCTATTTATAGCTTGAACTACTGTTCTCTCTCCTTGGTAAGGGAAAACTTTTTGAGATGCAGGTCTATTCCCTAACAACTCAAGTGAGACCAAAAATTAGCTTCTCAGAGGCACTAAACACTTCCCATTTGATAATGTTTTTCGTCTCGAGTCATGGAAACTAATGCCTTTATAGAAAAGCAAGAAAGGAGGTCTGTGCGCACAGGGAATCAGGCAGGTCACTGAACACATTGCTGGCCAAACAGCTAACTGCATAATAAACTAGTTCAGAGTAACAGCACTGAGAAATTGCATTTTTATACCCTATCTTCCTCAATCTAAATGGACCCGAGGCAAAGTGAAACCAACCAATACATGGCCTCGAACAAAAAGCAAAATCTAATGTTAGCTTGCAAGTCTCAAATTAATGTTTATACTTACCTCCTCTCAAAATGCTGCTGCTTCAGTCAAGCAAGTAAACTTTTATGATCTTAGTGGAGCTTTCTAGTTTAAGATTAAAAGAAAAATGTATGTTTCAAATGAGTTATTGACTTTCTGGACCAGAGCAAGTCTTTCTGATCTTACAATGGTTGGGCTTCTTTCCTAGGTCTTTGCGAAAGGGACTGAAATTTGCTATGAACTGCTGTTTCTTATTTCCAACTATGCCTAATGCAAAAAAAATCACTGAAGTGCCCAAACAAATATTACAAATGTCAGAACAGATTCTATATCCTCTATTACCCTACAGTTGGAGAGAGTCACACATAGATGGTGAAGTAATCTAAACCACATAGCCTTGAAAAGCTAAATGTAAAATGTCGACTAGGTGAATACTGCATAAGTTTGAGGACTCTCACTTTTGGTGTCAGGGTCAACACTTTCAAGGAATCTCCTTAGTGACTCTTCCATTAAAAAGCTTTATTAATCACATAAAGGCTGCTTCCTTGATTTCAGTATTGTATTTCCATCGTACTCATTGTGAAATCACTAGGAATGAATACACTGATGCTGAATGCTTCTAGAGATGACACATTACAGTTTAAATTAGAGCCAACCCAAATGCATGAACATTGCTTGGAGATCCTATTACATACTCCATCTCCCATTCCACTGAGGCATTATTCCAAACCCTAACTATCCTCCAGAGGGCCTGTAATCAGCGCTGGCTCCATAATTTGCAGGACCCAGTACAAGATGAAAATGCAGGACCATTTATTCAAAAAGGAAGATAAAAGCATTTTTCTTTGTTCTGCAGTTTCTGTCTCGACTTCTCAAGATGTTCTTTTTATTTTTAATTTTTATTGGAATATAGTCATCTAACAATGTTGTGTTAGTTTCTGCTGTACAGCAAAATGAATCAGTTGTAGGTATATATTTATCTCCTTTCTTTTATATTTCCTTCCTATACAGGTCACCACAGAGCATTTAATAGTTTCCTGTGCTACACAGTAGGCTCTCATTAGAGATNTCTAACAATGTTGTGTTAGTTTCTGCTGTACAGCAAAATGAATCAGTTGTAGGTATATATTTATCTCCTTTCTTTTATATTTCCTTCCTATACAGGTCACCACAGAGCATTTAATAGTTTCCTGTGCTACACAGTAGGCTCTCATTAGAGATGTTCTTTTAATTACTATAGAATGCAGCACTCCCTTAGGCACAGAGATACTCCCAGGACACTCACAGCAGTAGGAGTGTAGACAATCATAGTTGCCCAGTGCCCTGCCCCACCTCCTAAGGAATGGGATGTGCACACCTGACCCCCACCCTTCAACATACCATACCCATGCCTTTGTCAGTGATGGAGGGTGGCAGCAGAAACTGGGCAGGGGAGTAGACAGGAAAGGATCAGACCTGGGGAGGCAACTGGAGGCAAACCATGCCTGGGCTGAGTCACTTCTGATCCAGTGCTCCAAAATCAGAGCAATGCTCCACTTTCCAATTGGAATTTGCTTACAAAATAAATTCAAAGGTAAAATGATCAAGAATTTCAAGACAGCAATTACAGTACAAAACGCCAAGTCCAGAACCCCCTTCTAAGTAGGGGCCCCATGTGACTACACAGTTCACTCTGCAATGAAATTGGCTTTGGCCCTAACACACCCTCTCCCCACCACAAAGAAAACAGAGGTATTTAGGCATGGATTTCTTTACTTTCTCAATCTGCCATCAACAAAGATAGCAGTATCCTATACCCATCCTTTTCTTCTCACCATTTCATCAAGTGGCATATACTTCCTTCTCGTCAAAGCTAATTCATTTAGATGTGCTCTATGCCCCATCCAATTATCATTTCCTCCTATATTTTCCTCTATCAAAAGTATTTACTTTCCTAATTTTCAAATCTTTCTCCTTCTTGGCTCTTTTCCTCAAGGTTATAAGTATATTTAATCATTTCCACATCTTTAAAACCCCCTACTGACCCTGAATATCCTTCTAACTATCCTATTTCTTTAACTTTCTGCAGTCAGGGCTCTAGAAATAATAATTTATCTTGAAAATGTACCCCAAATCTGGCCTCCTTTAACCATGTCCGTTATTCCCCTAGTCCAAGCCAGAATCATCTCTTTCCTAAATTACTGCAATACCCTGATAATTAATCTACTTGCTTCCAATTCTTGCCTTTCTGGAATCCATTCTGCTCAAAGCAATCACGGTGATTTTTTTTTTTCCCAAATATAAGTCAGGTCCTATTAATCTTTCACTTTAACCCCATGGCAGANGACTTCTTTATGCTGAAAAGAAAGATTAATAACAAGAAAACATATAAAAGAATAAACCCCACTGAAAAGGTAGATATAGAGTAAAATAATGGATTAATCAGTTATAAAGCTAGTATGAAGGTAAAAAGAAAAGAGCAATAAGAAACTATTGTTACAATAGATATAATAACTATTGTTATTAGTTAATGATATACAAGATAAAAGATATAAAATGTGACATCAAATCCATAAAGCATGCGGGTGGAGGTAAAAATGTTGAGCTTTAAATGGGACCAACTTAAGTTGTTACCAAGTTAAAATAGACTGCTATAGCTATAAGTTGTCATAGGTACCCCCTTTATGTTTCTAAGGTGGGCAAGATATGGTGATAAGTGCTTTACATACACTATGTCACTGTATTCTTACAAGATTAGTATTATTTTTTCAATGGATGAGGTAATTAAGTTTCAGGGAGATTTAGTAACTTGCCCAAATCCTTCACTCTGATATCATTACTCTCACCAACACTACAATTCTGCTTCCCCAAATATCCAACTATTTATCATTCTGCATTGGTACTTTCTATGAAGACATTTAGGTATCCAAGCTTTCCAAGAAGATGCTATTTCAGGATAATACTAAGCAGAGTTAATATAATAAACTATTATAAGCTATAACAAGCTATTTTTAATTATGAAGGCATGTCATATTTGAAAAGATTTTAGGATAGAAAAATCAGGAGAATCACAAGTACAAGAAAGGAGAACAGTATGAACTTTATAAACTGCCAATCACTCAACAAATGATTGAGAACTTGACTTGGTAGAGCATTGCATTAATAATAAGGTGGAAAAATAAAATCTCAGTTTCAGGAGAGCAGTCAGAGGACATTGTGATATGAAGCTTGTCCAATGCCAATTTTAGATTGAAAGGACCTAAAAACAAAAGAAGAGTAGTGCCTTGAAGTATATATGGGAAGTTAGTTCTGATTTCTATTTAAGAAAATATTGAAGCTAAAAAATAATACAAATGAACTTATTTAAAAAACAGAAACAACAGACATGCTGCTGCTAAGTCACCTCAGTCGTATTCGACTCTGTGCAACCCCATATACAGCAGCCCACCAGGCTCCCCCGTCTCTGGGATTCTCTAGGCAAGAACACTGGAGTGGGTTGCCATTTCTTTCTTCAATGCATGAATATGAAAAGTGNACAGAAACAACAGACATGCTGCTGCTAAGTCACCTCAGTCGTATTCGACTCTGTGCAACCCCATATACAGCAGCCCACCAGGCTCCCCCGTCTCTGGGATTCTCTAGGCAAGAACACTGGAGTGGGTTGCCATTTCTTTCTTCAATGCATGAATATGAAAAGTGAAAGTGAAGTCGCTCAGTCATGTCTGACTCTTAGTGACCCCATGGACTGTAGCCTACCAGGCTCCTCCATCCATGGGATTTTCCAGGCAAAAGTACTGTAGTGGGGTCCCATTGCCTTCTCCAACAACAACAGACATACATAGAAAACTTATGGTTACCAAAGAGAAAGGAGAGAATGGATAAATTGGGAATATGGGATTAACAGATATGCACTACCATATATAAAATATATAAACAACAAAGATTTGCTGGATAGCACCGGGAACTACATTTAACGTCTTGTAAAAAACCTACAGTGGAAAAAAAAAAACTAAAAAAGAGTGTACATACATAGTCAAATTATAGGCAAGTCACTTTGCTATACATTTGAAACTAACACAATATTGTAAATCAACTAACTCCAATTTAAAAATATTAGTGAGATGGAAACTGAAAGTAAAATTTGATATCTTCGTAGTGTATCTCCTGCACTCACACATAAGAACAACCAAAATCTGTAACCTCTTACCTAAGATTCATCAAGCTTTATCTTAAAAGCAAACTGATCCAAAATATAATATTTCAAGACAGAGTAAAGCTCTTTAGCTACTTGACTTTCATAAATATCAGCCTTATAAGAATCATAGCCACTGGTGAAAATTTGATTAAAAAAATTGACTTTCTCCCAAGAAAATTATATATTATCTACATATATTCAAGTTTTTATAAGTAATTTCAGCAATTTCAAAGCCATTTTTCAGTCTACCCATGGAACTTATAAGAGCATTTGAACTTTTTAAAAGAAGATCCACTTCATCAGAGGATATTCCAGAGCCCATGGTATGCAGATATTAGTTCTGGGATTTGGGGAAATCTGTTTATTTGGAAGTTACTGCATGGACACAGAGCTCTTTTAATCTTAACAGGGGGATATAACTTACTGATTTCCAGGCAGCCTCAAGCTCAGAAAGATAAACTTTGATTAGTGAGCCACATCTTCTAAGATGGTGAGCAGGGGCCCACAAATGATTCCAACTAAATTTCAACATATATTCTAGGATTCTCATATACTGAGAAATTCCTTAGAGGAAGTTCTGTGATGATGATAAGTTAACAGGCTCTCTGTAACCATAGTGGGCAGTCACCACGAAAGGCATGTAGGACCTAGTATTTTCAAAGACAAACAGAATCTGTAACCTCTTATTTTAGGAAAGAATATCCCACAGAGACATAAAGGAGAATAAGGAGAACACCATCAATATGTACAACTGTTGAATGAATATCCCCTTTTTGGATGAAGTTGGGTTATGACATGGTAAGATTAAGATTAAAGTATTATGGCACAGTACTTTTAGAGTCTCAGAAGGACAGTTAAAAATATGAATCTAAAATTTGGAATACAGCTTGAGGTTGTACGTATAGTTTTGTGAGTCATTCATTATCTAATTATCTTTTCACAGTCAGCCATTTCTCCTTCGTTGTTTCCTATCCTTGTTAATGGTATAACCATTTATCTGTTGGCCCAGACTAAAAATATGAATGTCTTTTAACACTTTCTTTTCAGTTATCATCTGCATGAAGCAGGGCACTCAAAGCCAATCCTCTTGGACAACCCAGAGGGATGGGGTATGGAGGGATGTGGTAAGGGGGCTCATGATGGGGGGACACATGTGCACTCGTGGCTGATTCACGTCGATGTATGGCTAACTGTTACAATATTGTAAAGCAATTATCCTCCAATTAAATAATTTAAAAAATCATCATCTACTTCTACCACATTTGAAGGATCATTGGCTGCTTTATACTTGCGTCACTACCTTAGTTCAGGCCATCATCAGTCCAGACTGTTACAACAGCCCTCTCCCAGATCTCCTAGAAGACAAACTCTCTCTGCTACAGGTGAGCCTCACCATAACAAGTCAGTTATCTTTTTAATTTATGCTATTTCATTACATAAAAGGTCTGTTTTTCTTTTTCTTGTAGATTCTTTTTTAATTTTAATTTTTACTACTTTTACTGAAGTATAGTTGATTCACACAAAGTCTGTTGTTCTGATGAAAAGCAATACTGCATGATCCACCTTTGAGGTCAAGTAACTAGAAATTCTACAGGTTATATTTTCTTCTAAGAGATTCACATAACTTCAAGGCTCTGAAACTTCCTGCTCTTGCCATTCAATCCAGCATTTTCCACATGTATTTGCCCACAGAATTTTTTCACAGAAATTTATTAAAACTCTCTCAAGTTAATGTTAGCTGAAACACAATTTGGAAAATGCTTACCTATGGGTTAAAATGCAAAATAGCTTGGACTATGAGACCACTTGAAGTTTGATCCCTACACATTGTTACAGACATTCTTTTCTGTATTCAGGAAACTATAAGTTAGTGAGATTTTAAAACAATTTATAGCCTCACTCCTCCATTCTTTCTCTAGTACATCAAACTTTTTACCATTTCTACCTACTGAAGATTATCATTATTTTTATTATTACTACATTTACTACATTAACAATTTTGAAAGATATAATATAATGGGTATCAATTTAGTTTACACATCTCTTATGCTCCTACTTAGGGCTTCCCTGGTAGCTCAGATGGCAAAGAATCTGCCTGCAAAGCAGGAGACGTGGGTCCAATCCCTGGGTCATGACGATGCCCTGGTGAAGGGAATGGCTACCCACTTCAATATTCTTATCTGGAGAAGCCCATGGACAATGGAGCCTGGCGGGCTACAGTCCATGGGGTTGCAAAGAGTCAGACGCAACTGAGCAACTAAGCACAAGGCTGTATATTGTCACCCTGCTTATTTGATTTATATGCAGAGTACATCATGTCAAATGCCAGGCTGGATGAAGCACAAGCTGGAATCAAGATTGCTGGGAGAAGTATCAATAACCTCAGATATGCAAATGACACTACCCTTATGGCAGAAAGTGAAAAGGAACTAAAGAGCCTCTTGATGAAGGTGAAAGAGGAGAGTGAAAAAGCTGGCTTAAAACTCAACATTCAAAAAACTAAGATCATGGCATCTGGTCCCATCACTATGTGGCAAATAGATGGGGAAACAATGGAAACAGTGATAGACTTTATTTTCTTGGGCTCCAAAGTTATTGCAGATGGTGACTGCAGCAATGAAATTAAAAGATGCTTGCTTCTTGGAAAAAAGAAATGACAAACCTAGAGAGCATATTAAAAAGACATCTTTTTTCTTTTAATAAAAGCAGCAGGGACATTATTTTGCTGATAAGGTTCCATCTAGTCAAAGCAATGGTTTTTCCAGTAGTCATGTATGGATGTGAGAGTTGGACCATAAAGAAGCCTGGGTGCCGAAGACTTAATACTTTTGAACTGTGGTGTTGAAGAAGACGCTTGAGAGTCCCTTACTGCAAGGAAATCAAACCAGTCCATCCTAAAGGAAATCAATCTTGAATATTCATCGAAGGACTGATGTTGAAGCTGAAGCTCCAATACTTTGGCCACCTGAGGCAAAGAGCTGACTCATTAGAAAAGACCCTGATACTGGAAAGATTGAAGGCAGGAAGAGAAGGGGATGACAGAGGACAAGATGGTTGGATGGCATCACTAACTCAATTGACATGAGTTTGAGCAAGCTGTGGGAGATGGTGAAGGACAGGGAAGCGTGGCGTGCTGCAGTCTATGGAGTCACAAGGAGTTGGACACAACTGAGCAACTGAACAACAACATAACTTCAGTAATAAAAACTGTGATATGGCATAAAGATAGACATACAGACCAGCAGAATAGATAAGCTCAGAAATAATGCCTCACATATATGGTCAAATGATTTTGACAAAGATTCCAAGACCATTCAATGGGGAAAGGACAATCTTTTCAACAAATTAACTTCTTCCACCTGGTGGGGACTTCAGTGTCTATAAAATAGCTCACAGGGTATGTTTCAGAATATTATCTATAGACCATGAAGAGGAATTAAAGGTCCTTGCCTATGCTTAATGAGTAAACTATCATTATTTAGTCGTGTTGGACTATTTTCCTTTGTTTCCGCATCTTCTCACTTCTCTGATTATTGGGAGATGGGAAAACTGGTTATCCATATGAAAAAGAATTAATTTGGACCCTTACCTTCTGCCCCTCCACCATGTCCTCTACCTGCCTTTTGTCTGTGAAAACTTTTAGCAGAAGAATAATCAGAGAAATGACAAGATGCAGAAACAAGGAAAGTAGTCCAACAAGACTAAATAATAATAGTTTAGTCATTAAACATAGTGAAGGACCTTTAGTTCCTCTTCATTGGCTACAGATAATATTCTGAGCCATATTCTGCAAGCTATCTTATAGATTCTGAAATCACCACCAGGTAGAAGAAGGATAACTACATGCTAACCAAACTATAGCCATGACACAAGCTGCCACAATTCAGAGAACTAGCCTCAAAGAAATGGGAACAAACCAACCTTGGAACTGAAGATTAACTGTGCTTAAAACAATCAAGATGACACTGATCAGACCACTGCAGGACCAAATTCAAAATAACTGTCAGAGCTGACTATGCTGTTTTTGCCTGTAGTCCCCTCCCTCCTTCTATCAAAGGCCTTGCCCACTGATTATCAGTAAGGTGGAGCATCTGCTTTTCCCCATTCGCACTGGTTGCCAGCATCCAAAATGGCAATCCACTCCAGTATTCTTGCCTGAAGAATCCCATGGACAGAGAAGCCTAGTAGGTTACAGTCCACGGGGTTGCAAAGAGTCGGACACGACTGAGCAACTTCACCTTACCTTACCTTCCTTTCCACTAGCCTTACCTCTATATTGACTTTTGAGTGGCAAGTAGCCAGACCCCCACTCTCAGTAACAAATACTATATATAAAAATCAACTCACAATGGATGGAAGATCTAAATGTAACAGCTAAAACTATAGAACTCTTGGATAAAAACATAAGGAAATGCTTTATGACCTTGGATTTGATAATGATTTCCTGGCTATGACACCAAAAGCACAGATAACAAAGAAAAAAGAAATCAATTGGACTTAATCAAACCAAAAATTTTTGTACATCAAAGAACATCATCAACTAGATGTAAAGATAACCCACTTATCTGAATTGGAAGAAACTATTTGCAAAACATATGTCTGGAAGGGATTAATATTCATAATATATAAAGAAGTTCTACAACTAAGAACTTTTGACAACAAAAAGTCAAACAACCCAATTTGAACATAGGTGAAGGAGTTGAGTGGTCATTTCTCCAAAGATGTACAGATGGACAATAAGTCCATGAAAAGATGTTCAACATCACTAATCATCAGGAAAATGCTAATCAAAACCACAATGAGATATCACTTATACTCATTAGGATGGTTATTATCATAAAGATAGAAAATGTCAAGTGTTGGTAAGAATGGAGTGAAATTATAATGCCTGTGCATTGTTGATAGAAATGTTAAAATGTATAAAACAGTATTGTGGTCCCTCAAAAAATTAAAAATAGAATTGCCATATAATTAAGCATTTTCATTTCTGGGTATATACCCCAAAGAATTGAAATTGGGGATTTGAAGATGTTTGCACATGTATGTTCATAGTAACATTATTCATAATAGCCAGAAATTGGAAACAATGCAACCCTTTCCAATCCAATGGAAATCTTCATCAATGGATGAATGGAGAAACAAAACATGGTATATACATACAATGAGGTAGGAATTTCCTCTAAAAAGGGAAAGAAATTTCAACTAGTATTACATCATGGATAGACATTTTGCTATGTGAAACAAGCCAGACACAAAAAGGACAAATATAGTATGATTCTATATATTATGTACCTAGAGTAGTCAAATTCATAGAGATACGAAGTAGAATAGTGGTTGCTAGGGATTAGGTGGAAAGAGNACTTTGGCCACCTGATGTGAAGAACTGACTCATTTGAAAAGACCCTGATGCTGGGAAAGATTGAGGGCATGAGGAGAAGGGGACAACAGAGAATGAGATGGTTAGATGGCATCACTGACTCAATGAACATGGGTTTGGGTGTACTCTGGCAGTTGGTGATGGATAGGGAGGCCTGGCGTGCTGCCTCCCCATGGGGTTGCAAAGAGTCGGACACGACTTAGAGACTGAACTGAAATGAAATGCTCTTGAGTGTTAATCTCCATGTAAAAATTGAGATAATTTCTTTCTTGCCCACTTTGCTTTTGTGAATTTTGAATAAGATAACAGATGTGACAGAAGTTGGAAAACATTAATTAAAAATTACTGTATTTTTACTTTTACTATTATGATGAAGAAAAGTCAATGCTCAAAATTCCTATGGCTAAAACTGGCATCCAAAATCTACCACCTCTTTCCTTAACGGTCCTAATTATGAGATGCTATCAGTGTAGACTACGGTTCTCTTAGAGAATTCTCCATATCAGCAGCAAGTTAAAGGGGGGAGGGGAGCAGGCTTTTACTTTTGACATAAGGTATCACCAGAGAAAGAACACATATCTGAAGCAATTTATCACACTTACAGAATATTAAAATTTGTATATATTTATGGAGAATAACTCATATTAGGCCAAGATTGTCTCAAGGGAAATTCTTAATCCCTAGACCTTTAGAAGTCAAGATCACAAAACCTTTTGATGTCTTAGAACAGTTGACTGGAAGAAACACAGCAATGACTCATTAGATAGGAATATATCCATAAAGCAAACTGGCTACAGTTAAACTGAGCCAAGATAGTGGAGCATGAGTGCCAAGAATGTCATTTCTTGAGGCAAGCAGACTTGAATGCCAATCTCTTGTTTGTCATTTATCAGCTGAGCGATATTGGCCAAATTGTCCCAGTTTCCCCAAACTGCTGTTATGAGGGTTACATGAGAAATATGGTGCTTGTAATGTGGTTACTTAGTACAGTTCTTAACACATAGTAAATACCAAAGAAATGGTAGCTATTATTAAACACAGTTATTATTAGCAGTATTATTAATATCTGAATAATTAGCATAATCAAAAATTTTGCATGTGTTTGTGTGAATAGAAGTAACCATGATTGTTACTTCTTTTACTGAATAACAGCCCTGAGCAATACTCTTTCAAAGGAGCCTCATAAATGCAAAGTCTCAAAACTTTCGATGTTAGAACCAGATCAGTCTGGACAGGAAAAATAAACTGTTTCTCTCAAACTTCATAGAGGCACCTTCACACAGGTTGAAAATACAGGAGAAAATAAAAGTTAGTTATAAGTGGACAGTTGCTTAGAAATATGCTAAACTTGTGGTATTTCAGAAAAACTATGAGATTTGAAAGGCCTGTTACAGTAATTAGCTTAATAGAGTCATCAATAGATAATGTATATCAGAATTAAGTGGTTGGTTGTGTTGACAAAAAAAATTCAGATGCACACTAAAATTAATTTATTTCCAGAGGTTAACACTGCTTTTCTATAGACTGTAGCATGACATGGAGAAGGCAATGGCACCGCACTCCAGTACTCTTGCCTGGAAAATCCCATGGATGGAGGAGCCTTGTGGGCTGCAAACCATGGGGTCGCTAAGAGTCGGACATGACTGAGCGACTTCACTTTCACTTCCACTTCTCACTTTCACGCATTGGAGAAGGAAATGGCAACCCCTGGAGAATCCCAGGGGCGGGGGAGCCTGGTAGGCAGCATAACAAGTAAAACTGTCAGACATTTTTAGGAAGGGACAGCACGTGGGTTATTAACCTAACCAATCTTTTCTTCAAAAAATTCTGCACATGCCGTGACTGTAGGGTTTGGTTTTTTTTCAAACTTTGCTTTTATGATAAATTTCAAGTCATATTTGAAGTTGGTGAAGAACACAGAGTGTATGTGGACTTTTACAGCAAATATCCTAACAGGTTGCATGGCTCTCATTTCTTTCACACTCATTTATCCTGCCGATTGTTGTTTTACCATTTCTTTTTAAAAAGGACCCAATCATGCTAATTTTCTGTTTAAAACTTACTCATTATCAGTAGATTAAGTCTAAACCTCCTAGTAGGGCTAGGAAGGTACATTACAATGCTTTGACATATATCCTTTTTAAATTCCTTTCTTACCTTTTCTCTGCCTGATAGAAATTACTCTCTGAAAGCTTTGCCAAAAGAAAATTAATGTTCCTTCTACCCCTTCCATGCATGTTGATTGCTGATATTTTTATTAAAATCCTTCAGTCAATTTAGACTTGCTTCTACGGGCTGAAATGTTCTTGGTCATTTTTGTATCACATTCTAGAACTTAGCATGCTGTCTAAACATATTAATTTTAAAAATGCCCTATAAATGTTTTTTGAAAGAATGAATGAGTTAGTGGAGGTCATTGGCTTTTATATTCAACATCAGATAAAATAGATATCATAGCTTAGAAATTATTTGATTGAATTCTGCCTTGGGCCATAGATACTAAGCAATTTTCCTTAGTATAAAAAATTAGGAAT
The DNA here is from genome assembly GCA_006410875.1 of Neotragus pygmaeus. Classification (NCBI taxonomy): domain Eukaryota; kingdom Metazoa; phylum Chordata; class Mammalia; order Artiodactyla; family Bovidae; genus Neotragus; species Neotragus pygmaeus. The sequence continues at coordinate 74,601 of SJYV01041943.1, forward strand.
TTTGACAAACAGGTCATAATATAAGGTTTTATTTTATTTATCAGTATTTGCATAATTAAAATCCAGTTTTAATATTGTATTTGGTATGAACTTTTCTAAAATTTGAATAACATAAATAAAACTCTGTGCCCTATACCTGATTAATTTATTTAGCAAAAGAGAGCTTCAGATTGCATTTCAATTATATAACTTTAAATAGACTTTGAAATGTTAATATATCAAAGCCAATTATGACAAACATTTGCCATAAACGGTGGTATTATTCTGAACCTAGGAACAACAACAGTGAAAACCAATAGGAAAGAAATCTTTAGATCTACTCCAGTTATAAAATAAAATCCATATATGGGATACATTTTACAATGAAAAGATGTCAGAAATCTATGTATAACTGATATGAGAATTTTCCATCTGGTTCTTTGTTTCATACTAATGAAAAGCACTTCTAATTAAAAAGCAATTTTGTTTAAGTGACAGTTGTTCATTCAACATTTATTGAGCTTCTATTTTGAGTCAAATTTGGCTCTAGGACATAAGTTTACATCAGTGAACCTAATAGGCAGTTTTTATTAATAGAGATTATTTTCTTGTATAAGAAAAAAGCAAATAAAACATGATTACATATATGTGTATGCATGTATGTGTGTGTGTGTGAATGCTATGTCAGATTCCCTGGTGGCTCAGATGGTAAAGAGTCTGCCCACAGTGCAGAAGACCCAGATTCAATACCTGCGTCGGGAAGATTCCCTGGAGAAGGGAATGGCAATCCAGTCCAGTATTTTTGCTTGGGGAATTCCATGGACAGAGAAGCTTGGTGGGCAACAGTCCATGGGGTTGCAAAGAGTCGGACTTGATTGAGCAACTAACACTTACTTATGCGCGCGTGCGTGCGTGTGTGTGTGTGTGTGTGTGAATGCTATGTCAGATGGTGATAGGGACTATAATGTAAGACAAAGCAGAGTATGGGACTTCCTTGGTGTTCCAGTGGCAAATACTCCACACACTCAACGCAGGGGGGCCCAGATTCGATACTTGATCAGGGAACTAGACCCACATAGCACAACAACAACAATGAAAAAGATACTGCATGCTACAATGAAGATACCGCATGCAGCAACAAAGATCCAGTATAGCCAAATAAATAAATAATTTTTTTAAAAAGCAGGGTATGGAAGGACGAATGGGAAAGTTTCTGTAGTAAGATGACATTTGAGCAGAGATGTAAGAGAAGTGAGGGAGTAGGTCACATGGCTCTCTGGAGAAAGAGAATGTCTTATAGTAGGGATAGCACTTGTGCCAATCTTGAGTGCAAAATACACTTGGGGACTAGATATTAATATACCAAGGAAGTCAGTGTGACTGGGTGGAATAAACTGGCAGAAAGATGTAGGTGCTGAGGTCTTAGAAGTAATGGTGATGATGATGCATATGGAAGTTGGGGGATGGTGCAGATTATATCATGTGAGGCCTTGTAAGCCATGATGACAAAGGAGAAGTCATTGGGAAGTTTTGAACAGAGTGATATGATCTGACATTTATTTATATATTGTCTACATAAGCTGTGCCTTTCATTCTAAATTCTTCATTAGTCATTACTAGGCTACACTTTAGTTTATTACTTTGTTTAGAGGTCAAAGCACATGACCAGAAACAGTTTAGGCAGTTTTAGACAATCATTAATAATAATAGTAATGAATATGGTTAATAATAATTGTTATTAACTTTAAACATCATCATAGCAGCAACAAGAGCAAAAATGCACATGAATGTTACCACATAGGTACCTGCTCTGTGTACTCCGCACATATGTTGTTTCTTAGGATCCTCACAACTACCTATGAGGAAGTACTGTTATTCTGTCTATATCATATTTGTAGAAACAAGAACATAAGTCGCTTAATCTCCAGAAAACATTTTATTTATGCTGCTGTCTGCCTTATGCAAAACTACATTTATCTTGTTTTGGTATAAAATAACAACACAGAATAATATAGTGCACAACTATTTGACTTGCTTTTGAGGAGTAATAACAGTAGTTTAATCAAAATAGTAAATATTAATTGAATATACTATTTTCTATATAGTGTGTGTGTGTATATATATATATATATATATATATATATAATATTCTAGGTACTATACTAAATGCTATATATATATTACTTCATTTAATCCTTACAATATCCCAGACAAAGAAACTGGAACTCAGGGATGCAAAGTAAGTTATCCAAGGTAACACAGCCAGTGGATCACAACAAACTGTGCAAATTTCTTAAAGAGATGGGAATACCAGACCACCTTATCTAACTCCTGAAAAACCTGGTCAAGAATCAAGTTAGAACCAGACAAACATGGAACAACAGACTGGTTCAAAATTGAGAAAGGAGTTCATTAAGGCTGCATATTGTCACCCTGCTTATTTAATTTCTATGCAGAGTATATCATGTGAAACGCTGTGCTGCATGAATCCAAAGCTGGAATCAAGATTGCAGGGAGAAATATCAACAACCTCAGATATGAAGATGATGCCACTCTAATGAGAGAAAATGAAGAGGAACTACGGAGCCTCTTGATGGCGGTGAAAGACAAGAATATAAAAGCTGGCTTAAAATTCAACATTTATAAAACTAAGATTATGGCATCCTGTCCCATCACTTCATGCAAATAGATAAAGAAAAAGTAGAAACAGTGGAAATTTTTATTTTCTTGGGCTCGAAAATCACTGCAGATGGTGACTGCAGCCATGAAATTAAAAGACTCTTGTTTCTTGGAAGAAAAGCTATGACAAACCTAGACAGTGTATTAAAAAGCAGAGACATCACTTTCCCGACAAAGGTCCCTCTAATTAAAGCTATGGTTTTCCCAGTAGTCATGTATGGATATGAGATTTGGACCATAAAGAAAGCTGAGCACTGAAACATTGATGCTTTTGAGCTGTGGTGTTGGAGAAGATTCTTCAGAATCCCTTGGACAGCAAGGAGATCCAAACAGTCCATCCTAAAGGAAATCAGCCCTGAATATTCATTGGAAGGACTGATGCTGAAGCTGAAGCTCCAATATTTTGGCCAACTGATACGAAGAGCCCACTCACTGAAAAGGACCCTGATGCTGGGAAAGATTGAGGGTAGGAGGAGAATGGGCTGACAGAAGATGAGATGGTTGAATGGCATCATCAACACAGCTAGTAAATGGTAAAACAAGGATCAAACCTAGGTTCATCTTACTCCAGGGCTTGTGTTTTCACTACTGTACTATATGACAAAATGTGAGTGAAAATAGATTGATGCATTCAAAATCTTTTAAAAGTGTATTTGATATAACATGTTTCAAAACACTCTTTATTCAATTTATTCAATCTGTGAACATAGAGTCATCAGCAGTTGCATGTCTACTTGGAATGTCCCATAAATGTAAAGCACACAGTACTGTTCCTTCTAGATCAGCCTCTGTGATAGTCAGTCACTTTATTACCTTGATCTGTCCACATGATCCATATGTTGTTTATCTAACCATTTGAACTGTCTGGTCCTTGAGATCAGTGATGGCCATGGTGTGCCTATCACTTTGAATATGTAATGTAGAAAAATACATTTGTCATTTCAGTCTAACACAAGTTACAAAAATAGTAAAAAGGACACAATGCAAAGATGAATTGCTGAAAGAGAGGAAGAGGAAGGGCAATGAAAAGGAAGTGGATGACAGAGAGGGAAAGGAAGGGATTGGACTCTGCCAATGATAAGTGGCAATATAGAACCAGCACCAGTCTCCCAATACCCACCAGTCTACTGTGCATTCTGAAAGATTCTGCTTTCACTTCCCTCTCCTAGTAGAAAACACTCCAGAGGACAGGTGAACCTCATTTTTTCCCTCCTTGCTCTTCTCCTTATCCAAAGAACTCCCTCTATGGCTTATTCATACTCACAAAGTCAGAAAGAACAAAAATTGTTAAAAAAACATTTATTCTTTGTGATAAGTTAGATGGGAAGTTCCTGAAACCAGGGGGCAAGTTTTCTTTATCTCTGAGGTTCCAGTACTTGGCCCAAGCACTAGTACATGCTAGGACTTGAGGAAATGTTTGTTGAAAGAATGAGTATTTTAAATTCAATATTATAAAGTAAATAAATAAATATTTTTTAAAAAAAGAAAGAAAGTATTTTAATGAAGCTCAGACTATAAAATTGGTGTGGATAATGTAACAGTATCCTACATGAGCACACAGAGGGTTAGCATTATAAAATATTGAATCCAACTTTTCCAGTACTGACCCTATTTGGCCCAATTGGCTGGTGGAGGAGATCATCCTTTTATCCCTTCATTCTCCCTTCCAAAGAGAGAAGAACTCTAGCTTCTGTGCTTGAACTTCCAAACAAGCACAGAACTACAATAATTAATCTACTGGCCCAAATCACTGAAATATTCTCAAAGATCTACTTTTCAATAGCTGAAGCAATGAACTTGGATGTTCCTCACCTGCCTCCTCATCTGTCCTTTCTGCCTAGAATCACTGTCTTGTGCAGAGGAAAAGCATTATTAGGTTTTTTTGTGTTTTTTTTTTTTTTGGTGTTTAGTCACTAAGTTGTGTCCAACTCTTTACAACTACCTATCCCAATATTTAATGGAGCTCACATTTGTCTTTATCTCTATTAGTATCTTAGGATACCAAAACTTACATATGAGTGCCTGTAGGGCCTGGAACTTCTCAGAGTATTTGGCAAAATTTCAAGGGGAAAAATATTAATAGAAACTTTTAGAAATTTTCAACCTGATTAAAAAACAAATTCATTTGGAAAATATAGGACAAGTTGTATCTGCACTGTTCTTTTATTTTATATATTTTACAGTTTTAGATTTCTTTTTAAAAGCTTTTCCAATACTCTGAAGAGATCTGTATAGTCAATTAAATTATATAAACAAAGAACTAAACTGTTGCAATTCAAGATCTTTTCACCTTACTGACTTCATCTTAGCTACAGACATTTACTTTAAGATTCTGGAAAAGAAATCCTTTTACAACATTTTTCATGTGAGATTTTCTCTGAGTGTTATCATATTTACCAATTATTTGCTTTTGCTGAGCTATTCTGCTTTGAAAACATTTTTCTAACTGACTTTTACCCAGAGACGCCAAGAAGGCTTAATAATTCTCCTTGAGTTGGGGAAATGAATTCACCTAGTGCCTCATATTTAACAGAATGGTATAGGAGAAATAGTGGCTGAGGTTTGAGCATCAGTTCTATAATTTATTAGCTGTTTGAACTTGGGCAAGTTATTTAACCTCTTTGTATTTCAGTCTCCTAATTTCTCCTTGTTTATAAAACGAGGATGATAAAGGTCTCTCAGATCATTGAGAAGTACATGGGAAAATTGTGTCTAGTACCCAGCACTGTGCGTGGCACCCTTTCCTGTACTCTATTTGCGTTCTTTAATGTCAGCACCTCCCTAACAACCCCAGGGGATTTCATGTTTAGGGAAGTGAAAAATGACCTCTCTCCATAAAAAGGCTGGGAACCTTCAGATGGAATCAACCCTGGAGCCATGTAAATGATGTTTGTTTTTTGCATTAATGCCAAACCTTCTGACTGGGAGTTCAGAACAAATAACTCAACAAAAATGTATACAGTTAACGGGAAGTAGACTTAAATGAACAGTACTAAATGGCCTGGTGGGCCGCCGTCTATGGGGTTACACAGAGTCGGACACGACTGAAGCGACTTAGCAGCAGCAGCAGCAGCAGCAAAAGTTCACTGAATCAGTGTTTACTGCAATCTGTGGGGATTAATGTGATTGAAAATAACTAAACTACAATGAAAATAGTAATGTAATTTGTTCTTGAAGTTCATTCATTTACATATCGATTTGTTATCTCTTCCTCTAGACAATGTCTTTTGAATCTCTAGGCTACAGCTCGCTTTTTTAAGCTTAAAATAAAAGGAGAATAGAGGCAGGGAGGGAGGAATGGGGAGCTACTGTTAATGGACATCATGTTTCTTTCAGAGGTGATGAAAATCTACTGAAATTATATAGTGGTAATAGTTGCACAACTTTGTGAATATACTAAAAACCACTGAATTGTATGTTTTAAAAGGATAAATTTTATGGTGTGTGAATTATATCTCAGTTTTTAAAAAATAAAGCTGAATAATTCAATTTTGACCTATATAAAACAGGATCAATATAAAAATGGTTGTTAATATTGTAATAATGTGCAATAACATAACTGTACAGAAATCTATCAACTTCTAAATATCTGAAAATGAACTGTTTTATTTGGGGACACATTGAAAATTATTTACAATAATAATTCTACTTTCAGTTATAGATTTTACAAATCTGTGTTGAATATCATGAATCTAAATATCTGTGCGTGTATGCTAAGTCACATCAGCCCTGTCTGACTCTTTGCAACCCTACGGACTGTAGCCCACCAGGTTCCTCTGTCCATGGGATTCTCCAGGCAAGAATACTGGAGTGAGTTGCCATGCCCTTCTCCAGGGGATCTTCCAGGCCCAAGGATGGAACCTGTGTCTCTTATGTCTCCTGCATTGGCAGGCGAGTTCTTTACCACTAGCACCACCTGTAGGACTGGGAATTCCCTGGCGATCCAGTAGTTAGAACTCTGCACTTCCACTGCAGGGGACATGGGTTTGATCCCTGATCAGGGAACTAAGATCCCCCAAGCCAAAAAAAAAGAAAACACAAACAAACAAATGAATAAAAACTCCCACAAATATCTGTAAGATAAATGTCTAAAAGCTCAAGCAGTCTCAGAATTTCCAATAATAAGTCTGTTTTTCACTTCTTTGGAATTAAGACCCCAGAACCCCACCCCCATACTGCCTGTCATCTTCCTCTATCTTTCAATCTTAAATCATTTTATGCCTAAATAGCAAAATATATCCAAAGATGTACATCATTTTATTGCTTTTCTGTCCTTTTAGGGACATGAAGGAGAGGTTGGGGTAAATGAGCCCCTCAAACAAAGCCAAATATCCATTTGTTTTTATTATTTTCTGTGAACTGATGGCCAGTTTTGGAGANAATTGACCAAAAAAACCCAGGTGATTCTAAATGTATTTTAGAAGAGGTATAAACCATATTGAAAATAGATCATATGTAAAACTTGTTGTTTATTATAAGTTATTATACTCATTGGACTATTTGTTTTATGTGTATTTATATAGAGAATTTAGTTACAATTTGCATAGTTAAAATTCAAAGCAGATGAATGTGTACTGTATGTGTATATATATTGTCAACTGAAACTGATGAATATTTTAAAAGTTCATTTGGAACATTTTACTGATTCTGTTAATTATATTTAGTAATTGGCTTATAAAGCATGTATAATAAAAATGCCTATCTATTAAGCATATAAAATTTTACTTTTATGAGTAATCTATTTTTTTGAAAATGGGACACTATTTCCTTTGTTCACTGTGGGCCAGCGAATACCATGGGGTGTTTGGTCTTAGACTATGCAGATTAAATATGTAGATATGAATCTATATCTGTATAGCTTATCTACCTATCTGTTTATCTAGTTAAGTAATGCAGTATATGTAAGTCTGCTGTGTAAGAGAATGCTCCTGATATGCATTTTGTATATGTTCTCTAACTTGCAAAATGTTTATTGTAGTTTCTTATTTTATCCTCCTTGTAACCAGTATTATTGTTTATCATGCCCATCCCTTTTCACCCTTGCATAGAAACTCAGAATATAAGGTTTGTAAAGTCGGGATCTTACCTGTCTGACTCTGCTGGATATCCTGCACCTAGAACAGTGTTGGACACCTAGTAGATAGATGCTCAATGATTATTTGTTGATAAAATGACAAGTGAATTTAAATAAGAGGTAGTAGATCTTTGTGAGATAGCTATTGCCTTATGGATCTAAGGGCTTCCCTGGTGGCTCAGATGGTAAAGAATCTGCCTGCAATGGTAAGGAATCTTCCTTGGGTCAGAAAGATCCCCTGGAGAAGCGAATGGTTACCCACTCCAGTATTCTTGCCTGGAGAATTTTATGGACAGAAGGGCCTGGCGGGCTACAGTCCATAGGGTTGCAAACAGTCAGACATGACTGAGTGACTGTTACACTATGGATCTAAAAGATTGATTCAAATACATAGACTCGTTCCCCCAACATTGAAATTCTTTTGAAGCTGCCAAGCTGTGTTAAGGGATCACCCCTCTTAAAGTAAGAGCATTGTTTTATTTGGGAATGAATGATGATGGCAAGCAACTTCTAGGCTAGATTTTAAAGTCCATTTGTAGGAGAATCTAGGCTAGATTTTAAAGTCCATTTGAGATACTATCCTTGATATCAAGAATAGTCAGCAGTTCATGGAATAGAGTCAAGTTAACTGCACACATAGGAAGTGAATGCTGGAACACAGAATTAATAACAACTAGTCCTAACAAAAGTATGCTTCAGGTAATTTAAATATTTTTATTTAACAAATTAAAAAATATATTTCATAGAATCATTGCTTGCAAATGGTTCTAAATGTTTTTAATTTTAACTAATGATAGAAGAAATAAATGTCAGTCAGAGTCTTCCTGGGGTCCAACATTCTTGACTAAATTAGGACCATTTTTGAAAGCCCCATTAGTTTCCTTAGACTACTAGGAAATTATGAATAAAGATAGGTTTATGTTACTAAACTGTGCTCATGTGACTTAAAAATTAACCTAAGTATCTAGCATGCAATTCAAGAATTACATGGAGAATTTAAACTATTGATTATATTTTTGAGCAGACATTGGAATTTATGGTTTGATGTATACACTGAAAATTTGTCTTTTTACATGTTTACACAACATGGGTTTAAAATAACAAATGTAAGATGGGAAACTGAAATCAATGAGATGTTTATTGAGCTCTTATCATGTTTCTTCCAATGAGGCTCTAAAGTTCCTAGAAAGTAACCAACTGTAGATTGTCAAGTGCATAACCAACAAGCAAATATATAATGCCAGGTATACTAGGAAAGTGAGACATCAAAGAAGTGCAATCCTTTCTATTTATTTACCATTGAGAAAGAATGTTCTTGATTTGGGAGTTGGAGTAAGCACTGATTAACCTTATTAATTCTTTGAGATTGTTAAGATACTATTTTCATCTATAAACAGAGATTTTGGAAGCTGCAGTAGACTCTGTTGGTGCAAAAAGGAGATGTAACAGGCTTCTCAAGTCATCTGCCTTGAACATCATGACTGACTCTGGTAAAATCAGATCTGTCAACAGATGTTTTCATAAAGCAAAGCAGAGAATACGGATTATATATTTTATGTGGACTACATTGTAATGCTTTTTGCTTTTAACTAGGAAAGAAATTTCTACTGTGTAAGTGACCATACTGTTTACTGCATTAAAGATAGAGCTGTTGTTGTTGTTTTAGTCACTAAGTCATGTCTGACTCTTTTTGTGACCCCATGGACTGTAGCCCGCCAGGCTCCTCTGTCCACGGGATTTTCTGGGCAAAAATAATGGAGTGGGTTACCATTTCCTTTTCCAGGGGATCTTCCCGACCCAGGGATCAAACCTGTGTCTCCTGCATTGCAGGTAGATTTCTTTACCACTGAGCCATCAGTGAAACCCCAAGGGAAGAGTTAAATATGAGGAAATTAGTTAAGAATTTCTAGACCAATAGAAAAATCCATTAACCAGGANATCACTGATATGTGGAGTCTAAAAAATAAAACAAATGAATGAATATAACAAAACAAAAAATAGACTCACAGAGAACAAACTAGTGGTTACCAGTGGGGAGAAAGGCAACATAGGGTAAGGGATTAAGAGATACAAACTACTATGCACGAAATAAATTTTCAAGTATATATTTAGAGAACAGAGAGTATAGCCAATACTTAATGATAACTTTAAATACTATATTGTTGTTTTGTTCAGTCACTCAGTCGTTTCCAACTCTTTGCAACCACATGGACGGCAGCACGCCAGGCTTCCCTGTCCTTCACCATTTCCCAGAAATGGTGATCTCCCTCTCAAACTCATGTCCATTGAGTCAGTGATACCATCCAACCATCCCAGCCTCTGTCGTCCTCTTCTCCTCCTGCCTTCAGTCTTTCGCAGCATCAGGGTCTTTTCCCATGAGTCAGCTCTTTTCATCAGGTGACCAAAGTATTGAAGCTTCAGCCTCAGCATCAGTCCCGCCAATGAATATTCAGGATTGATTTCCTTTAGAATTGATTGGTTTGATTTCCTTGAAGTCCAAAAAACTCTCAAGAGTCTTCTCCAACATCACAATTCAAACGCATCAATTCTTCAGCACTCACCCTTCTTTATGGTCCAACTCTCACAACCATACATGATTGCTGGAAAAATCATAACTTTGACTATAGGGACCTTTGCCAGCAAAATAATTCCTCTGCCTTTGAATATGCTGTCTAGGTTTATAAAAATTTTGAATTAGTATGTTGTATTCATAAAACTAATATTAATATAATATTGTAAATCAACTACACCTCAATTTTAAAAAGACAAAAAGCAAAAAAAAAAAAAAAAAAGGGAAGGAAGGAAGTTCTAGCCAGAACAATTAGGCATGAAAAAGATAGGAAGAGGTAAAACTATCACTATTTGCAATGACAATATGAAAACTTTGCTGCTGCTGCTAAGTCGCTTCAGTCATATCCGACTCTGTGTGACCCCATAGACGGCAGCCCACCAGGCTCCCCCATCCCTGGGATTCTCCAGGCAAGAACATGGAGTGGGTTGTCATTTCCTTCTCCAATGCATGAAGGTAAAAAGTGAAAGTGAAGTCGCTCAGTCATGTCCAACCCTCAGCCACCCCATGGACTTCAGCCTTCCAGGCTCCTCCATCCATGGGATTTTCCAGGCAAGAGTACTGGTATGGCGTGACATTGCCTTCTCCAATGAAAACCTTAGATTCCATTAAAAAAAATTTTATAACTAAGAAACAAATTCACTAACACTACAGGATACAAAATCAATACGCAAAAAGTTTGTTCAGTTGCTCAGTCATGTCCGACTCTTTGCAATCCCATGAATGGCAGCACGCCAGGTTTCCCTGACCTTCACTATCTCCCAGAGTTTGTTCAAACTCAAATCTATTGAGTAGGTGATGCCATCCAACCATCTCATCCTCTGTTGTCCCTTTCTCCTCTTGCCCTCAATCTTTCCCAGCATCAGGGTCTTTTCCACTGAGTCAGCTCTTTACATCAGGTAGCCAAAGTATTGGAGTTTCAGCTTGAGCATCAGTCCTTCCAGTGAATATTCAGGGTTGATTTTCCCTATGATTCACTGGTTGATCTCCTTGCTGAAAATCCAAGGGACACTCAAGATCATGAGCTCCTTATTGCAAAATTCAGACTTAAATTGAAGAAACTAGGCCATTCAGCTATGATCTAAATCAAATCCATTATGCAAAGAGCTGTTGTGCCTTTTTACATGAATAACACGTTATCAGACAGAGAAACTAAAAAAACAATCCCATTTACAATTGCATCAAGAAGAATAAACATCTAGGAATAAATTTAACCAAAAGGTAAAGACCTGTATGTTGAAGATTACAAAATATTAATGAAATAAACTGAAGATACAAGTGAATGGAAAAATATTCTGTGCTCATGGATCAGAAGAATTGATATTGTATGTGCATATTACCCAAGGCAATCTACAGATTCACTACTATCCCTATCAAAACTCCAATGATATATTTCAAAGAAATAGAACACAAATTATAAAATTTATATGGAACAACAAAAGACCCTGAATAGCCAAAGCAAGCTTGAGAAAGGAGAATAAAGCTGGAGGCAACATCTTTCCTGATTTCAAGCTATATTATAAAGCTATAGTAATTTAAAAAGTACAGTGTTGGCATGAAACAGACAATGGAACAGACTAGAGAGCCCAGAAATAACATTGTGCATATATGTCAATTAATTCATAATGAAGGAGACAAGACTATATAATGGGGAAAGGATAGACTTTTCAATAAATGTTGGGAAAACTGGACAGCCACATGCAAAAGAATTAATTTAGACCACTATCTTATACCATACACAAAAATTAACCCCAAATGGATTAGCAAGACCCATAAGACCTGAAATGATAAAATTCTTAGAAGAAAAATTTAGGTAGTAACTCCTAATCTTGGTGACAACTGTTTTTGAATCTGATACCAAAAGCAAAAATACTACATCATACTAAAAAGCCTCTGCACAGTGAAGGAAACAATCAACAAAATTAAAAGGCAACCTACTGAATAGGAAAATATATCTGCAAATCATATGACCAACAATCAGTTAATATATGAAATATATAAAGAACTCATACATTCAATAGCAAAAAGTAACAATCTGATTTAGAAATGGGCAGAAGTTTTGAACAGATGTCTTTCCAAACAAGGGGTACAGATGGCCAACAGGTAAATGAAAAGATGCTCAACATCATTAATCATCAGGGAAATGCAAATCAAAATCATAATGAGATAACACTTCACACTTGTCAGAACAGCTAATATCAAAAAGATAACAAATAAGAAGTGTTGTTAAGGATGTGAAAAAAAAGGAACACTTAAACCCTTTTGGTGAAAATGTAAATTGGTATAGTCACTATGAAAAATAGTATGGAGATGTCTCAAAAAATTAAAAATAGAACTACAGCAGTTCTGATAATTTACCTGAAGAAAACACAAATATTTAACTCAAAAAACTATATGCCATGTTCACTGCAGTATTATTCATAGTAACCAAGATATGAAAATAATGTAAGTATTCATCCATAGATGAATGTGTAAAGAAAAGGTGGTATATACAGAAAAAGAAATAATATTCAGCCATAAAAAAGAAACCTTAACATTTGTGACAATGTGGATGGACCTTGAGGGCATTATGCTAAGTGAAATGTCAGACAAAGACAAATATACATGCTCTCTTTTATATGTAAAATCTAAAAACAAACAAGTTCATAGATACAGAGAACAAATTGTGTTGCCAGAGGTGAGGGGTAGGGATGGGAGAAATAAAATTTGAAAAAGATAAATAAATAAACATGTTATAGAAGAACACATATCAGCAAGGAAAAATGTTCACAATATACTTAGAGAAAAATATTTGACTACAAAATAGTATGCACAAAATAAAAAAAAAATGGACACCAAAAAAAGAAGTTTAGAAGAACACACATTAAAATATAAAAGTATCTGAGAGGTGATCCTAAGATGGTGGAGGAATAGGACGGGGAGACCACTTTCTCCTCAAAAAATTCATCAAAAGAACACTTGAACGCTGAGTAAATTCCACAAAACAACTTCTGAATTCCAGCAGAGGACATCAGGCACCCAGAAAAGCAGCCCATTGTCTTTAAAAGGAGGTAGGAAAAAATATAAAAGCCAAAAAGAGAGACAAAAGAGGTAGGAATGGAGCTCCATCCCGGCAAGGGATTCTTAAAAAGAAAGAAGTTTCCAAACATCAGGAAACACTCTCACTGCCGAGTCTGTGGTGAGCCTTGGAACCACAGAGGGCAACATAACTGGGAGGAAAAATAAATAAATAATTAAAACCCACAGATTACATGCCCAATGGTAACTCCCCCAGTGGAGAAGTAGTGCAGATGCCTGCACCCGCCACTAGCAAGCCGGGCTGGGCAGGGAGGCGTGGGCTGCGTTGCTTAGAGTAAGGACTGGGCCTGAATGCCCCGAGGGCAATCTGAGGGAACTACCTTGGGCTAGCAAATCAGACTGTGGGACAGCTACCACGCGAAAAGCCCTAACCTAAGACACTGCCAGGCCCACTCACAGAACAAAGGACTGAGCAGAGCCAACTGGCTTCAGACAATCCCCCTCCAGTGACAGGCAGCCAGAGCAGGAAGGGGGCAATCGTGGCCCCAAACAGGCATTATCTACCAAACTGCAAGCAGGCTTCGTTGCTAAGTATTCTTGGGATTCTGGAAGGTCAACATCCATCTGAGAAGGTGCACCCGTTGTACACGCAGAAAACTGAGTGGCAGGGAAGGGGGAGTCGATAAGTCACAGCGACCATGCTCTCCAAACACCTGATCACCTGAGCTGCTCGGATCTGGGAAGGGAGCAAAATGCAGGCCCAACTGAAGCTGCGCCTCTGAGGACTATCCAAGTACCTGAACCTGAGCAGATTAGACCTGGGAAGTGTGTACAACCCAGGGCTGGCCTCAGACAGTTCCAGGCAGAGCAACCTAGGGCCTAAGCAGTGTAGAAAGGGAAAGCACACATGTCATGAGTGGGGGCAAACCCAGTGTGGCTGAGACATTGCAAGCACACACCAATGTTATTTGTTTGCAACGTCCCTCCCTCCCCACAGTAGGACTGAACAAGTGAGCCTAAAAAAGTGTCCACCACCGTCCCCTTGTGTCAGGGAGGAAATTAGACACNTGAGTGGGGGCAAACCCAGTGTGGCTGAGACATTGCAAGCACACACCAATGTTATTTGTTTGCAACGTCCCTCCCTCCCCACAGTAGGACTGAACAAGTGAGCCTAAAAAAGTGTCCACCACCGTCCCCTTGTGTCAGGGAGGAAATTAGACACCGAAGAGACCAGCAAACAGAATAAGCTAAAATAGAGGGAACCTCCTTGGAAGAGACAGGTGCAGTAGATTAAAACCCTGTAGTTAGTACCGACTAGGAGAGTGAAAAAGTTAGCTTAAAGCTCAACATTCAGAAAATGAAGATCATGGCATCTGGTCCCATCA
>SJYV01041945.1:0-10244 GCA_006410875.1 Neotragus pygmaeus
AAAAAAGAGTAAAGATACATATAAAAACTTTTTCAGCCAAGTATTTAGAATCTTATTAAATAATCATATTTAATGAAAATAAACAAGCATAATAATTAAATAAGTTAGAAGTTATTTTAGATTAAAACACTGTAATCAAACTGTAATAAGTTTGATTGTAATAAGTTTGCTATAATAAGTTCAGATACTTAATAGTTGCAAAAGATTTGAGCCAATTTTTGTATTATTTCCACTGAAAATTTTCTTTAACAGCTGAATGCTTACAATATAATGTAATCTTTCATTTACCCTCACAATTATAAAAATGAAAGAAACAATGATTGTATTTTTATGTGTGTCTGATTTTTTCATCATATTTTTCTGTGCTTTCACTTTATATATGTTCGTTTGACATTAGGCTGGCCAAAAAGTTCATTTATTTTTTTCCCATAAGATATCTGTAGTCTGCTTAATTGTCTTTAACTTCATTCAAAACAATTCTGTTAGATTTTATTATGACAGCTGTCATTACAGTGTGCAGTTTTTTGACAAAATTACTTATGGAAATTGGTGAATTTTTATGTAGCTTTTTAATATTGAAGATGGAACACAAAATGCAACATTTTTGGCACCTTTTGTGCTATTATTTCAAGAAAGGTTAAAATACAACTGAAACACAAAAATTGATTTACTCCATGTATAGAGAAGGTACTGTGAATGATCAAGTGTATCAAAAATGGTTGCAAAGTTTTGTACTGGAGATTTCTTGCTGGACAAAGCTCCATGGTTGGGTAGACCAGTTGCAGTTGATAGTCATCAAATTGAGACACTAACTGAAAAAATCAATGGGAGATAGCTGATGCATTCAATTTATCCAAATAAAGTGCCAAAAATAATTTGCACCAACTTGGTTATGTTAATCACTTTGGTGTTTGTATTCTACATAAGTTAAGGGAAAAAATATCTTCTTGACTACATTTCCACATGTGATTCTTTATTTAAACATATAGATAAACATTCCATTTTTAAAACAAATTGTGACAGGCAAAGATATGTGGACACTGTGCAATCATGTAGTACAGAAGTGACTATGTGGCAAGTGAAAGGAACCACCACCAACCACACCAAAGATCGGTCTTCATCCAAAGGATGTGATGTCGTGTATATGGTGGGATTTAAAGGTTCTATTATGAACTCCTTCTGAAAAATCAAACGATTAATTCTAAAAAGTATTCCTCCCAATTAGAGCAACTGAAAGCAGCACTTGACGAAAAATGTCTGGAATTAGTCAGTATAAAATGTGTAATCCTCCATCAGGATAACATAAGACTGCATGTTTCTTTGAGGACTAGACAAAAACTGTCAAAGATTCACATCTGCCATATTCACCAGACGTTACACCTCTGGGTGTCCATTTATTTCGATCTTTACAGAATTCTCTTAAGGGAAAAAAATTCTATTCCTTGTAAGGCTGTAAAAGGCACTTGGGATAGTTCTTTGTTCAAGAAAATAAAAAGGTTTGGGAAGCTGGGATTATGAAGTTTCTTGAAAAATAGCAGAAGGTAGTGGAACAAAATGGTGAATACAATGTTCAATAAAGTTCTTGGTAAAAATGAAAAATGTGTCTTTTATTTTTAATTTAAAAATGTGAAGGAACTTTTTGAACAACCCAATACATACTCAAGTGTTTAATTCAGGACTTTTTTTATTTACTACAAACATGATTATTAAAATTTTGTTATTTCTATGTTGTTTTAATTCAAATCATTGTTCTTTGCCCATTATATCAATTATTTTTTCACTTCTTTCCATATTCTATGTACAAATAGTTTCACATTTTTATAGCCTTATTCTCAATAGATTTGACTGCATAAAATACATAACATCTGCATATTTACACACATTAACTTAAATGAAAAGCAATCCATTGGTATGTATTTCCAACATATACCATTAGGAATATAATTTTACATAGTTGAACAGTGCTTGAAATAAACAAGAAAAATATATTATCATAATTGAACTGCCCAATGGCAAGAACATTCTATTAACTACAAACTAGAATGCATATGTACAGGAAAATTAATATATAAAAATGTTTAGTCTCATAAGCACTCAAGAAAAAATGACCTATGTTTTGTCGATCTATATGTGAAGTATTATACAAATTATAAAAACATTATAGACAGTTTTAATGGTATCTAATATTTTTTCTAGAAAGCTTGTTTCAAATTACTTTATCTACAACTTATTTTGGGAAATAAATATAAAAATACTTTAAAATTACACTCTTTGGTCAAATACCATTTTATCACATCATTATTTATTCTCACTAAAAATGAAAACAAAGCAAAAATGAAAACAAAGCATATCTTCACAGTCTTGATGCATGAATGGTTCTGAACCCCTCTTCTATGTGTTAATATCTTTTCACTTTTTAAACAAAAGTTCAGTTATGTATTCAAAGCTCTCTCTGATCTTCCTGATTACAACAAATCCCTTCTTTTAGCTCTTAAATTAAATGTTGCATAGGTCCTCTTATACAATATTTAGAATATATTTAATATAATTATATGTATTAATAAATATATAATATTCATATTAAATTTTATGAACTACATTATACTATATGATGCAAGTTCTATCACACTTTTGACAATGGATGTTTATAATATCAGAAAAGTGTTTAAATATATTCTTAAGTTAAAAATCCAAAATTCAAAATGAATAATTACATTAATGTGTAATTTGTAGATATGTTTAGAAAAATAAACACAATTTCTTTGGTTGGCCAAAAGGTACTTTCCAATTTTTCCATAAGATGTTATGGGAAAACATGAATAGATTTTTTTTTTCGGCCAGCCCAGTACATAAAACTAGAAAAAATTCTATCTATTAATATAGATAATAAGCTTATTAGAAAGCTTCATTTTCATTATTTTCTGCATTCAAACTTCTCCAGTATAAACAAGGTGAATGTAGAACTCTGTTTCAAATTCCATTTTGTCCATTACTCTTCAAGATTTGACAAATTATGTAAAGTGTATATATGTATATATTTTTTACCAAATGGTGAGAAAAATAGTATTTGCTCCATGTATTTATTTTCATGTTGAAAATATATAAAACACTTAAAATACTGTCTGTTTGGAAAATATCAATGCAAAAATAAAAATTATTGTTTTTAAATTAAATTTATTTATTTTAATTGGAGGCTAATTACAATATTGCAGTGGTTTTTGCCATACATTGACATGAAAAATTATTATTATTAGCATTTTTCTTTTTATTGTTGAACATTAAAAATATGTATTATTGATTTCATTTACACACTAGGTCATACTAATGTCCTTTTACAGTGACAAACAAGTGGCTTCCCAAGTGGTCTAGTGGTTAAGAATCCATCTTGCAATGCAAGGGACACTGGTTGATTTTTGGTCTGAGAAGATCCCACATGGTGCAAAGCAAAAAAACCTGTGTATCACAATGACTGATCCTGTGCTCTAGAGCCCTGAAGCCACAACTGCTGAGGCCACTGTGCCTAGAGCCTGTGCTCTGCAACAAGAAAAGCCACCATGACAAGAAGCCCCCACATCACAGCTAGAGAGAAGACTGTGTACAGGAAAGAGGACTCAATGCAGCCAAAAATGAAACTAAATTAATTCACTAAAAAGTAGTGACAAACAGGATAGATCAAACGTGCTTTTAAAAAGTTTAATAATAAAATTATGAATAGATTCCATTTATATTTTAAATATCATTATCTCACTAGAAGAAAAGTGTATGTAGAAAGCAAGAATATTACCATCTCTGCAGACTGCAAAAGTATCATTCCAAAAGCTCAATTACATATCACACAATGCTTTCAATTTAGAGAGTAGTGATAGTCAATAAATCTTGCATGAATTATGTCTACAGTATGTAAATCAAAAAAAATGAATGTTGTTTATCTTTTTCTGCTTTCTAGCATTTGGATACAGGCAAGTTGCAGTGTCTGCTATCAATTTTCTGGTATGTATTATTTATATTATTTGCTATTCATGCTCTAATCATGGCATTATTATTAATTCAAATAAACTGCATTTTAGAATTTGTCATATAGAAAATATGATTTATTTTTATACATATACATAATGGTATTAAGTGAAATAAATAACTTCCCATAATCAAGTCATTAGTCTCTAAGTCTTTTATTCAAAATGTTCTACTCATCTTAAAGGATGATTAGAATTATTTGAAATACAATAAAATTTGGGAAAAATTAAACTCAGTAATTCTTCCTGTTATCTTCAAATACCAACTTACAAACTACTAAGAACAAAAAGTTTTACAAGTCTACCTGATGATCAATCAAAATACTTTGGCTTAATTGTTAAGTAATTCTGAATGAAATTAAAGTCTATTTTTGTGAATGAAACAGGGCTCTTTACTAATTGTCCTCAGTTCACGTCTTTAGATCATGCTATTTAACTCCACATATGCATTATCTGAACCTGATATGAATAAATCTGATTACAAAAGATTCTTCATAATTTCTGAAGTATGTTAATTACTGTATTAGGAACATATTTAGTTCTGTGTGTCATGTATTAATTCCATGCTTTTATTCTTCACTCATATTTTCCCTCATTCTTGCCCATGATAGATTAACTCACTCTGTTCCTGTCCCTAATACACTGATAAACTCACATGATTCATATATATGACAAGATCCTTTGTGAAGTTTGTACTGAACAAATTATACCCCACCATTTTATACAGGCATAAATTGAACACTTACCTTTTTAAAAAGCTCTCTTATGAACCTCTGTATGTATGTATACTGACTCGATGGACATGAGTATGAATAAACTCCAGGAGTTGGTGATGGACCAGGAAGCCTGGCATGCTTCAGTCCATGGTGTTGCAAAGATTCAAACATGACTGAGTGACTGAACTGATCTATGAATAGCCGCAAATATATATATAATAAATATATATGTGTGTGTGTATATGTGTATACACATAGAATTAATAATTTAGTTAATAACATACACTACTGTGCGGGCTGTGAGAGGGGCAGGTTTTGCCACTGTCTTTTTAGCACCTAGTATGAAACTTGTTTAAAATATTCCTCAATAGAATAAGGAACCATCCTACACTGCTGGTAGAAATGTAAATTGGTGCAGCCACTATGGAAAACAGTATGGAGGTTTCTTAAAGAACTGAAACTAGAGTTACCATTTGTTTCAACAATTGCACCCCTGGGCATACATCTGGAGAAAACTCTAATTCAAAAAGATATGTGCTAGTGTTCATACTAGCACTATTTACAATAGCTAAGACCTGAAGCACTCTAAGTGTTTATTTATTTATTTATTTATTTATTTTTTAAAATTTACTTTATTTTACTTTACAATACTCTATTGGCTTTGCCATATATCGACATGAATCCACCACAGCTGTACACGACCTCCATATCCTGAATCCCCCTCCCACCTCCCATCCCACAACGTCTCTCTGGATCATCCCCGTGCACCAGCCCCAAGCATCCTGCAACATGTTCCTTGTTCGTTCATCTGTCAATCTAAGTGTTTATTGACAGATGAATGAATAAGGAACATGTGGTATATATAAATATATATTTATGGGATATTATTCTGTCATAAGAAAGAATTAAAAAATGCCATTTGCAGCAACATGGATGGACATAGAGATCATCACACTGAGTGGAGTAGGTTAGAGAAAGACAAATATTGTATTATATCATATATGTTGAATATAAAACATAATAAAAAGCAGAAACAGACTCACAGGCATAGAAAACAAACTTATGGTTACAAAAGGTGAAAGTGATATGGGGGGAGACATAAATTAGGAGTTTGGGATTGCAGATGCAAGCAACTGTATATGAACTACATGGGCCTACTGTATAGCACAGGGACATTAGTCAACAGATGAAGTGCAGTTGTTCAGTTGTGTCCAACTTTTTGTGACCCCATGAACTGTAGCCTACCAGGCTCCTCCATCCATGGGATTTTCCAAACAAGAGTACTGAAGTGGGTTACCATTTCCTTCTCCAGGGGATCTTCCCAACCCAGGGATCAGACCTGGGTCTCCGGCATTGCAGGTAGACACTTTACTGTCTGAGCCACCAGGGAAGCCAAGCTATAATGTACAATAGTCAATATTTTATAATAAATTATAGTGGAAAAGTACAAGAAAAACAAATGAAATAGAAGGTCCACTAGTCCTAGTACTGTTCAATAATAATATAGGTAAGATACATTTAACTATTACAATTAAAATAGGATAGTAAGATATAAATTTTTGGAAATTGATTCTAAAACAGAATATAACAACTAATGTGTTTATTAAGCTTGTATATAATCACCTAAAATTAAAGGTTCCTACCATATCAGAGTTGGACATGACTGAGTGACTGAGCACACATGCACTATATCATTAAGAACATAACAGCCTATGGTTCATATGCGTGTGTGTTAAGTCACTTCAGTCGTGTTCAAATTTGTGATCCTATGGACTACTGCGCAATAGGCTCCTCTGTCCATGGGATTTTCCAGCTGAGAAGACTGGAGTGTAGTTCCATGCCCTCCTCCAGAGGATCTTCCTGACCCAGGTATCAAACTTGATAGTTCATATAGCCTATTATTTACATTTTAAGTGGTAAATTTTACATTTTGAGGGAAATTTTAATTTTGAAAAATAATTTTGTATTAGATAATTAAATAAATAAATAATAAATAAAATTTAAATTTGAAAACTAAAATTTGAGAAACATTCATATTTGAGTGATAGAAATAATTTTTCTCCCTGGTTTTACTTCTGTGTCTTCATTGTCACCATTAGTTATTCACTCATTTAGATTGAGCTTTATTTTTTCTCTCATTATTAGAATGCAAATACTCTTGGAAAATATAAATTAGGCTCTTATCAAGAAGTTATAGTTGTTCTTATAACATCTAGCTGAAAAAAAAAATCATTGTATATAGAACAGTAATTTCTGATTAGGGGAGAAGATCTGGGAATGATATATGGTAGATTTTAATAAATGTGGGAAAGAGTGGGACCCTGCTGTGGAAACCACAGAAAGGCTAGGGAAGTGCTCGTATTTAGTATTCGTGGATAAGATAAATGTGAGAGGAAAAAGGATGTACCAAAACTTAAATATTTTCATTACTTTGCTCAGATTTAGACATGACCATTTTTTTCTGATACTTTTCTGACTATTGGGAGACATCAATAAAAAACTTACATTTACTCTTTATTGGAGATTTAAAATCTTTGACTCTATGTATTCTTATCATTTTAGTTTCTTCTCGAAGTCCCTGATATATCTGATATAAATAATAACATAAAAAGCATTCATGTCGATGTATGGCAAAGCCGAGTATTATAAAGTAAAAAAAAAAAAAAAGCAATAAAGTTTTGTTCCTAAATCAGGCTGAGCTTGCTGCTTCCTAAATAACTTGCTTTAAAAAAAACTAGTTTAACAAATCGATTATATAAATTAATACAGATATTATATTTTGCTATTACATCATAATTTATTATAAATATCCTTATTTTTTCACCTAAAACTGACTTATACCCAAGCAAAATAATGATTTAAATTAAAATCAGCTGTTACTATAACCATAAAATTGTCATTTGAAATATAACTATAAAAATATATAATTATAAATTACATACACATCAGAGCTAATGTAAAAAAAGTCCTAACAATAATCATCACTAGTTTTTTGACAATGATGAACTACATAGCTACTATGTGTAAAATATATTTATTTTTAAAATTTTACTTTAGTGTGCTATACTTATACTATATTCTTATTGTATATGTGCATACTATTATGTTACACAGTATTTCATAAAAGTTTTATGGATTAAAAAAATGCAGATATCCCCAAAATTGTGGTAATGAGATGTGTTAGAGAAATAAATATTTCCTATTTTTAAACATTAAATCAATTCCAAAATTGAGTTACAATTTTGAGTTACAATTTACTGACTTAAAAAATCATCTATTATAGCCATTTTTATACAATAAAATGCTAAATTCATGGAAAAATCAATAAAATAACTAGCAAATGTATCATCTATTTATTATTATCATACAATAATATAAATATGATTTTTTGTATTTTCTTTGAAACCCTTTAGCTTTTCATTTTCAGAAGTAAAGTATATTGGTTANAATAAAATGCTAAATTCATGGAAAAATCAATAAAATAACTAGCAAATGTATCATCTATTTATTATTATCATACAATAATATAAATATGATTTTTTGTATTTTCTTTGAAACCCTTTAGCTTTTCATTTTCAGAAGTAAAGTATATTGGTTAGAGCCAAAACAATACAGTGGAGCCAAGATAGTCATAAGTGGTGCTGAAATGACTAGATGTATACACATGCTAAAAAAAAAAAATCTAGATCTGGAACTTACACTTATCACAAAATTGCTTCAAAATGGATCACAGACTTGACAATGAAACACTAAACTAAACACAACACAATCCATGAAAGGAATAACTGATAATCTAATTTATTAAAATATAAAACTGATTTGCAAAGGCAATATCAAGAGAATGAGATAAAAAGCATAGACTAGAAAAAAGATTTGCAAAGACATATCTGATGAAAGATGGTTATCCAAAATATTTTTTAATCCTCTTAAAACTTAACAAAAGACAAAACGACTTGAGTAAAAAATGGACCAAGACTTTAACCAACACTTCGTTTAAGAAGATATAGCAATAACAAATAAGCATATGAAAAGATGCTCCACATCATTTTCACCAAGGAAATGCAAATTAAAAAAAAAAGATATCATAATATTCCTGTTAGAATAGCCTAAATCCAGAACATTAATTATACCAAATGCTGGAGAGGATGTGGAACAATAGGAACTATCATTTCTGCTGATGAGGACAGTAAAGTCATTTTAAAAAGACTGATATTTCTTACAAAACTGAATTTATTTTTACCATGTGATCCAGACATCATGCTTCTTAGTATTCTCCAGAGGAGTTGAAAACATATCTCTATACATCCTTTCACAGGGATGTTTAAAGCAGATTTATTGACAGCTGCCAAATTTTGGAAGCAGTAATGGTTAGCTTTCAATAGGTGAATGGATAAATAAACTATGGTACATGTAGACAATGAAATAGCATTCAATGTTAAAAGGAAATGAGCTATCAGTCCATGAAAAACTTAATGGTATATATAAATCTTAAGGGTATATTTAAACCAATCTGAAAAGCTTATATATATTGTGTAATTCTAAATCTATGACATTCTGGAAAAGGCAAAACTGTAGTGATAGTTAAAAAAAAAAATTCAGTGGTTTTCAGGAGTTGGAGAGAGAGAGATAAACAGGAAGGGTAAAGTACAGAGTAAAGTGACAATACTTTATATGATATGCGAATCATAGGTGTCATACATTTGTCCAAATCCACAGAATGTACAACACCAAGCAAACTCTAATGTAAACTGTGCCCACTGGGTAATAATGATATATTAATGCAAGTTCATCAAATATAACATATGTACCACTCTGGTGGGAAGTGTTGCTAAAGAAGGAGGTTATGTATATACAGGGGGAGGAGACGTATGAGAAATCTCTGTAACTTCTCAATTTTGCTGTGTATTTTACACTGCTTCAAAAAACTCAATCAAAAAACTATAGGTTGGCCTTCATAATTTTCAACAATATATATATTTCAATATTTTAATAATTTAATATATCAAATACATTTCTTCTGAAGTACATGCATGTTATCCTTTTTAATGAATGGACTAATATATAAGTTCTATAACTTTATAATCACTGTAATATAAACTATCATAAGTTAAAAGACTTCATGAATGCTGAAACAGTATAATATTAGCTTATATTGTCATACAGTGTTACAGTGTATGTGATATGTCTTATCCCTGAAAGTATAAATGAACACCTACAAGATGAAAAAACAAGAAGAAACTAAATTCCCAAGATCAGAAGCATTGATATATTTTATAGGTGAAACATTTTCTAATTATTTATTTATCCTGAATTTTTTAAATTCTTGAACTATGTATTAGGAAAAATAAACATGATTAAATTATAATTAATTATCATCATTATAAATAGACAAAATAAAAATATCTGAAGCTCAAGCCTATGTGATAGAAACATTTTAGCAGATTCTGTTTCAAATCAATTAGTAAAATGACTATCAAATTGCTTGATAGTTATAAGATATTAGAGTTGCCAATAA
>SJYV01041946.1:0-29751 GCA_006410875.1 Neotragus pygmaeus
CCCCCCCCAGAATAAAGTCTCTCACTGTTTCCATTGTTTCCCCATCTACTTGCCATGAAGTGGTGGGACCAGATGCCATGATCTTCATTTTTCAAATGTTGGGTTTTAAGCCAGCTTTTTCACTCTCCTCTTTCACTTTCAACAAGAGGCCCTTTAGTTCTTCCTCGCTTTCTGCCATAAGGGTGGTGTCATCTGTGTTACCTGAGGTTATTGATATTTCTCCTGGCAATCTTAATTCTAGCTTGGGCTTCATCCAGCCTGGCATTTTGCATTTGACATATAAGTTAAATAAGCAGGGTGACAATTAACAACCTTGATGTACTCCTTTCCCAATTTGGAACCAGTCTGTTGTTACATGTCCAGTTCTAACTGTTGCTTCTTGATCTGCATACAGATTTCTCAGGAGACAGGTAAGATGATCTGGTATTCCCATCTCTTGAAGAATTTTCCAGTTTGTTGTGATCTACACAGTCAAAGGCTTTGGCATAATAAATAAAGCTGAAGTAGATGTTTTTCTGGTATTCTCTTGCTTTTTTGATGATCCAATAGATGTTGGCAATTTGATCTCTGGTTCCTCTGCCTTTTCTAAATCCAGCTTGAACATCTGAAAGTTCATAGTTTCGTACTGTTGGGACTCAGTAAATACAATTTCCATTTGAGAATTTTTTCACTACAGTTATAACTATCTTTTAAAAAGTTTTTATTTAGATTCCTTGCTAATTTATTCCTAAATTCTTCTGCAACTAAGGCCCCCAATACTTCAAAGATATCTGTTTTACTATCTACTCCCTCTCTTTGCAGACATTTCTGTAGAGTCTTCTAATTTGCTTGAATGTGGACTCTGCTACTCAACCTGCCCCAACTTTCATCCTAGGAACTCACTTTCATTATTGTCCCGGGGATTCTCTGATGCTCACTCTTGTGTTGGGGCCTTGGCCTGTTACCCTCATCTTCTGGACTAACTTCTTCCCTTGCTCCTATTCTCTAGCTCCTTTCTGGGAGAGGATATATGGAATAAACATTTTTTGCAAACTTACCCTTCTCAAAGTGGCTTTATTCTACTTTCTTACTAACTATAAGTTGTCTGCATAGAGAATTCTAGGTTCAAGTCATTCCCCCTAAGAGTTTTGAAAGCATTCCTCCATTTTCATTGGCTCCCAAATCCAAAGTTACCCTGATTCTTGAGCCTTAAACTGCATACTTTCTTTCTGGAAAATTTTAGAATAGTGTTCCCAATATTCTGAAAATTCAAAATGAGATCCTCTGGCATGGCTCTACATTTAAACACTGCTGGGATTCAGTGAACCCTTGCAATTTGGAGGCTCAAATCCCTCAGTTCTGGGAAGTTTCCTTAAAGCATTCCTTTGACAACTTCTTCCTTTCCATATCTTATTTTCCCTTTTTTTTTCTCACTGCCGTTTCCAGGTAGTTATCTTCCCCTCTCTGACCTAATCTTCTATCACTTGAATCACATTTCATCAGATTGTTCCACTAACTACTCTGCCTTGTTGGAGTCATCTACTACCCCAGCCAGGGTTAATCCCCCTCATCTCATGAAAAATTTAGCTTCTGTCACACTGTCACGCTCTCCGATTTTCCTATCCCCATAGATGATCCTTGCAAAATCCTAGCCTTTCAGTCCTTGGTCTTATCTGGAAATTCCAGTGATTTCTCTTCAGCCCTACCTTAACCATTCATGGCCACTGTCCCACCTCAGGCTTGTAATCACCAATCTGCAAATCCTCCAAATTTTCAATGTCTAGCACTCCCCCCCAAAAATAAACATACACACACCCTTCCATCTCTGGGCCACTTGTCTAGTACATAACTTTAACCTTCCCGCATTTACAGTCTTACCGTTTTCACTGTCCTTCATCCACCTCAGGTCCTCTCATCCCTCCTAGTCCAGCTTAAATTCCATGGCCAGTCTTTATAATCACTCACCCGCCTGTCTAGCCAAAACACAATCCAAGTGAAATCAAACAATCTGCCTATTCTGCACTTACACCCATGAAAGTGAATATGACTGGGAGAAGAAAGCAAGAACCTGCTAGCATAACCATGCCCACGGTCTCACTTTAGATGACTGGCATCAACTATCACTGCTGCGTAACAGCCATTCTTGGGTTTTCAGGCCTTCTAAAACAACTAGTTCATCTCTTCTTTCCTCACACTACCTGATCACTTTATTTCTATTTCATTAAGAAAATGAATCAATTAAGTAAGTATCCTCTTATTGCTCCTTCTACTCTATTCCAAACCCAGAAGTCAGACTGGTCCTGTTAAAATATAAATCATGGATTTATGGCTCCACTATGGCAGTGTAAGTCCCTGTATAGTTCATCCCTCCTACTGACTTTAATTACAGACTGTGGACAAAATACAATAACCTGAGGGGCCCTGAAAAGCAAACAATTAATAGACTGATTGTGGGGTATTATTTTACATGTACATTAAGTTTAAACTATGTAGCCATCAAGCTTTATGTCTGTAAAAACAGCATTTTCCAATAAATGATTTTATTTCATAGAGCATATACAATTTTAAATGTTTTTAACAACATTTTATATTAACTTGTCTAAGTTATAACCATTAACAAATAAAAAGCATGAAAGGATAATTATTATTTGTTCATAAAACATTTACAAATTTCTTTATGACAAAATTACCTATTAAGGCTAAGGTGATGTCAAAATTTTTTAAAAGTCAAGCAAAATATGTCATAAACAGCAAACACCAAAATAAAAACAGAAGCCAAGTCAGTCAACATTTACCAAATACTATAAACTACTGAATACTAAATCAGGTACCATGAGGACTGTTAGGAAATAAAAACAGTTAACAGCAGACACAGAGCACCTACTATCTGCCAGGAACCTTTTTATTTTTTCAAATTCACTCGGTCCTCACAATAACACTAAGAGGTTGGCACAATTATTTTCACCATCTTAGTGACCAGGAAACAGGTTAAATAAATCAGTTCTTCAAGGTCATGTGCTTGCTTCGGCAGCTCAGATACTAAAATTAGAGTGATACAGAGAAGATTAGCATGGTCCCTGCACAAAGATGACACACAAATTTGTGAAGCATTCCATATTTTGGGGGCTTCCCAGGTGGTGCTAATGGTAAGGAACCCACCTGCCAATGCAAGAGACATGGAAGATGTGGATTTGATCCCTGGGTTGGGAAGACCCCCTGAAGGAGAAAATGGCAACCCACTCCAGTATTCTTGCCTGGAGAATTCCATGGACAGAGGAGCCTGGCGGGCTACAGTCCATGGCGTGGCAAAGAGTTGGACATGACTGAAGCAACTGAGCATGCCAAGGTCATACTGTAAGTAGGTGGTGGAACAGGGAGTCTAACCTAGGTGTCTGGCTCCAGAGTTCTTGTTCAATCTCTATACTATGCTGCATACTTGAAGAAAGAAAATATAATGGTAAAAGATCCTTTAAATTTATTTTAAAATATTAAGATGGTAGTTAAAATACATTGTGTTAAGTCCTTCAACATAGATGCACAGCAAAGATTAAAGCAAAAGTTGATGAATACCTGGTGTTCCAATGGCTCTGACATATGAGAATGCAATGTTTCTTTTCCCTTTTAGAGCATTTTCTATGTTCTGAAGGTCTCCCAGGGTGGTAATATATTTTACTTCATTAAAAAGAAGAGCACTGAAACAAACAGATATAACTGGTAGAAAAATCAGATAGGCACTTAGTTATTTAATACATATTTTGAGTAAGTTAAAGAACCTAATCAAAAAAGAAATTTGATCTTCTAAACAAACTCTCAGTAGTAAGAACCTAAGAATTTCAATACTGAATTAAAATCACTCTCTAAATCATAATTCTGTCACTGAGAACATCAACCAGGGACAGTTATGAGAAATAAATGCTTATCCTCTATCACAACAACCTCAATATAAACTATATTTACTAACATTCTCTTCTGGCCAAATAATCCCTTACAAACCTCTCAGCCATAGACACATTTGAGCCCTTCAATGTCTAAACTAAAGCCTTCTTTCTAGGCCCTACATGGCCTAGATCTTGCCTACTTCTCCCAACATCATTTTGTTCTACCATTCCTCATGTCTACCCTATTTTAGGCAACACCTCAGGGTCTTTGCACACACCGTTCTCTTTGCAGAAAGCTATTCCCTCTGTTCCTTCTCGCATATACTGTCTCAGCTTAAAAATCATTGACTTAGAGAAGCCTCTCCCGTATATGTGGGCCTGCATCATTTTCCTCTTGAATTTCATAATATTTGATCCTTTGTAGTTCTTATCACAATTTATAATTATTCATATATATTTTTTACTTGTTTATCCCTGCCTCTGTCATTAAACGTTACCTTGAGGTAGGGACTTTGTCTATTTTGTCAGTATATCCATAATAAATTACATTTAATGTATAGATCAGAATAACTGTTCTGGTACATTTAATGTATAGATCAGAATAACTGTTCACATTAGTTCATTGAAAAGAATCTCCTTTTAAAAATTTCTACTTCTATATAAATTCTCTGTAACTAACAACAAATTCCACTTAATCTCTACATGCATATCTCTGTCTGTATGTGTATTTTTGTTAAGCCAGACTTCATGAATTTTGAAAGTTGTTCCAAGTCCACATACTTAAATAAGCAAACATGTTAGTCACTCAGTCGTGTCCAACTCTTTGTGACCCCGTGGACTACAGCCTGCCAGGCTCCTGTGTCCACGGAATTCTCCAGGCAAGAATATTGGAGTGGGTAGCCACTCCCTTCTTCAGGGGAGCTTCCTGATGAGGGATTGAACCTCACTGCAGGTGGATTCTTTACTGTCTGAGCTACCAAGGAAGCCCAAGGTTCATTCCAATAAATTAGTCAATCATAGTTTCCTCTTACTGAAAAACATAGCACTTTCCATTAACATAGCAATTGTCAAATTTTCTGGTCTCAGAATCTCTTTATACCCTTAAAAATTACTGAGCTCTTCAATGGGTTTGCATTTATGTAGGTTTCATCTATCAACAGTTGCCAAAACAGAAATTAAAACAGCAATTTAAAATGTTAATTCTTTAAAAAATAAAAATAAACACCATTGTACATTAATACTTTTTATTAAAAATAACTAAAATTTTCAAAATGAAAGAAAAGTCTAATAAAAAGAGTGGCAGTACTTTACACTTTTGTAAATCTGTGTAACACTGAACTAAATGGAAGACAGGTAGACTCTCATTTTTGCTTCTTTGTTCACTCTGCTGTGACACCACACACACATCATAAAGTCTTTAGAAAGTGCATTCATGAAAAAATTAAAGTGAAAAAGGCAAACATCTCAATATTATTTTAAAATATCATAACTTCAGGGGCACCCTGAAATTGCTGTCCTAAGTTACACTGCTTAAATATTTACCTACACACTACACATTTCTTCCACTTTTTAAAAGAAATGTTAAACTTAAACTTCTGTAATTCCCAGGGCTCTTGTTTTATTTTTAAAAGAAATATTTACTGAGCAGTACTATTTCCTAGATATTTTCACATGTTTTCATTTAAATCTTCAGGTGGCACTAGTGGTAAAGAACCCACCTGCCAATGCAGAAGATGTAAGAAATGCAGGTTCGATCCCTGGGTGGGGAAGATCCCCTGGAGGAGGGCATGACAACCCACTCCAATATTCTTGCTTGGAGAATCCCATGGACAGAGGAACCTGGCGGGCTATGGTCCACAGGGTCACAAAGAGTCAGACATGACTGAAGTTACTTAGCACATTTAAACCCTCAATGATATTCTTGGGAAATTTCTTGTTACACAAACACACACACACAGAGGAACACATATACAGACACACAGAGGAAAGAATCTCAGGGGTTAAGGAACATGCTCCAAGGCATACCAGTAGTCACTGGTAGAGATTTTCAAATCCAGGTTTTCTGACACTTTGCCTGTAACTTTCTAAACTATGTTATTACTGACCACTCATAAATGGTAGGACTTTCCTGGTGACTCAGATGATAAAGCATCTGCCTACAATGCAGGAGACCTGGGTTCAATCCCTGGGTCGGGAAGATTTCCTGGAGAAGGAAATGGCAACCCACTCCAGTATTCTTGCCTGGAAAATCCCATAGAT
Organism: Neotragus pygmaeus; assembly: GCA_006410875.1. Classification (NCBI taxonomy): domain Eukaryota; kingdom Metazoa; phylum Chordata; class Mammalia; order Artiodactyla; family Bovidae; genus Neotragus; species Neotragus pygmaeus. The sequence goes on from SJYV01041946.1 coordinate 6,117, forward strand.
GGAGGAGCCTGGTAGGTTACAGTCCATGGGGTGGAAAAGAGTCGGACAGGACTGAGCAACTTCACTTTCACTTTTCATAAATGGTAAACCAGGTAAAAAGAGAGCCAATTAATAAACAGCAAGAAAGTCTCAGTGGCAATCTGGGTTACTGGCTCCTTATACATTTTGGCTAGTCACTGGAAGGCACCATCTAGTGAACGTAATCAGATTGCCATGTAAATTCTGCTTGAGAATTACATCCATCCATTTACCTTTACTGCTCTGGAAGTAATTTTTTTTTGCTTCAAAAATCAAACCTAGGAGTAGAAATCTAACCTTTTCCTCAAAGACTGGCAAGTATAAATTAATAAAAGCCAGTGTTTGAGGGGGACACTTCCCAAATGTCAGGCATAGTACTAAGTATACTATAAGTAGTGGCAATTTATCAGTTTGGGACTGACTGACTCTCTTGCTTTGGAAATTCCCAGTTTTCTAAGTCTTCATGGTGAGCAAAGTCCAAGTCCCCTCATATAAGCTGATCATTTTGTAAATTTGCTTTTTCAGGTTCCCTGCTGTTAGGTTATATGGCCCAGAATCACTTGGCTGACATCCTAAACTGGGAGCCAGTGATGTAAAGAATCAGGGACAGTGCAGAATTATTTCCAGAAGCAGTGGCAGCAAGAGTCAGCTTCAAAGGCAGGCTGCTACTGACAGCCTCAGTGCCAGCAATGCAAGCTGTGGCATCTGATGACCAGCAGAGATGCAGCAGTCCTCCTGAGACTAGCTCTGTGCCATAACTATGACTAATTCAGAGCCACATAAATCGGAGTCCAGCTCTCCAACCCTTCTAGTGAGACTGAGATTCCCTATATCCTCTCCAAATTATTTTCTGCTTAAGCCAGTCAGACCCAGATTTGGGGGTTTATAACTAAGAACAGCCAGGCATGCTCTTACTCTTGCTTAATTTTCATGGCAACCATCTGAGATCAGTACTGTCATTAACTCCATTATGTAGAAAAGGTCATGGGACTTAAAGAGGTCATCTTGTCTAAAGTCCCAAAGCTTATGATTATTAAAGAGTCATTATCCACGAGGTAGGAGGAGGAGAAGGTGGGGACAGAGGATGAGATGGTTGGATGGAATCACCAACTCTATGGACATGAGTTTGAGTAAGCTTTGGGAGTTGGTGATGGACAGGGAGGCCTGGTGTGCTGCAGTCCACCAGGTCACAGAGTCACACACGAATGAGTGACTGAGGAGGCGAGTGATCCATGAGGTAACCAAAACTAATGACATTCATAATCTCATGATCTCTGGGATTAATCCCAATGGCTTCCTAACTTTAATATATTTTTAAATGTTAATTTCCAGAATATAGGGACATCCTTAGGGATCTCCAGAATATAGGGACTTAGGGATCTCTAGGATCCATTCCACGAGCCGGTGCTCTTTTATTCCAGTTCCAAGGAGGAGAAATGGGTTAAAGGAAAAATCTGTCTTGGGATTTTCCTGCTCCAAAGATGCGATAAAACACCACGAGCCTGCTCTGACCTGGGGGCTCTTTCTGCCCTAGAAAGGCCTTCCTTTCCTTTGGCATACTCTTCCTGAGGCTCTCCTAATACGAGCACTAGGCACATAAAATATATGGTCAGGAATTCAGTGGGTGTCAGAAAAAAAAAGGAGGGGGGAACTCAGGAATCTACCCTGCTTTTAGAGCAGCAGGTTGCTCAGCCTTTTTTTCAGGAAAAACAAAACAAAACAAAACACTTTTTATTATGTTCTGTCACTATTCAAATTACAAAAAATCCAATAAAAAGGAACTGTTACCTTCTATTTTGCATTACCAAAACCCCTAGGGCAAAATGACAAAGAGAGAGGAGGGAAAAAGGGCAACAGCACGGGGAGACAGACAGACAAGTTACTTTCTCTAAATTAATCACAGTTGGCCAGTGGGCTCTGCATTCACAGATTCAGCCAACTGTGAATGGAAAGTATTAAAAAAAAAAAATAATTCCAGAAAGTTCTAAAAAGCAAAACCTGAATCTGCCATATAATGACACCTGTTTACACAGCATTCACACTGTATTAGGCTAAGTAATCTAGAGATGATTTACAAGTTTACAGGAAGGTATAAACCTATTAGCATAGGTTATATGCTAATATGTAAGGGACTTAAGTATCTGAGGATGCTGGTATGGGGGAGAGGGGGTCAGAAAGGGAAGGGAGTTTAGGGGGTGCTGAAACCAGTCCTCCTCAAATACTGAGGGGGGACTGTGTATTATGCAAGGCAGATCCATGTATAAAATGAAATATCCCAAATACTTCAAAAAGCATTTTCTAAATAATACAATTAAAAAACCAAACTGAAGCCAGTGAAACGTGAATTGAGAAAACAAGTAATAAAGTTCAAAAACATCAGGAAGGGACCAGCCTGGTCCAGGAGTTTTAGAGGAAGATATTTCCAGTAGGATCTTTCTCCAAAGCATCAGTCTTGGTCTTTTTGTCATATGTTATACATTCTCCTACTAGCTTACCACTTGAAAAATTCTTATCACCAGAAATAATCTTACAGGCTTATAACATAAGATTTCTGCACCTCCAAAATTTTTAACAACCAAAAAGTGAAGCTTTCCAATTCATTCTTCCACCAATTCGATATTTTCTGAACACATAACACGTGTCACGCACGATGCCATGCTCTAGTAGAAGGATTGTGTCTAAGAGGGCACACTCTGGGGATACAACCATTACTACCAAAAGAGGGTGTTTGTGGTGATAGAGGTGGATGTGTTTATAACATCAGTTACTATCAAATTAACAAAGAGCTGTGAGGAATTAAAACCTAAGATAAGTAATTACTTTATTACAGTTTCTCCCAGTATATCACTATCAAACAGGAACCCAGGTGACAATACTGGGTAGGAACAAATCTAATAGAGATAAAGGATTTAACAATAGCTCAGAACCTATCAGGAAGGGACCAGCCTGGGCACAGCTCAGGAGTTTTAGAGGAAGACACCTCCAGTAGGATCTTTCCCTAGAGGCTCTATAGCAACATCACCTAAAGTCACGCTACCCAGGCTCTGCAGTAATGTGTTAAAAATAAATGTCAGCAGAAATTATGGTAGTTGAAAATAATTCCCATAATATTTGTAGTTCATATAATTGTCAGGAGTATATTAACCTTAAGGGGAAAGAAACTTTCCATTTGACCAAATGTTGCCACAAGAATATCAATTAGCACACATTAATAAAGAGTTAATGAGATTTAAGTGTTTCTTTACAGCCCTAGACAATCTTTCCTTTTTGGATCATTTGATGATTTCTAGACGTCAACAATGACCAGTGGGGGAAATGGCCTTTATTAGCATTTAGACTCTTTACCATCTGAGGCACCAGGGAAGCCCACCTTTGAGATTACAGTGCTTCAGTCTCCTATATCTCTATCTGACTTGTCTCAGGAGTGTTACATAAGGTTTTCTCAGTCAACAAATAAAGATTGATTGTTACTTAGTGAAGTAACACTAAATATTATCTTTTTCTAAATATTACCTTTCTTAATGCCATCTTAAAGCTGTGAAGTGAAATTTTCCTTACAGTTTCCAAACTTTTTGGCTATATATATTTTAGAAAATAGAGCTAAGAATTTTTAGACTCTAAATCTATAATCTTACCTCTATTTTAAATTTCATTTATTTTGCACATTTTAACACTTTTGTAGGACTCAAAAAGTATCTGAAAAGTTGAAGAGTGAAAAGTCTACCTCCAATTCTTTCTTCCCATCCTAGCTTTCCATTTCCATAAACCAATCATCAGTTTCCTGTGAAGCTATGAAATATTTATACTAAATGCATACAAGAACTGAAGAGTCTCTTGATGAAAGTGAAAGAAGAGAGTGAAAAAGCTGGCTTAAAATTCAACATTCAAAAAATGAAAATCATGGCATCTGGTCCCACCACTTCATGGCAAATAGATGGGGAAACAATGGAAACAACGAGAGACTTTATTTTCTTGGGCTCCAAAATCACTGCAGATGGTGATTGCAGCCATGAAATCAAAAGACGCTTGCTCCTTGGAAGAAAAGCTATGACCAACGTAGACAGCATATTAAAAAGCAGAGACATTACCTTGCCAACAAAGGTCCATCTAGTCAAAGCTATGGTTTTGCCAGTAGTCATGTATGGATGTGAGAGCTGGACTATAAAGAAGGTTGAGTTCCAAAGAATTGATATTTATGAACTGTAATGCCGAAGACTCTTGAGAGTCCCTTGGACTGCAAGGAGATCCAACCAGTCAATCCTAAAGGAAATCAGTCCTGAATATTCATTGGAAGGACTGATGCTGAAGCTGAAACTCCAATACTATGGCCACCTGATGCAAAGAACTGACTCAGTGGAAAAGACCCTAATGCTGGGAAAGACTGAAGGCAGGAGGAGAAAGGGACAACAGAGGATGAGACGGCTAGATGGCATCACTGATTCAATGGGTATGAGTTTGAGCAAGTTCCGGGAGTGGGTGATGGACAGGGAAGCCTGGCATGCTGTAGTCCATGGGGTCTCAAAGAGTCAGACACAACTGAGCAACTGAACTGAACTGAAATGCATACATGCGATAAATACATATTACATATGCCTTTGTTAGACGACTATTTCTCCTAGATGTCTCAGTGTTCCTGTGCAGTCCAGCTCTCCTGAATATGAAAACTGATAGGATACAAAGATGGAAAATGTCTCCTCTTAATCTTGTCTTCTTTTCTCTGAAGCCATCTGCTTCCATTCAAAGGTAATAAAATCTTTCTTATCTTCCCTGGAGCTACACTCTTATATTTAGGGACAGAAACCTTTATCTCCCACCCCAAGCAATTTAGTTAAATTCCAGAGGAAAAGATAAGCACTGTATCTCTAGAAGGAAAAAGTAGATATGCCAGCTCCTATATAAACTAAGAGATTCATAATTTAAGCTCTTCTCCAAACCTTGCTGTAAATACAGATGTTAAGAATACAGCTTTCACCTTGCAGCTCTGTGGAGAACTGGATAAAGCAATCCAGTACTATTACTCTGACTGCTGTTATTGCTGTGTGTGATTGCCAATTCCAAGACTTGGCATTTCTACAGGTATATATGTAAGGAGGGTAACATCGAAGACCCTTCAGAGTTTTAGACTCTAACACTTCCTTTCTTATACACACAAAATTCTGCTATACTCTAAATACTTGGTTTATTTCATTAATATATCCTGAAAAATCAATGTGTGAAAAATCTTAATAGACCATTAAGTCAACATACTTTTAATCACTGATGTTTTAGGAATATTTTAAATGTCCCACCAAAAAAAAAAAAATCATGATTTAATTGGCCATTATGGTTCGAAAATATGCAGTTCTATAACTATTTATTGTAGGACTACCCTAGTTTACTGGAGAAGGCAATGGCACGCCACTCCAGGACTCTCACCTGGAAAATCCCATGGATGGAGGAGCCTGGTAGGCTACAGTCCATGGGGTCGCTAAGAGTTGGACACGACTGAGCAACTTCACTTTCACTTTTCACTTTCATGCATTGGAGAAGGACATGGCAACCCACTCCAGTATTCTTGCCTGGAGAATTCCAGGGATGGGGGAGCCTGGTGGGCTGCTGTCTATGGGGTCGCACAGAGTCGGACACAACTGAAGCAACTTAGCAGCAGCAACCCTAGTTTACACTTGTTATTCTAAGATTTTACTAACTCAATTCTTCCTCTATTTTCTGAGGCTAAGAAATTGTCTAAAACCTTGGTATAAATAACTATAGATTACTAATCACATACAAATTTACCCGTATGTGTGTATTNTCCTGAATATTCATTGGAAGGACTGATGCTGAAGCTGAAACTCCAATACTATGGCCACCTGATGCAAAGAACTGACTCAGTGGAAAAGACCCTAATGCTGGGAAAGACTGAAGGCAGGAGGAGAAAGGGACAACAGAGGATGAGACGGCTAGATGGCATCACTGATTCAATGGGTATGAGTTTGAGCAAGTTCCGGGAGTGGGTGATGGACAGGGAAGCCTGGCATGCTGTAGTCCATGGGGTCTCAAAGAGTCAGACACAACTGAGCAACTGAACTGAACTGAAATGCATACATGCGATAAATACATATTACATATGCCTTTGTTAGACGACTATTTCTCCTAGATGTCTCAGTGTTCCTGTGCAGTCCAGCTCTCCTGAATATGAAAACTGATAGGATACAAAGATGGAAAATGTCTCCTCTTAATCTTGTCTTCTTTTCTCTGAAGCCATCTGCTTCCATTCAAAGGTAATAAAATCTTTCTTATCTTCCCTGGAGCTACACTCTTATATTTAGGGACAGAAACCTTTATCTCCCACCCCAAGCAATTTAGTTAAATTCCAGAGGAAAAGATAAGCACTGTATCTCTAGAAGGAAAAAGTAGATATGCCAGCTCCTATATAAACTAAGAGATTCATAATTTAAGCTCTTCTCCAAACCTTGCTGTAAATACAGATGTTAAGAATACAGCTTTCACCTTGCAGCTCTGTGGAGAACTGGATAAAGCAATCCAGTACTATTACTCTGACTGCTGTTATTGCTGTGTGTGATTGCCAATTCCAAGACTTGGCATTTCTACAGGTATATATGTAAGGAGGGTAACATCGAAGACCCTTCAGAGTTTTAGACTCTAACACTTCCTTTCTTATACACACAAAATTCTGCTATACTCTAAATACTTGGTTTATTTCATTAATATATCCTGAAAAATCAATGTGTGAAAAATCTTAATAGACCATTAAGTCAACATACTTTTAATCACTGATGTTTTAGGAATATTTTAAATGTCCCACCAAAAAAAAAAAAATCATGATTTAATTGGCCATTATGGTTCGAAAATATGCAGTTCTATAACTATTTATTGTAGGACTACCCTAGTTTACTGGAGAAGGCAATGGCACGCCACTCCAGGACTCTCACCTGGAAAATCCCATGGATGGAGGAGCCTGGTAGGCTACAGTCCATGGGGTCGCTAAGAGTTGGACACGACTGAGCAACTTCACTTTCACTTTTCACTTTCATGCATTGGAGAAGGACATGGCAACCCACTCCAGTATTCTTGCCTGGAGAATTCCAGGGATGGGGGAGCCTGGTGGGCTGCTGTCTATGGGGTCGCACAGAGTCGGACACAACTGAAGCAACTTAGCAGCAGCAACCCTAGTTTACACTTGTTATTCTAAGATTTTACTAACTCAATTCTTCCTCTATTTTCTGAGGCTAAGAAATTGTCTAAAACCTTGGTATAAATAACTATAGATTACTAATCACATACAAATTTACCCGTATGTGTGTATTAGAGGATAATGGAAGAAAAGAACCCATTTACAATAGGAATAGAAGACATAAAATGCCTAGTAATAAATTTTACTGTCCAAACACATACAAAGAAAAAATTAAAACACTACTAGAGGATACAAAACTTGAATAAATGGAAAGACATCTGGTTATGGGATGGGAAGATTCATTCAAAGATGCCAAGTATCCCTAAAATAACTTATAAATTTAATGCCAGTAGGATTCAGTCAGGGAGAAGAAGAAATTGGACAACCCAATTTTAAACGTCACATGGAAATAGAATAAAAATGTGATTCTATAAAAAGAAATATGAAGGGATCTGGATCTTTTGGATGTGCTGTGTGGTGCTGTGCTTAGTCGCTCAGTCGTGTCCAGGATCTTTCAGGCAGTGTATTATAAAGCCTCAGTAATTAAGGTAACAGTAAAAAAAAGAAAGAAAAAAAAAAAAGACAGATTAATGAAACAGAAAGTCCAAAGTAGGCCCAAATATATATGAGCATTTAGTATAAAAAACAGCATCTTGAAAACTGAGATTAATCTCAGTTCTGTTGGGATAACTATTTAACCATCTGATTACTATATAGCTAAATTCATTGCTCATACCATTCACCAAGTTAAATTCCAAACAAGGCAAAGATTTAAATGTAAAAATGAACCATTAAGACATTAAGAGAAGAAATACATCCATATAAATAGAATCTGATCTCTGACAAAGGAGCAAAAGCAATTTAGTGGAGAAAGGCTAGACTTTTCAAAAAAGGGTGCTAAGCAACTGGACATCCACATGCCAATAAGTGCACCTAGACACTGACTATACACCTTTCACAAAAAAATAACTCAAAATGGAACAGAGACCTAAATGTAAGACACAGAAGAAAATCTTGGTGACCTTGGATTTGGCAATGAATTTTTAGATACAACCTAAAGCATGATCCATGAAAAAAAATTGTAGTGTTGGATTTCACTATTATTAAAAATTTCTGCTCTACAAAAGACACTATTCAGAGAATGAAGAACAAACCACAGACTAGGAGAAAATATTTGCAAAACATATATATCTGATAAAGGGCTTGTATCCAAAATATATAAAAGAACTCTTAAACTCAACAATGAGAAGAAAAAAAAAGCATTTACAATATGAGCAGAAGATCTGAGCAGATACCCCACCAAAGAAAATATACAGATGTCAAATAAGCATATTAAAAGATATTCAATATCCTATGTCCTTAGGAAGTTGCAAATTAAAAGGAAATACCACTATACACCTAATAGAAGAGCTACAGTTAAAAAGAGAAAGAAGAAAATTAGCAATACCAAATGTTGGTGGGGATGTGTAGCAACAGAAACTCATTCAACGTAGGTGGTAATGCAAAATGATACAGTTTGGAGACGGTTTGGCAGTTTTTTACAAACTGAATCAGTCTTAAAATATGATTGAGAAATCACACCCCAAAGATTTAACCCAAATGAGTTGAAAACCACATCAATAGAGAAAATCTACACATGAGCTTTATAGCAACTTTAATGATAACTGCCAAAACTTGGAAGCAAGCAAGATGTCCTTCAACAGGTGAAGAGATAAACAGTGATATATCCATACAATGGAATATTACTCAGCAATAAAAAAAGAAATGAGCTACCAAGCCATGAAAAGATATGCAGGAATCTTAAAACATACTGCTAATTATATGCAGCAGCCAATTTGAAAAGGGTACATGTTGTATGATTCTGAAACTGAGCCCCCTCTAAAATCAAGTCCCCCTGACAACTTTATGATTAACTTCTATATCCAAAAATGTATTCCTTTCTTGTCCCCTCTGACCTCAACCCTTTGCTAACTGAACAGTAATCAAGAGAGTCAGATGACTAAAGTTGCTGTTGTCTATAACATTGTTAACATACTAAAATTGCTGTCATGGATAACTTATCATTAAGGTACAGACTCAGGTTTTTTCTCCAGGGCAGGATGAGCTATCAGACCTCCCCCCACTCCCCGCCCCTCCAGGGTCACGGTCCACCCAACCAGATGTTAGTAAACTGTAAGTATTCTGACTTCTGAAACTACAACTAAGAAATGTCACAGAAATGTCACTAGACAATGAATAACCCCAGTTTCTCTGTTCTTCTCCCCCAACTCCTAACTCAGAGACCAAATTGGAGTGGACCTGAGGTTTGTCTCTCATTCACTTACTCAGCAGCCTGCAATAAATCCTTACTTTGCTGCAGTCACTGTCAGAGCTTGGCTTTCTGTGAAACTCTGATACATGAGCCCTTTTTCTGGGTTACAGTTCTATCTATATGACCCTCAAAAAGGCAAAAAAAAAAAAAAAAAAAGGTAAAAAGATCAGAGGTTGGGGAGTGGCAGAGAAAGATAACTAAGAGGAGTGCAGGGGATTTTTAGGGCTGTGAAACTTACTGTTAGATAAATAACGATGGATACATGTCATTATACATTTGTATACACACAACAAAGAGTGAATCCTAATAAAAAGTATGCACTTTGGTTAATAATAATGTGTCAATATTAATTCATCAACTGTAATAAAGGTACCACACCAATGTAAAATGGTAACAGAGGACACTGAGTACAGAGGAAAAATGAAGAATTCTCTGTATTGTCTGTTCAATTATCTGTAATCCTAAAACTGCTCTAAAAAATAATCTGTTAAGTTTTTAAGTGAATTCCTTTGTAACAAAAGCAAAAGAGAGACCTTAGTACAACTTAAAATCCAGAAGTCAAAAGAGAAAAGATAAATTTGACCTAATAATATTTTTTTTAATAGGGAAATTCAAAAGATAAATGATAAACAGGAAAATTTACAGTTTCTATCTCCTTTATATACAGAAGTGAGTGAAGTCGCTCAGTTGTGTCCGACTCTTTGCGACCCCATGGACTGTGGCCTACCAGGCTCCTCTGTCCATGGGATTTTCCAGGCAATAGTACTGGAGTGGATTGCCATTCCCTTCTCCAGGGCATCTTCCCGCATTGTAGACAGGCACTTTACTGTCTGAGCCAGAAAGTACTTTGAAATTAATAAGAATTAAAGTTCAAAATGTGATAGAAAAATGGGCAAAAAATATCCAGCAACAAGTTCAGTTTCATTTCTATGAACAGTATGCAACTGAAAAGAGTACAAGAGAGGAACTGCTTGCCAGGAACTGGGTATTTCAAACTGATGCTTTTAGCACAAAGAAGTAGAATGATGGCTTAAGAGGCATTCTCTTTCCTCGTGGAGGAAAAAAATGAAGTACAGCTCTGATATGACATACTATTTACTTAGCACATTTCAAGATTCTAAATATCATTACTGAAAATTTTTATAAAGTACTGTATTCCACAAGTCATTTTTCTTATACTTTAAACAAAAATGAGGACATTGCCTCTTTGGAATTCTACTTTCCTGATATTTCTTTTTTTTCTGCCCAGTTTCTTCTTCCTCTATATGTTTATACTGTCCTAGAATGCTCCCTAGATGACCTACATGTTGACAACACTCCTCAGGAATGCAAATTCCTACAACTGCCTTCTTGAGACTCAGATAAGATGAGCATCTGACTTATTAAACTAGACTCATTTTTTCTTGTAACCTTGCCCTTCTTCCTTTGCCTATCTCAGATGGTGATCAGATCAGATTTTGGGTAGAGTGAGGAGGAAAGGAAGGAAAAGAAGAGATCAGCGATTATTCAAATTAATCACCACCAAGTTCAGTTAACTTCACCTCTTAGAGGGCTTTTCACGGAGAAGGCAATGGCACCCCACTCCAGTACTCTTGCCTAGAAAATCCCATGGACGGAGGAGCCTGGCGGGCTGCAGTCCATGGGGTCGCTGAGAGTCGGGCACAACTGAGCAACTTTACTTTCCCTTTTCACTTTCATTCATTGGAGAAGGAAATGGCAACCCACTCCAGTATTCTTGCCTGGAGAATCCCAGGGACTGAGGAGCCTTTCTGCTGAACAATCAGGTCAATTAGCACAAAGAGTAAAAGTCTCAACCAAGCCTTTATTTACTTACTGGGACAGTGCTAGAGGCAAAAGGGGAGGAGAGACAGTAACTCCACAAGGTCCATTCCCTTCCCCTACCACAGAACAGCTCCAGGCCAGAGCCACTGGGCACAGGAGTCATCTCATTCAAGGAGCCCCAAAGAGCTGGCTCCTATCTCTGATGGGAGTGAGCACCTTCCCTCTATGAGGCCTGCTGCTGCAGCTGCCTGTGTGGTAGGGCACAGAAGATCCCACAAGGATTGCGGCCCAGAGTTGGCCTCCTCACCCTTCACTGGCTACCCCAAAGCCTCAATTTCTTCTCATGGTAAACAAAGGTCCCCTCTGCTGACCCCATGCCAACTTCTCTGCTCTAACCTCCTGCTTTACATACATTTGAAACGCAGTAAAAACTACCCTCTCCAAACTATCTTGACCTCCCTGCCTGGGCTCATAGCTCCCTCTGTTTCTTCCACCTTTCATTTCTTCACTGAGCAAACCCCTGTTTATCCTTTAAGACCCACCCCAAATGCTTCCTTCAGGAAGGCTTCTTACCAAATATCCACCCTCATTCTAGACCCAAGGAAACATTCTCTACCCTGTTGACGTTTAAGCCCTTATGAAGCTCTATTTCACTTACTATATAATATTTTCTGTTTATATATCTGTCTTTGCAACAAAATGCTAAATTCTTAGAGGACAGAACTGTATCTTATTCTGTTTTGCCTCTCCAATGCCTTACAAGTATCTGGTATATAGCAGGACCCTGGGGAATACTCTATTTGTGGTATTGAAAGTGAAAGTGAAGTTGCTCAGTCATGTCCAACTCTTTGGGACCGTGTGGACTGTAGCCTACCAGGCTTCTCTGTCCATGGGATTCTCCAGGCAAGAGTACCGGAGTGGGTTACCATTTCCTTCTCCAGGGAATCTTCCCAACCCAGGGATTGAACCCGGGTCTCTCTGAGCCACCAGGGAAGCCATTTGTGGCATTAGTGTTCTATAAATCAGCTTTTGTACAGCAAAGGAACAGGACACCAGAGCAGGATTGAATGACATAAGCCCCACAGGCTACCCAGTTCAGGTAACAGGGTCTCCAGCTCGGGCAGCCTCTCCACATCTACTGCCCAATAGTTTCAAAACCACCTTTGTCATGGAGCTAGGGTGAACCTGCTGCTCCAGAATTTGCTGTCAAACTTGTCAAAGACAACCTTAGTATCCCCTCCTCCATCCCTTAAAGAACCTTTCTCTGATTCTTCACCCTTATTTCTGGGTCAAAGATAGTCATTGGGTGTCCACGGTAAAAAGAGCATAAATGAGTAAGCTTCTTGAGAACTAATACATCTATGACTTGAATTTTTTGCTAAGCTTTTTATCACCCCCACTATCAAGATAGCCATCCCTTCTTTATCCTGGGACAGCCCAGGAGCTCTTTGGAATTCCTTCTTCAAAAGAGCATCTCTTATCACTTACAACTGGCTGTTTAGGCCACAGGCCTCAGGGTTCACAGTTAGCAGAGATTTCTAAAGACTATTCACTAATATTAGTACTGGAACATATGATAACTGCACCTTTTCACCTTTGAAGTTGAGAATGTCCTGTAACTTAACTTTCACCCAGGGCTTCTCTCATGGGTCAGTGGGTAAAGAATCTGCTTGCAGTGCAGGAGACACAGGAGATGTGAATTTGATCCCTGGGTTGGGAAGATCCCCTAGAGAAGGCAATGGCAACCCACTCCAGTATTCTTGCCTGGAAAATCCCATGGACAGCAGAGTTTGGTGGGCTACAGTCCATAGGGTCACAAAAAGTCAGACATGACTGAGCGACTAACACGAAATTTCACCCAAAGTCTCATTTTTGTGAGAATCAGGTAGAAGAGAAGGAAGATGGGAGCCACGCAGAAAACAAGATACTCAATGTCAGAAAAGGTCTCAGTGGCAAAAGAGCCACAGTAAACGTTAAATTGAAAAAGTCCATGCAAAGTCATGTCCTGAAAAGTCGTAGCTGTTAGCTCTGTCACCAAAGATATTACTGCTTCATTTGAGGAGGAATGGACTCCTGGTGAGTCTGAATCCCAGGCCTAATGCTTCCATGCTAGGAGAGTTAAATTAGATTCACTCACTCAATAAACATTTAATATGTGCTGAGGATATCTGAAATGTTTCTGTACTTACTGAGCAGGCACAGAGCTACAGACTCCAGAAAAAAATCAGGCAGGGGTGAAAAGGAGGCTAGACACTTCAAAAACCCTAGTGGGAATAGCAAAGATGAGCTTCTGACCTGGTAAAATCCTCACTCCACAGACAGAATCAAAGGCAAGAGCAATAGTATGATCCATGTTGTACCATTTCCTACTTTTATGCAGAATATTTCCATGTTTCTGTATGCTTTGCCATTCAAGAAATTATAAATACCCTACACGAGAAAACAGGCTTCCCTTGTGGCTCAGCTGATAAAGAATCTGCCCGCGATGTGGGAGTCCTGGGCTTGATCCCCGGTTGGGAAGATCCCCTGGAGAAGGGAAAGGCTACCGACTCCAGTATCCTTGCCTGGAGAATTCCATGGACTACTTAGTCCACGGGGTCGCAAAGAGTCAGACAAGACTGAGCAACTTTCACTTCATTACGTGGGAAAACAGACAAGCAATATGTATAAAACTGATGCTTACAAATATAATGTTAAGGCCCTAAAGCATCACAATGGATTGCAATTGTCTAAAATGAAATCAATAGATAAATAACAAACGAGTAAGGGAACAAGTGCCCCCTGAACTTACAAGAGAACATGAGCAACGATAGCATCCACGTCAAACAAGGTATCCGTTGGGAATTCTCTCAGTGGTATGTTGCCCCTGTAAAGCATTACAGAAAGATTTCCTTAGCATTCAATTCACTTGTGGCTCTAACACACTGACTGGAAGCTCTTTGATGTTAGAACCTGTGTCTTATCCACTATCTGATACATCTACCAGAGCACTGGTCATAACACACACTCAAATACTTACTATACACACCTCATAGACAGGCTCACTTTGAAAAGCTTAGGCCCTGTGGTTGGCAAAAAGACTGGGAAAAAAACCTGAGTCCCAACAAGGCTTCCTCCCAGCCTCCCTGTCTCACAGCATACAGAGATGCCCCAAATGGGCTGGGAAGGAGACAAGCAGAAGAGACAAAGAAGGGTCCTTAGAAGGACCCTGGAGGAGAAAGGACCTGTCCCTACTTCCTAGGCCAAATCCCAAGAGTTTGCTGACTCAGATTAGCAGATCCTAGTATGGAGATATCTATAACCTGGAAATCTGTAGACCCCTCAAAAATAAAGTAGTATTTATTTCACACCTAACCTGACATATCTACTTAGACCATTACATATGCTAAATGCTTACTTACCAGGCATTTGCAGTCAAAGCTTATATAAGATTCTTATATAATATCCAAAACAACCCTGATAGTTAAGTATCATTCTCCTCAATCTATAGATAAAGAAGCCAAAGTGGAGGTAACAAATCTATTACTTAGACTTTTTTCGCTAAGCTTCATGTGATCCCCACTACACAGAACTTCCTTCTGGCTTCGTGACATTTTGTATACTTGAGTATTTTAGAGGTATAGCTTTATATTTATCCATCCCAGGGAAAAAAAACTAGTTTACCTGAATAAATATGCCTTCATCAAATCCTTTTTACTTCCACAGTATCTCGAAGTTTCTTCTGTGACACAATTAACCTTTAAAAGATTATATTTAACGCTTAAGAGTGTAGAGCAAATGGCAGAGTTTCTTGGTTAGGGAAACACAAAGGAAAGTTAAATAGTGCAGTGTATCTCCAGATCACATTTCTTATTTTACTTTTTTTCTGATTTATATGCTGTAACTGCTCACTTTTATTCAAATGCTTGAGGGAACTCAAAGAAAGGAACCCAGAGAAAAGTTTCTGTACCAAAGAGTTATATTTAATCATACACAATTCAATTCAATCTTATGAAGGAAGTAGGAGGCAATGACGTAGAAAAGGAAGGAAACAATAAAGGCGAGACAAAAAAATCATGGGCAAAAGCCAGGAAACAAAGAAGTGAATGGTAAGTTGGAACCACAGAAGCATCTCAGTAGCTGGAACACAGGTATGACAGATACTGATGGTTCCCCACCACAAATCTATCTCACTCTTTTTGTTTCACTAACAGAATGTCACTAATAGCAAGTGTCCCCATTAAAAGACTTTTCCAGACTCCCCCAAAAGCTAAAGATAGCTACATAATGTTATGAGAAGTCACAGGTTGGGCATTCCGAGAAGGGTCTTTAGAGAAGGCAATGGCACCCCACTCCAATACTCTTGCCTGGAATATACATGGACAGAGGAGCCTGGTAGGCTGCAGTGCATGAGGTCACTAAGAGTTGGACACTACTGAGCGACTTCACTTTCAGTTTTCTCTTTCATGTATTGGAGAAGGAAATGGCAACCCACTCCAGTATTCTTGCCTAGAGAATCCCAGGGATGGCGGAGCCTGGTGGGCTGCCGTCTATGGGGTTGCACAGAGTCGGACACGACTGAAGCGACTTAGTAGCTTAGCAGAAGGGTCTTAAAGGAGGTTGTCTGATTTTTATGCTCTTCCCACTCCTTGCTGACAAAGAAAAAAACCTAACAAGACAGGTAGGCCCCAGCGGTCATCATGGGCCATAAAGCATCCTTAAAGGAGAAACCCTTGGTAAAGAAGGTGCAACAGAAAGAACGAGTCTGAGTCCCTGATGATTTTTAGAGCCACCACGACACTCTTGATAGCTTACAATGAAGACTCTATGTGAAAAACATGAGGACGATCCTGGCAGCAACATGCAGATGAAATGGAAGGCATGAGAACACAAAGGCAAAGAAGCCAGTTGACAGAATATCACATCAGTACAGATCAAAGCTTCCCTCATAGCTCAGTCGGTAAAGAATCTGCCTGCAATGCAGGAGACCTGGGTTCGATTCCTGGGTCAGGAAGATCCTCTGGAGAAGGAAATGGCAATCCACTCCAGTATTCTTGCCTAGAGAATTCCACAGAGGAGCCTGGCAGGCTACAGCCCATGGGGCTGCAAGAGTCGGATACGACTTAGCAACTAAACCACCACCACCACAGGTCAAGAAGGGCTTCCCTGGTGACTCAGACCGTAAAGAATTCACCTGCAATATGGGAGACTAGGTTGGATCCTTGGGTCAGGAAGATCCCCTAGAGGAGGGCATGGCAACCCACTCCAGTATTCATGTCTGGAGAATCCCATGGACAGAGGAGCCTGGCAGACTACAGTCCATAGTATTGCAAGGAGTGGGACACCACTGAGCGACTAACAGATTCACTTTCACAGGTCAAGGATTTTGGGGGCCTGAAGTAAAGCAGAAAAGGACAGAAGAGATTCAAGAGACTTTTCACAAATACAGAAAGTAAAACTAAGAAGACTGAGCATATAATATGCACCATAGGACACAGAGGGGAAGGAAAGAGAGAGAATGAAGAGGCTGTCAGACAAGGCAAGTGGGTTGCCCGCAACATAACTTAGCAAAACTAAGGTTGGAGGAACAGTTAGTATTTTGTTTTGGATTCTGTTAAATTTCCTTTTTTTTTTTTTTACTGGGTTTTGGGTATTTTTTTGGTTTTGTTTTCAGGTTAACTTTAATGGAGTTTGAGGAAGCACAGTGACAAGTGGAAAAGCTACATTTGTTTATTTTTCAAACAGCTACTAAAAGAGAACTGATACCCAGAAAAGATATGAGGAATAGAAACCAGAATTAAAAGTCAGAGTATAGTCATATCCAAAAGCCATGAATTTTACTGTAATTAAAAAAAATTTTTTTTAAGTCAGAGCATAGGGGATGGTTGATATTATGATAACAGATTTGTGCCTTCATTCACTCAAAACACATTTGAACACCTATCATATGTTAGTCACTAATCACTTCATTGGGAGCAGAGTTAGATTCCAAATTAAAATCTTTCTCTTTAGAATTCATATTCTAAAAGCAGAGATAGACCATTTAAAAACTAAATAATATGTAATGTTAAGTACTATGAAGGAAAAAAAAACTTACTATGGGGATAGTGTATGACAGCACATTTTAGGTAAGAAGGCTTACCTAAAGAAAGCTTACCTTCATCAGAAGAAGGATTCTCTGAGGATGCAACATGTGAACAAAGAAGTGAAGTAACGGAGTATTGGATGCAAATATATATGTGGAAGAGATGAGGGGGAAATACCTGCAAAGGCCTTATGGAAATACACATCTAGCAGGTTCAAAAGTAACAAAAAGACAACTAGCAAGTGTCAGGAATAAACTGAGGAAGGGGGAAGAACAGAAAGTGAGATAAGAGGAAGTCAGTATCCAAAGACGAGTTTTGATTTTAACACAACTGTAATGGGAAGGCTTTCTGAGATCTGATACATTTGCTTACTTGTGGAGAAGGTTTGGTGAGACAAAAGTGAAAGGAGAAAGGCCAAAGAGGCAGCTGTTGTGGCTTCCCAGAGGAGAAGTGAGGATGTTTGGACAAGATACTGGAAATGAAGATACCGGAAGTGGTCAAGTATGCATGGTTTTGATAGTAGAACCTGAGTGAAAGTGAAAGTCGCTCAGTCGTGTCCAACTCTTTGCAACTCTATGACTGTACAGTCCATGGAATTATCCCAGTCAGAATACTGGAGTGGGCAGCCTTTCCCTTCTCCAGGGGATCTTCCCAACCCAGGGATTGAACCCAGGTCTCTTGTATTGCAGGCAGATTCTTTACCAGCTGAGCCACAAAGGAAGCCTAAGAATACAGGAATGGATATCTTATCCCTTGTCCAGCGGGTCTTCCTGACCCAGGAATTGAACCAGGGTCTCCTTCATTGGAAGTGGATTCTTTACCAGTTGAGCTACCAGGGAAGTAGAACCTGAAGAACTTATTAATGGATTGGTTATGATAGGAAAAAGATGACCTAAAGGTTTTTTGCTTTTAAATCTACATTGATAAAGTAATATAGTCACACCAGCTTTCTTTTGGTTATTAGTTGCATGATATAGTATTTTTCCTTTATTTACTTTGAGAGTTTCTAAAGCCTTGAAGATGCATTTCTAAATATCTTACAATTGGGTTTGGTTATTGTTCCCAGCCTGATAATCGTTTTCTTAAATGGAACATTTAGTCCATTTATAATTTAGTGCTTTCTTCATCTACATCTGCCTAAAGAAATCTTAACTTCTGAAGACAATCTCAAAATGCTACTTTTGTGAAGTCTTTCCCAATACCATATGACGTCCACTTAGATAATCATGTAAGATTTCTTTCTTTTAAACCTCTACAGTCTTTTATTTGTACCTCTTATAATGACCAAGTTCTGCCAGTTATTAAAATGGTCTGCAGGAATTCTCTGGCAGTACAGTGGTTAGGACTCCAAGCTTTCACTGCCGAGGGCCCAGATTCAATCATTGGTCAGGGAGCTAAGATTCCCAAAGCTGTGCAGCATAACCAGAAAAAAAAAAAAAAAAAAAAAAAAGGTCTGTGAATGTATTTTGGATATCTACTCTCCAAAGAAAAAGATCTTAGTCATTTTCCTGTCTTGAGAAATGGAGTATTTCCTGCCATATCAGTAAACAAAGGATGTCACGGTCATCAGTGATGGCAGCCACCACCGAAGGTGAGCCCTGAGAAAACTCAGGATGTGAAAATATAGGATCCTGGCACCAGATAGTTGAGGTACATATCAAAGGAATGATTTCAGTGAGCTCGGACTCCTGCATATTTCCATACACAGAAAAGCGCGAAATTCCTTAACTTGAGATATGTGCTGCTGCTGCTGCTGCATCGCTTCAGTCGTGTCCGACTCTGATCTGACTTTCCTTTAATTAACAGCAATCAATTTTGACATTCAACCTACCTGCCCTTTTTGGCAAAACTCCTACAAAATCTGGTTGCCCCTGTCAACTTCTCAGAGCTCTTCTCTCAGGGTTACTTGAGGTGCTGGCTTCTGGGTTTTAAGTCCTAAACAGTCCCTCCTAAGAAAACATAACTCTCAACTTTTAGGTTGTGAATATTTTTTAAGTCTACAATCCACTAAGAGACTAAACAATAGTGAGCTCGTTTCAATCTCATAAACAATACTCAATATCTACTATCTACCAGGGACTGAGCTACGTACTCGAGGTCTAGGTCTATCTCTTTCACCATAGTTTCCTTTCCACACAACTTAAAGTCCTCAGCTATAAAAGCTTTAGTTCATAAAGGTGATCTTTAGGCATGAACCTTCACATTCTACTCCAGTTAGCAGACACTTAGTTACTAGTCATTAGTTTACTGACTGCTAGATAAACAGTATGATTATCCCTTTGGAGTGTCAAACCAACCCAGTATTTTGTTTCTAAATCTCAATTTTTGTTCAAAGCTTGAGCGCCATTACCATTCCTGAGAATAAACTGGTTCACAGTTAATCGAGACCCTGAGACCTCTATACAAAGAAAACAGACATTAAAAAAAAAAAAAAGACTTTTTTTTAAGGTATATACATGCATGCTTAGTTGCTTAGTCGTGTCCAATTCTTTGTGATCTTTGGACTATAGCCCATCAGGCTCCTCTGTCCACAGGATTTTTCAGGCAAGAATACTGCAGTGGGTTGCCATTTCCTTCTCCAAGAAATATAACGATGATATAATAAGAAATATATATTTGGTCTCTACCTCTCGTTCCTGACACAGAGCTCCTGGTGGTGGTTATGGTGGTTCAGTTGCTAAGTCATGTCTGACACCTGCAACCCCAGAGACTGTATCCCACCACGCTCCTCTGTCCATGGTATTTCCAGGCAAAAATACTGGTGTGGACTGCCATTTCCTCCTCCAGGGGATGTTCTTGACCCAGGGATCAAACCCAGGTCTCCTGTATTGCAGTGATCTCCCACACTGTAGGCATATTCTTTACTGACTGAGCCACTAGGGAAGCACCTAAAACCCTGTAATTTCCTGAATGATGGAGTGGTAGGAGTATCTTTTGTTCTAATATTTGGTCCTTTAACCCCAAATATAAGAGTTTCTAAAACCCCTGGAATCTCTGGTAGTGATAAGAGTGTCTGTCTGTATGCAAATGAAATGACTAGCTTCAGGAAGGGGGCTGGTTGCCAGCAAAAGGCAAGATTAGAGAGTGGTAACTTTCAGCCCCACTTCCCAGCTCCTGCACTTAAGACTCTTCCAGATCTTGCCCATGTATTTCTTCCTGGCCGTTCCTGAGATATCCTTTATAAGAAGCCAGTAACAGTTAAAGAAAGTCTTTCCTTGAGTTCCGTGAGTCACTGTAGCCAATTATGGACCCTGAGGATGGGGTTGTGAGAACCCCCAATTGTAGCCAAGTTCTACAGAAGTCGTAGGAAACCTGGGGATCTTCGCATTCCCTGTGACTGGCATCTGAAGTGCGAGCAATCTCGCAGGACTGTACCCTTCCCCTGAGGGGTCTGTGCTAACGCTGGGTTGTTGGCGTCAGACCTGCTTGGGTGTGGAAAACACACACATTTGGTGTCTGAAGTGTTCTGTGGTGAGAATGAAGAGTTTCCCTTTAAAAGTCACAGTCAGTTAACTTTTCTATGTTTCCTGCCCTGGGAACTCAAGCTGCAGGGATCAAGAGGGACAGTAGCCATCTCTCAAAGGAGGAAGGTTAATGAACTAGAAAAGAATAAATGTACACAGAAAGTCAGGGAGACACTAATCTGAAAGAATTTAATAATCATTGGGTAATTAATCATTCCACTTTCTGAGGTACAAATTCTAATTTTAAACTAAATGAAAGGCTCATGAAGCTATTTAAACTATGATGCATCTGGAAATTTTCCATAATACTCCACAGCAAGTTTGAACACTTTTTGAGAAATTAAATATGTAATTTCAAATTAGGTTGTCTTAACATTTTTCTAAAAATAAATATGACAACCACAACATAAGCAATTATAAAGATAGAATATGAAAGAAAAAACAAAAACACACACTTCAGTGTGTGCTAATACAAATGTTTTAATAGTTATGAATATCTATTATGATATATTTCTTAGGCAAAATAAAAAGAGCCTATATACAAGACTGAAAAAATGACACTATAGCTCCAGTAGAATGCCTTACAAAATAAAGCTCTAAGAATTTTAAATAGATTTTCCCTCTGTATTTGTACTAATTTGTACAATAATTTGGAACCATCTATACTTCTGCTTATTCTTATGAAAAAAAAGATAGAAAAAAATTTTTTCCAGTTTTAAAAAAATTGTGAAACAACATATTATTTTCAGATACACACTCTTAGGTCACACAGCTGTAAAATGTTTGTCACTAATAACTTATTAACATAAATATGTTTTTACCTTTGCTACTGAAATTCCATAGTCCTGGAGAGGTTTAGCAGCCTCATTCAGTTCTTCAAGAAACACAGAAGTTCTTGGAGACTCTAAAATAAGAAATGTTTTATGAATGTTTTATGACTTGCCCCTTAGGAAAAATGAATTTTTAAAATTAAAGCCAAAAGCTGCAAACTGCAAAAGAAATATATTAGTTTGCTCAACTACTATGCAACAAAAAATAAGTAACTAAACAAACCCAATTACATATTTTTGTACCCTATTTCCTATTGCCTCATTATTCTTATTTCTAATATTTTTATCATGAAATATTTTCATTTTGTGACCTTAAAAGCTTTCTAAACATAAACTGGACAAATAAATGTTTAATTTAAATGGAACAGTTGTCATTATTTTTCCAAGTTTAATACTATACACAACACACATGTACAAAAATTTCAAAATGATTTTAACATACCATTTTCAAATCCTAATTATAATAAAGTGTTAGTCACTCAGTCGTGCCTGACTCTGTGACCCTATGGACTGTAGCCCACCAGGCTCCTCTGTCCATGGAATTCTCTAGGCAAGAATACTGGAGTGGGTTGCCAAGAGATCTTCCCAACCCAAGGTTTGAACCCAGGTCTCCTGCATTGGAGGCAAACTCTTTACCTTCTAAGCCACCAGAGAAGCCCTATAAGGGGGCCAACAAATATGTGAATTCACTTACTAATTCCAAGAATAGTATTTTTTAAGTCATGAGAAATTTTAATAGAACCGTGACAACGATCAGTTATGTTCAATAGCTGTATTAATTAATTCAGTANAGAGATCTTCCCAACCCAAGGTTTGAACCCAGGTCTCCTGCATTGGAGGCAAACTCTTTACCTTCTAAGCCACCAGAGAAGCCCTATAAGGGGGCCAACAAATATGTGAATTCACTTACTAATTCCAAGAATAGTATTTTTTAAGTCATGAGAAATTTTAATAGAACCGTGACAACGATCAGTTATGTTCAATAGCTGTATTAATTAATTCAGTATAATTAACAGTATGGTTAAAGCAGAGTATTAAACTTAAGCATCAGTATTACTATATTTAAAGTTTTAAACACTTTAAAAATATTTACATGCTAAAAATATCAAAATGTTTACTTTTAGAAATGACGATGAAATGATATTACTCATAGCTAATTCTCACCTAGTATTTGCTATGGATTAGGGACATGAACTAAGTCACTTAATCATCACAACAAATTTATAAAGTACACACAACTTCCTCATTATGGATGACAAAAAAGACACACAGAGAGATTAAGTGATTTGACCCAGGTCACACAACAGGTGAAGAAGTAAAGTCAGGATTCAAACCTAGGTAGGCATATCACAGTAGCAGCTTTAAAGCACATTTTATTAATCCTGACAATAAGTTCTCTCTGAGCATTATGATTAAACACGAATAGAAATATCACAAAAATAATATTAAAATATAAAAAATACTTACCAGCTTGACAAAAATAAACTAAAGTGGCTTTTCCTGGTTGCAATGTGCTGAAGAATGTCTGAGGACTCAGCTCTGGAGAGTCTACTGCTGATGTATAAAAAATGCACATCATGACAAAAGAGATGCCAGCCCTAAACACACTGAACCTGAAAGACGTCATCAGCTGTGGCTGTATACGGACACGAGAATCTATTTTTTTCACTGCTGTGTTCTGTTCCCCAGGACAATACCTGGTAAGCGTAGGTATTTGGCAAAGTTGTGCCCCAGGAATTTGTTAAATGAATGAATAAAGTAAAATCTGTAAAAAGAATAATATAAGAAATTCGTCTCAGGTTTGATTTTGCTAATATTTTACTATTTCCTTCTAGTACAAATGTGAGAGGGGATGATATTCAATGACATTTGATGATACTATTAATTTTTGATACAAAAGATATCAAAGATATCTGGGAAACACAACCAGTCCATTCTGAAGGAGATCAGCCCTGGGATTTCTTTAGAAGGAATGATGCTAAAGCTGAAAC
>SJYV01041948.1:0-32662 GCA_006410875.1 Neotragus pygmaeus
TATTTGTCACTTCCACTGTATAATCATAAGGGATTTGATTTAGGTCATACCTGAATGGTCTCGTGGTTTACCCTACTTTCTTCAATTTATGTCTGAATTTGGCAATAAGGAGTTCATGATCTGAGCCACAGTCAGCCCAATTTGCTTTAAAGATCTTAAGAAAAGTAGCTGGTTTTCTGACCAGAATTCATATGAACACTCAATGAAGGCTGAGTCAGGGGCTTGCTCCCCAGAAGCCAACATACCCATCAGCTGATGGCCACAAATGTGTGTCCTAACCGGAAGTGCAGGACATCTCCCCACCACCTGGCAAAGTTTATTTACCTTCAGGCAGGTCTGATATATGTAAGACCGGACCCCGAGGGCCATGATGAGCCGCCTCTCTCCCGCCGGCAGGAAAGTCCCAAAGGAAAGGATTCTACCAGATCCCGAGGACCAATGACGGCACACTTTGCCATCTAAAACAATCCCCACCCCAGCCGCATAAAGGACCTATCAGCCCGCAACACCTCGACATAACAACCTATCCGAACCCCCATCTACTAACCGTACCTTTTTTAGCAATCTTGCCAGACCATCCCTCACAATGAATGTATATAAACCACCGCCAACATGGTCCGGGCGCAGACTTCCTCAACCTGCTGCGTTTGGGTCTGGGAACCCTGCCCGGTAGTGCCTCGCCATTAAAGCCTGTTAGACACTCTTTTTGGCGTTCTGGTCATCTTTTACCTAACAATATAGATCATCAGTTCAGTTCAGTTCAGTCACTCAGTCGTGTCCCACTCTTTGCAACCCCATGGACTGCAGCACGCCAGGCTTCCCTGTCCATCACCAACTCCCGGAGCTTGCAGAAAATTATGTCCGTCAAGTCACCACAAGTCCTTTTGCCATTCAGTCCTTAGCTCACCAAGTGGAGGCAGCAAGGACCTCTTCAGCATCCCTCACCTAACTCCGACGTTGTTCGTTTATATTTTATTTCCCAGGGCTCAACTGGGTGATTGTATGTTACACCCCAGAAACAAATGTGTTTCTGCCATGTCAGCCTCCTAGCTATGGAAATGGCTATACATCCTGGATTTATGTCTGGGTGGGGCAAGCTTCCATCAAAAGTAGACAATTTCAATATTATAATCCCCCTGGGATAACCAGGGAGTAACAAGTTCAGATAAGAAACTAGGTCCATGGGAACAATCCCCTTAAACAGGCAAAACCACTGAAGGATGGGTGAGGAATTTACATTCAGCTTGCTGGCTGCCTGTTCTTTCCAGGAGGAGGGAAAGAGGAGTTTGGAGTCTATGCAAGGTCCACAGCTGAAGTTGAGGCAGTTCCATCCCTCACCTGGAACAGATGTGCAGAAAAGGAAGATCCTTGCCCTGTTGGTGACCTTACTTATATCCCAATCCCTGGATGGCAGAGATGGCAGTGGTGGCCAGCCCAAAGGGCATATAGTCACTATTTGTTCAAAGAGTGAAGGGTCTGGAAAGGTGTTGGGCTAAGGGCACTGAGCCAGGCATGGACTAAAATAACCTTAGATATACTAGAAGTGAGGCAGAGAAGCAAAGGAGGGCTTGCCAGGGAAGGCAAGCAGGGGAGGCACTGGGTCAGCACTGTTCCCCTGAACCAGGCCGGGTGACGGAAGGAAGTGCGTTCACAGCAAACACAGTGCAAGCTGCTTCGGGTCTCCACACACCCAGCGCAGTGCTCCTGTTGCAAAAGGACCGTTCCCCTTGCAGAAAGTCTGGCCTCACCATCTCTTCTGTAGGAAGTGCCTCACATTTGTTTGAAATATGATTGCATTTAGAATTGACTTTTTAGAGACAGCACCTGAGGACATTCCCAATATGTAAAATGCACATATACCTGTCACCGCGGGCCGTTTCTGTTTTTATTTAGGCCCCATCAAAGTCTAAAATGGGATTGGAGGTGACGAAGTGCTCGCAGATAGCTGCCGAGGGCAGCCGAATGGAACCATGGAAACCCTGTTCTACGAAACACATCCTTGCTCGGCTCTGCGCTTCGTTCAGAACCCACGAGCTGGTGTGAGTTGGGATAAGTCATGTAACCTCTCTGAGCTTCTCTGCTTTCTCTCTTTTCACTGTGATTATTTCATTTATTTTCGTAATCATTTTTTTGTATGACATGAAAGTAAACAGGCTTCTAGGACTTGAATTCAGACTTTCCCAGAGAGTGGGATTAAAATATGTGCATGATTAAAATATCAAATAATCCAAAAGGTTTTGGAAAGTAAAGAAACAGTGCCCTGGCCTACCTCTCTCCACCCTCCCTCTGCTTCCCATAGACAACAGTCTCCAAAATGTTTCTATTTTTAGCTCTGCCCGTGGTTTTTCTTTTCATCTCCAAATGGTATGTTTACACTGCTCTGTCTTGATCAACAACCTTAGTAGACATTGTCTATCCACTTCCTTTTAGGGTAGGTAAAGTTTTAATTCTTACCTCCCACTCCCTCCCATGTTTTGAAAGTTTTAGCTATTTTGGTTTCTCTGTTACTACTCAAACTGAATACAAACCCCTAATTCTTGTTCCACTAACAGTCAATGATACCTCTGACTCCTCATTCAGGAAGATGATAATAAAAGCGGAAAGTCTTTCTTCTACCTCTCTACCCACTTCTGCCTCCCAAATTCTATCTATTCTGTAACCACAATCAAGTTTCCCCTGCTTTGTTTATAGGTTGATTCTAAAAACTGAAAACCAGAAAACAGTCTTTTCATTATGACTATGTAAATATTATTACCAAACCAAGCAGTGTGCCATGATTACATTTCTTCTCCCTGGTCCCAATGTCATGACCCCAGTGCCACTCAATACTAAATGTCCCAAACATCGAGAAAAAATAACCTTCTTTGTCATACTCAACCAGTTGCTCAAAATATGGCCCCCTTTCAGTTGAGTTCCTATTTGGACTACGACTTATGTGTATGTTTTGTTTTTGTACACATCTGTACACATTTTGTACACATCTGTGGTTTTGAATTTGAAATCTAATGCTAGTCAGATTCTCTTTCCTTATAGGTGACTAATTTTTTTTCTCTTTAGAAACTCTTAGAATTTTGCTGATCCCCGGTGTTCTGACATTTCACAGTGAGTGTGTCTAAGGAGAAGAGTTGTTTCTTTGTTTCTTTCTGGGCATTTGGGAGCCCTTTTGTTTAGAAAATTCTGAGCCTTTTCTTTGTATATTTACTAGGCTACTTATCCTTTGTGTTTTCCTTGTTCTTTGTTGTGAACACCTAATAGGCAGATGCTAGATTAAATGGCAACCCACTCCAGTGTTCTTGCCTGGAGAATTCCCAGGGACAGGGGAGCCTGGTGGGCTGCCGTCTATGGGGTCGCACAGAGTGGAACACGACTGAAGCGACTTAGCAGCAGCAGAAGATTCTGCCTGGAATTGANCACTCCAGTGTTCTTGCCTGGAGAATTCCCAGGGACAGGGGAGCCTGGTGGGCTGCCGTCTATGGGGTCGCACAGAGTGGAACACGACTGAAGCGACTTAGCAGCAGCAGAAGATTCTGCCTGGAATTGATCTTCTATATCTTTTTTTCTTCACATTTTCCACCTTATTTTCTTTCTCCTCTATGCTCTGGAAGATTTCCTCATCTTTATATTCTATCATTTATATTAAACATTTAATTTGGCAATCACGTTTTCTAATTTTTGAGAATTCTTTTTTGGTTTCTGATTTGTCCTTTTTCTTAGCATTCTGTTCTCATATGTATATGTAATATCTACCCAAATCTTCCTGGAGTAGAGCAATTATCTTAGTTTAGCCAGGTTGCACAGTGGTAAAGAATCTGCCTGCCAATGCAAAAGATGGGGGTTCGAGCCCTGGGTCGGGAAGATGCCCTGGAGATGGAAATGGCAACCCATTCTAGTATTCTTGCCTGGAAAATTCCACAGACAGAGGAGCCTGGCGGGCTACAGCCCAGGGGGTTGCAAGGAGTTGACACGACTGAACACACAGTGCCCTTCAGACTCCTGTAACAAAGATGCTACAGCCTGGAGGCTTAAACAACAGGCGCTCCGGAGGCTGGGATGTCCAAGGTCAAGGTGCCTGTAGCGGTAGCATCTGCTGAGAGCGCCACCCTCATGACTTTCCAGAGGTCCCTTTCCCTAGTACCATTACGTTGTGGCTTATGAGTCAACATATGAATTCTGAGGGGACACAAACATTCAGTCCATAACAATGATTGTATATCCTTATTGTGTATCAGGGATAGCCATGGTTTATACCTGTTGTCCCGGCATAATTATTAACATCTCCTCCACATTGCTTTCAAAATTGTCCCAGGTTAGATGATAAATCACACAGGCTCTTTACTGTGAAGATATTGAGAATTATTTTAAAAATCCTCTTCTGTTCTTGAATTATTTGTTTCTTCAGGGTGACATTTTTAGGTTGCTATTTTTTAATCTTGATTGGCCATTGATATTTAAGAATGAGTTAGGGATTAGAAGTTCTGGGTCTGTAGAGCTAGAAGTAGAGTAGAAGTCAATATAGTTGTTTATTAAATACATTTTCAATAGTTATTGCATTTTAAAAGTTATTTCAAAACCATAAAAAGACAAAAGAAAAAAATATTAAGATACTTTCAGCTCATTAATTTCCCTAGAGAAGAAAGTGCTTCTGAAAATAGAGAAAAAAGACCAAGGAGATTAAAAACTCAATAGAGGGGGAAAAAAAAAAAAAAGCCCAGGACGTGACACTGAAGACAAAATATAAATTATCCTGAAATAGAGAAAAAGATGTTCAACC
Organism: Neotragus pygmaeus; assembly: GCA_006410875.1. Classification (NCBI taxonomy): domain Eukaryota; kingdom Metazoa; phylum Chordata; class Mammalia; order Artiodactyla; family Bovidae; genus Neotragus; species Neotragus pygmaeus. The sequence continues at coordinate 4,772 of SJYV01041948.1, forward strand.
TCACTCATGACATATATACAAATGAAAAACCATATAAAAATGCAATTTCTCACTAATCAGAATAGCACTGTTGGCAGGGATACAGCACAACACTGAGCTGTGATGGACAATCAAGCCACAGCTACCAAAATGTAGAAAATTTATCCATTCACTTAGCCCTTCTTCTCCTGGGGCTCTAGTCTATATATCTGACTTCTGTACAAGGTTATTTATTACAGCAAAGGATGGAAAACAACCCAAATATTCATTGAAGGGGTAATTTCAAAGAAATTAAGATATATTGTACCAAGGAATACTATACAGCAATAAAAGAAAAAAGGAGGACGATCCCCAACTGCTAACATGGGGAGATTCTTAGGATGCTTTCTAAAGTGAGCAAAACAAACAAGCTACATATATACACATACATACGTGTATATACACATATGTATGTACATAATGTTGCTGGGCTTCCATGGCAGCTGAGATGGTAAAGAATCTGCTTGAAATGCAGGAGACCTGGGTTTGATCCCTCGGTTGAGAAGATCCTCTGGGGAAGGGAATGGCTACCCAATCAAGTATTCTTGCCTGGAGAATCCCATGGACAGAGGAACTTATAGTCCTATAGTCCCAGTAGTGGCTATAGTCTATGGGGTCACAAAGAGTCGGACATGACTGAAGCAAATCAGCAAGCACATGTATATAATGTTATCTTTTGCATCAGTAAAGGAAGAAATTTAACATATTAATCAGTATTAGCATAAAGAAACATTAGAAAAATAAGTAAGTTACCTAATAAGACAGAGATTAATAGAGATTGATGTGAGACATCTCAGTTTTATTTTTGAATCACGTAGCTAAAATATATATTTGAAAGAATGAAGTTAAAAATAAATATTCATGAAAGTTAAAAAATTATAATTTCCTATTACATAGTGTCTAAAGGATTGCAGGCCCCACTAGAATTCCCAGACATAGAAACACATTTTCTGTACTAGCTTGATTTGTGTAGTGTTTCTGACTTAAATAATCAAAGACTATTCAGATTGGCAAAGACCTAGGGGTCTGCTTGTTCCAATCCCCTCATTTTGTGGATGAATAAACTGAGGCCCAGAGAGATTTACTGGCTTATTCATGGTCACGTTGTAGTTCAGAGGACAGTCAGATTTTACTCATTGGCTTTCAGCTCAGTATTCTTTCCACAGCCTTGTGCTCCCCAGGTACTCAAGAAATGAGTTAAGTGACACAAATTCATACCATATTGCTTTCACTGGAACATAAGGCAACTGACCAATTTGTTCACTGAATACTTTATCATACCTCTCTTATACCTGAGACCCTGTGTAGGGGCTGGAGCTACAATCAAGTCAAGAAGATCTTCACTCCCTCTTACCTGCACTCTGCCTCCCACAGAACTGGATCCCCCAGTGAGAGTTAGCCCATTAGTCATGGTGTGTTCTTGCCTGGTCTCTCTCTGCTACCTCCTACGCGATGTCAGGACCTGCCTCCCCTCCAGATCCCTCACCTCTTAGACTCGCCCATGGCCAGCCAGGCAGAGGGCAGATTCTGAAAGTTTGGCTGAGCATGGTGACATCAGCAAACACATCAAGACCATTTTCACTGGTTTTCTAAGGCTTGGAGCTGTAAGGTGAAGAAGAACTGAAATGTGGATCCAAAGTTGAGAAGCAGTCAAGGAAACAGGCAAAGCAAGACTGAAGAAGATGGAATGCACAGTGGGTTTGGAGCTGCTGCAGAGATGGCTTTGTATTGCGACAGCCTGTGGAACAAACAACCCCCCCCCAATCTCAGTTGCTTATTACAACAAAAAAATTTTTTTCTTGCTCGTGAAACATCTTCTCTAACTTTAGTGCCTGTCCAGAGCACCTCTCCTCTCTGTAGTGCTGATGGGACCCAGGCTTTTGCACTGGCATCCTGAAATCTTGGCTTAAAGACAACATGGCTGGAGAGATGAGGCAAAGAGAACTGGGAGAAAGGGTAGAATGGAAGCAGGGAAATGCCTCAGCCCAGAGTAGCGTTCATCACTTCAGTTCATAGTCTGTTGACTCTGACTACAAAGGGGCTGAGAAACTGCATCTGGGCGAGTTGGTGAGCAACACCATTCGCCACAGGAAGGACCACTCTGCTAGCTTTCATGCTCTCTCCGTGGGACTGGATGGGGCTCTTCAGATGCGTAGGAACAAGGCTAAAAGGGGGCTGAATGGATCCTTCCTTTTTTCCTAACTGCTCACACATTATTTCCTTAGCAATCTTTTTTTTTAAGAGGAGGAAATTTGAAAAATTTTTTGAAAGATTTATTTATTTACCACTTCTTTTTGGCCGTACTGGGCCTCTTTTCCTGCACCCAGGCTTTCCCTGGTTGCAGCGACAGGGGCTCCTCCCGAGTTGCGATGCTCTGGCTTCTCACTGCAGCGGTCTGTCCTGGTTCATGGCACAGGCTCTGGGCACGCGGACTTCGGTCCCTGTGGCATGTGGGCTCAGCCACCCCACACCATGTGGGATCTTCCTGGACCAGGGATCAAACCTGTGTCCCCTGCACCGGCAGAAGGATTCCTAACCACTGGAACACCAGGGAAGTTCCTTAGCATCCATTTTAAAAGACTTTATTAAACATTGGAGAGTGTTAGCCACCCAGTCGTGTCCAACTCTTTGAGACCCCATGGACTGTAGCCCATCAGGGTCCTCTGTCTTAGCATTTATTTACAGTTGTGCCAGGGCAAATTCTGATTCTTTAAAATAACAAAGCTGTAGAAATTTCCTGCCTCTGAGAAATTTAGACCCAGGAAGAGTTTTTCTGTTGTCCTTTTAGATTTCAACCCCAAACAATATTTGGGTGTCATCTGCACAATTTAGAGCCTCTTCTGGTGAGATTTGTTCTTCCTTTTTTTGTTTTCAGAAGTCCGAGTAGTCCTGGAGTCTCCATTTTTTGAGGGAACAGACACAGAGCATTTTGCTCACAGAAAGGAAACTGAATGGACCACTTTTATTACAACTTTTCTGGGGCCGAGATGAGGGTCTATGGTAAAAAGTCAGTTCCATGTTCTTTCCTACAAAATTAAGCATGGTAGGTCACCTACATACGAACGAGTTCCCTTCTGAGAGTGCATTCATAAGTCCAAGTTGTTTGTAAATCCAACAAAGTTAGCCTGGGCACCCAATTAACACAATTGGCCATATAGTACTGTATAGTAAAATTGGCTATATAGTACTATATAATAGGCTTATAATAGTTTCTGCAGAAAATAATACATAAAAAACAAACACAAAATAAAACCTAAAATAAAAAACCCACTTTTAATCTTCTAGTACAATACCTTGAAAAGTGTAGTCGTACAGTACAACGGCTGGCATCGAGTGAACAGGCAAGAAGAGTTACTGAGTGGAGGAGGGAGAGGAGCGGGGAGATGGCAAAGCGGAAGGGTGGTTGGCAACAGAAGATGGAGGGCAGGCTGAGACGTCACTCATGCCTGGTATTGACGGAACGTAAGTTCACAACTTTGAAAGTCTGTAATTTGAAGGTTTGTATGGAGGGGACTTTCTGTAAGCACAACATAATTTTGGATACAGAGGATCTCACTTCCCATATTCCCTTGTGCGTCCCTGAAGTCAGAACACACACACACACACACACACACACACACTTCACGGTGCTCAGTCAGTGCGCATCTTGAATGGGCATGCGTGCTCCCCAGGGTCTGGGTTGCACCTGCAGCCCCGGAGGCAGGAGACTGGCCTCCCACAGCCCAGCCCCCAGTGCGCCTCCTGCCTCCTCCAACGGCTCCCCTTCTCCAGGCTGGTTCCCCCACCTTGTTTCAACAATGCTGATTCTTACACTCCCTTGCGAGTCATTATACGACTCTCTTCCCCACATGGCTTTCCTAAACCAGCCCACTGGGGCCCAACTCTCCTCCAAACTTGGCAGTCAGTCTTGAATGGCTTTAAGACATCTATCTCCCTGTTGAGTTGTTGATCAGCCACACTTTTATTGCTTATTATTCCTCATTTAGCCAGATTTTTTTGTAAGCATGAGACCGTTTCACTGTTCTAAAAATGTATATATTTAGCTATTTTAACCACACATGCCACATACCATCCTAAGTACTCTACAAATGTAAACTCACTTCATTCTCATGACAACCCTATGATGCATTTGACAATATGTAACTGAGGCACTGTTTTGCTTGCTGAGGCACAGAGGTGTTAAGTAATTTACCCAAGGTCCCACAGCTAGTGAGTGGCAGGGTTAAGATTTGAAAAATCTAAAAAAAAAAAAAAAAAAAAAAAGCAGCACTTACTACTTAACCCCTAATAAAATGCCTGCTGCAAAGTGTTTTGATATGTGATGGCATTTAGTGATCTTTTTCTTGGATTTTTTTAACCAGATAATGACTTCAAGTTTTTAAGCAGAACTACTCTCCAAGGCATTAGCTCCAGATAATCAGACAATGCAATGGCAACTGACCTTCATTGCTATTTGTTTGTGAGTTTAACAAAGACGAACCCTTACAAAGTGTTTGCCATGTAAATTACAGCTATACTAACCCTCGGGCCTGGGTTGTAGGACTCAAAACCACTGCAATTCCCTGTTGTCCTCTTAAAGCTTAGCTCCCCACACCGTGCTCCATATCTTTTCCAAGTGGGCAGTGTGCTGAATGGAGTGATCTGAGGGGCAGCTCATGCTAGAATACTGCAGTTCTCAGTGGGACTGGTGCTGTCCCCTGAGGGACATTTGTAAATGTGAGGGGAGGCAGTGTTCTTGGCTCGTCACAGTGACTGGGTGTCTGTTGGCACTGAGTGGACCATTGTCCAGAGCTGCTCTCGCAGTGAAGAGCGGTCTGCATCCCACATGACTCTGTCTGTCCTACTGGACAATTTTGCAGGTGAAAAACCTGTTTCCAACCATACGAGCTTAGAAGCACAACACAGTGTTTAGGGGTTTTAAGTTTTGTTTACTGTTTAGGGAACAGTTGATTTCCAAAGAATGCAACCACTGTGTAAATCAGGGGATGACTGTTCTTTGTTTTGTTATGAATTTTATCAAAGGACTATTGTGCTGTTGACAGTGATTCTGCTTGTCATTTTGGGGCCATCCAAGTAAGATACACTCAACCTACGTTGGTAGCTGGTGTGTCCATGGGAATTTCCCATGGGTGCAAGCGTCTGATCACTCCTTTATGATTAGCAGTGGGGTCATTTGCGTGTTGAGATATGTGTCATTGTATTATATGTTACCTTCCTTGTATATTATATATATCACCTACTTTTCTGGATTTGGGGCATGCTGGTGAAATTCTACACCTCTGGATTGATTTTCCAACCACCGAGATGCTCCTGGTCAAACACATTACCATGTTCATCATCAACAAACAATTTTCCTGAGTGTATAGATATTACCACTGGGCAAGGTATTGATTTATTTGAAATTATCTATGTATATAGGTTCTATATTCTGTGAATTTCACTTAGGAAAGCAAAAAGGCATGATAAACAGTTCTTTTAGGAGGGGCCATCGTGTCTGGTGGGCCAGAGGTGCCTCTCCAGCTCCCCATAGCAGGAGGCGGTGTGTGCACAGCAAGCCAACAAATGCACAGTACACTAGGGAGTGAGCAGGGAACACACCTGTCCCAGTCACAGCCCAGCTTAATCACCACATTGCATGTAACGGTCAGGTTGCTGCCGTGCTCTGCAAGCAGCTGCAGGAAATCAGAGTGGCTGAGGGCACGCTCCTCTCTGAGTTGCTGGAATCAACTTTGGCTTTGATTTACAAGAGCTAGCAATTGTGCTAAGCAGATGACAGATCAACAGACGTCTTTCCATTTGCAAGCACCTGGGAAAACCTCCTAATAGGCCTACTACACTCTTGACACTTAATGAATATGGAACAGAAGTTCATTTTGATTGAAGGAGGAGATACTGGTCTATTTTTTCTGGATTTTGGAGGCAATGCTGATGAAACTCTACTGTTCTGGCTTGATTTTCTAACCATAGTGATTTTCCTGGTCAAACACATCATCATCATCACTTTTGCTGAGAGTTTAATTACCCTTCATAGCAGCAGTGCAGAGACAGCTCATGTTGATAGCACTGAGGATGATCACTACAATTTATATTATCCAGCTCACTTTTTCAACATTCAACAGATGTCTACTGAATTCTGCTCTGAGCTAGTCTGTGCCATGTACAACTCAGAAGGTGTAGGCACCTCTATAATGAAGTTCACAGATTCAGGAAAGAATGGATATTAACAAATGATTACACAATTATGTGTGCAGCTGATTTAATTATTAAAAAGAGGAAAGGTTTTTATTGAATTTCTCATAGGCACCTGGAGTCATCTTGTTACCCTCAAACTTGCTTCTTCCTGAAAGTCCTGATCTTAGTTATCTGGACTTCTCTCCAACTGATTTTTCAGAAAACTGAGTCATCTTGGCTATCAATTCTTTCTCACTTCCCACTCCTGACAACCAGTTAATCACCAAGGACTGCTAATTTTACCTCCCAAATGTTTTTCCAATGTGTCCCTTCCACCGTGTGCCCACACCTCTCTTCATCATCAGCCTGGACACTAGCAGCTCTGTGACGTGTCTCCCCAGCCTTCAGTCCTGCCTAGGTATCAGTTAGGATTCAGGTACAGAGAACGGCATCCACTGCATGTGGTTCTGGAGAGAAGGTAATTTGTTGGAGGGCACTAAATGGTTTACAGAATTGCTGGAAAAGCTGAAGAAACACATTGAGCTTTTGAAACGGCTTTAGAGCCACATTACAGAACCTGGATATCAAGGGAACTACAGCCTCTTTTATGATCAGGAAGCTGCTTGCCAAATTGAGAAGCTTGTGCTTCAGCCGCCAATTCCAGAACTGTAGCACCGCTGCCATCACGGGGATGCCAGTGTGATCAGGAAGCCATGACAATTAGCAAACAGCCATAATTAGAAGCAATCTTGATAGAGAAACGCCTGCAGAAAACTCTGGCATCTCCATGCACAGCATAACCAGCAGAAACCCAGCCCCTTCTTGGTTTCCACTTTCTAGATCTCGAACAGGTCTAGACTAACTGATAAAAACCTAAATTGGATCCAGGGTCCTCGTCATGATGGAGTCTTAGGAGTGTAGCTTGCATCTTTCTAGCCCCTGCAGACCTGCAGCACGGGAAGCCTCTCCAGATGTGCAAAGTCCCCAGGCCCATCACACTCCTTTTAAAGTCACCAGTTATAAATGTCTACACAGAAATCTGACCACGTGGCCCTACTGCTGAAACCCTTTCAACGGCTGTCCCTAAAATCAAGTCCAAGGGTCTTTGTCTATCTTTTCTCTCGTATCATAACTGCCATTCCCACTTGACTCTCTGGCAGCACCGGGGGTGTTCTCTGTGCTCTGCGGGGTCCCCGTCTTTGCTCCTGCTGTGCCCTCTGTCTGGAGTGCACTCCCCACCTCACCTGACTAATTTTTACTCGTCCTTCCAGATCCATCAGGGCTACCAGGAAACCCTTCTTGAACTTTAGGGGCTCCCAATACAACTCCCTGGGCAGGCCTAGATCTTGAAACTCTCTGCTCATATATCTGCCAACGCCATTAGATGCGTCTTTTCTTGCAGCAGCAACTGAGTCTGAGACCCCGTGGACTGTAGTCCTCCAGGCTCCCCTGTCCATGGAATTCTCCAGGCAAGAATACTGGAGCAGGGATTCCCATCTCCAGGCAAGAATACTGGAGCAGGCTGCCATTCCCATCTCCAGCGATCTTCCTGACCCATGATCGAACTGGGATCTCCTGCTTTGCAGGCAGATTTATTACCATCTGAGCTACCAAGGAAGTCCCAAATAAAAATCTGTTAGCCTGAAAGGAATGGTATGGAAGTAAGCATGTCTTCATTTGGGGTGCCCAGGAATCAGAGCTTGAGACCAAGTTTGCATATTTTTTTCTTTTTTTTAAATTTTAAATTGTGAAAGTATAACACATTTACAGAAGACTTGGAAAATACAGAACAGAGTTACATATAGTTCTAGTATATATTACAATTATTTTTAAGTAGATAAATTAATATTTTTAGTTGGAGTTTCAATATCAAACTCTCAAAAATTAATAGAATGAATATACAGAAAGGTAGAAGGATATAGTAGACCTGAAAAGCACTATGAACCAATTCAAAATAATTAAGATTTATGCAATTTTCACACAACAGTAGGATACAAATTCTATTCAAATTCCCATAGACTATAAACTAGGAGACCCTGGAACATATCCAGGGTCATAAAACAAGGTTGCATGCAGAAAATTTATTGGAAACGTCCTGGGCATCAGTTTCTGCAATGAAGGGTATGTGAGTGTGTGTGTGTGGCAGGGGGTGGGGTGGGGGGCGGAGGTGATTGAAGCAAAACTGAGCAAAGGGAGATGCTGGAGTGTGGTGTTAGACCTCAGCCAATCCCACAGTGTGCTCAAGAGCTAGAAGCCCCTTTAGAGTTGCCCCACTTTGAAGCAACAGGACTGGGCCTCTATGTCCCCATGTCAGGCAGTCATTAATGGTGGTAAGAGGGTGTCACAGCGGGCTCAGCAGCTCCCTTCAGCTGAGGGCAATCCTAGAAGGTGACTACCGTAAGTCCACTACACACAGTCAAGTTCCATTCTGAGAACACGTTCATAAGTCCTATTTGTTTGTAAGTTTGTTTGTAAATTGTAAACAAATTTAGTCTCGGTATCCAGCTAACACAATCAGCTGCATCACTGCTGCTTTCATGCTCGCTCCTGGACATCCTGGGCATGAAATAAAGATGCTATACTACTCTAATCTATATGGTACTGTACAGTATAGTGCCTTTACTTTATTGGCTATGCCAAAGCCTTTGACTGTGTGGATCACAAGAAACTGGAGAATTCCTCAAGAGATGGGATCATTAGACTACCTGACCTGCCTCCTGAGAAATCTGTATGCAGGTCAAGAAGCAACAGTTAGAACTGGACATGGAACAACAGACTGGTTCCAAATCAGGAGAGGAGTACGTCAAGGCTGTGTATTGTCATCCTGTTTATTTAACTTATACACAGAGCATATCATGCAGAATACTGGGCTGGATGAAGCACAAATGGGAATCAAGATTTCTGGGAGAAATATCAATAACCTCAGATATGCAGATGACATCGCTCTTATAGCAGAAAGTGAAGAAGAACTAAAGAGCCTTTTGATGAAAGTGAAAGAGGAGAGTGAAGAAGTTGGCTTAACATTCAACATTCAGGAAAGTACGATCATGGCATCCGGTCCCATCACGTCATGGCAAATAGATGGGGAAACAATGGAAACAGAGAAAGACTTTATTTTTCTGGGCTCCAAAATCACTGCAGATGGTGACTGCAGCCATGAGATAAAAAGACGCTGCTCCTTGGAAGAAAAGCTATGACTAACCTAGACAACATATTAAAAGGCAGAGACGTTACTTTACCAACACAAGCCCGTCTAGTCAAGGCTATGGCTTTTTCAGTAGTCATGTGTGGATGTTCGAATTGGACTATAAAGAAAGCTGAGAGCCAAAGAATTGATGCTTTTGGACTGTAGTGTTGAAGAAGACTCTTGAGAGTCCCTTGGACTGCAAGGAGATCCAACCAGTCCATCCTAAAGGAAATCAGTCCTGAATATTCATTGGAAGGACTGATGCTGAAGCTGAAACTTCAATTGTTTGGCCACCTGATGCGAAGAACTGACTCACTGGAAAAGACCGTGATGCTGGGAAACATTGAAAGCGGGAGAAGGGTATGACAAAGGATGAGATGGCTGGAGGGCATCACCGACTCGATGGACATGAGTCTGAGAAAACTGCAGGAGTTGGTGATGGACGGGGAAGCCTGGCATGGCTGCAGTCCATGGGGTCACAAAGAGTCGGACATGACTGAGCGACTGAACTGAAGAACAGTACACAAAAGCACAGCTGCTTGTAGAGGATGCACATATGTGACAGTGTACAGCAGGCATGTGAGCTAGCTTACGTGACTGGACATGCAAACACACGTTAGCGACTTTGGAAGCTCGTAACTTGAAGGCTCGTATGTAGGCGACTTACTGTACGTGACTATATTAACCAGAGTTTGATCACAGAAGATGAAGCTCTAGGATGGATATGTGGGTAAAAGGAGAGAGGGTGGATTGATAGATACATAGATAACATCTATAGTAGAGGTAATTAAAAAGAAGGAGCTAGCTGGATAAGATATTTATTAAAAGCATTTGATCTTATGCTGTTGTGGAGACTTTTACATAGTTCGTGTGAGATTGTTGTTTCTGTTTGATGCTGGAGCCTGAAGTTCGAAAGACAGGCAGTCAAGAGAGCAGACGGAAGTGAAACGGGGAAAGCAGGACAAATTGCAACCTGAGAGGTTGAGCTGGAACCCACCTCAGTTTCTCTATCCAAGCTACCATCCTAACTAACGGGTGGTGAGAGAAAATGGCACCCTTCATCATGGAGGTAAGGGCTGTAAGCCAGGCACTTTCCCAGCACCTGGAAAAATGAGTATCTCGGGGCTGAAAGCTGGAACCTGGGTGGACAGCCACCGTTGCTGCTCCTGAGCGCTGTACAAAATATACTACCCATGTGTTTCATTCCCTCTAGGGCCTCAGTATCCAAGGATGACAGAATCTGGGCTGCAAGAAAAAGACAAACAAAGTACAAAAAATGTATGACGTGTTGTTATTTTCATGGGGAATATGGAAAGTGGGGTTTGCAGGATGAAAGCCTGGGAAACACTAATTTGAAAACAGCATCTTCCGTTAGTTAGTTGTACATTTCTAGGGGAACTCGGAGAAATCTATTCACTCTTCTTCCAGTCCTTCCTACTCCTCATCTTTGTCAAAGATGGCACAGTGTGGCTTCCTCTCATTCCTTACCCATGGTAGGCATTACTAATCAATCCTAGCATTCTTGCCCTGAGGTACCCAAAGAAGATTTCAGAGTCCTTCTTAGCACAGCTTCCAGATAGGCATACCAACTGATTGGCTAGAACTTAATAGTTATCCCTCTGCATAACCAATTCCCGTCATTCATTCCTAACTTACGGTTTCCCCTAAAAACTTGTTTCTCACACCATGTTTACCTACTATCACAGAGCTAAAAACCCAGGACCCTCATCTCTGTTGTGTATCCCTGGCCTGAAAATCAGGTAGAGTGAAAGGATGGAGACTTTCACTCAATCCTGTTACTCCAGCTACTTCATTATTGCACAGTCCTGCTTCTTGGGGACCTGGATTTAGGACCCAAGATAAAAGCTAATGAGAACAAAGGCAAGTGTGAAGGGGATAAGCTCACCTGCCATTTCTGGAATAGAAACTGTTCTTAAGAAACTGTTCTCAGGCATTGTAAAGAAGTTAGGGGAAAGGAAGGTTAAAATTAAAATGTATGCAAAAATAACAGGGAAGCTTCAACTTCCATTATTAACAATTCTGAGGAAGATATCTTTAGAGGCGTGCCTTGCTTTCAGCAATGGATGGATAGGTAGTGAATTTTAAAATTCAACCTGCTGGCTTAGATGATCATTTCAGAAACCTTGATCTCCGGTTTATTACCTTAATATTTTAACAATGCATTAATAGTGTGGTCCTCTGGCCTTATTCCCCAATTAATTTTCTCTAAGCAAGCATTTACATGTTAAGAAATCTCTTTGTAAGGCAAATAACTCCTTTGTAGTGTAAATAACCCCTCAGTTTATCTAATATTGATATCACCTGCTGCTCTAATAGAAATTTACATTTTTCAAAGCACGACCATGCTTAAACGCATTTGATCATCTAAAAGACTATAGAGTAAGTGTAGGGCCACTGTGGCTTCCAGGCTCTGAAGAAGAAACAGGAAGTGTGCCATCAAAGTACTTTGTTTAACCAAGTTCACATGGCTAGTCATGGTTAAGACTAGATTCCATGTCATCCGACTTGTGGCCAGAACTAACTGCGTTTCCATTGGAGTGTATTATGTCAAGTTACATGTCTGCTCATTTATTTTTTGATGTGACATCAGCTGTATCAAGTTCTCTGAATTCAAGCCTATTCTAAAATGATCTGCTTGCAGAGGAATTAAGTAGTAAGAGTTTAGTCGTTAAGTCATGTCCGACTCTTGCAACCCCATACACTACAGACTCCTCTGTCCATGGGATTTTCTAAGCATGAATACTGGAGTAGGTAGCCATCTCCTTCTCCAGGGGATCTTCCTGACCCAGCAATCAGATATGCAGATGACACCATCTTTAAGGCAAAAAATGAAGAGGAACTGAAGTCTCTTGATGAAAGTGAAAGAGGAGTGTGGAAAAAGCTGGCTTGAAACTCAACATTTAAAAAGCAAAGATCCTGGTGTCCAGTCTCATCACTTCATGGCAGATAGATGGGGAAATAATGGAAACAGTGACAATTTTTATTTTCTTGGGCTCCAAAAATCACTGCAGATGGTGACTGCAGCCATGAAATTAAAAGATGTTTGCTCCTTGGAAGAAAGGCTATGACCAACCTAGATAGCATATGAAAAAGCAGAGACATCACTTTACCAACAAAAGTCCATCTAGTCAAGGCTATGGTTTTTCCAGTGGTCATGTATGGATGTGCGAGTTGGACTATAAAGAAAGCTGAGCACCAAAGAATTGATGCTTTTGAACTGTGATGTTGGAGAAGACTCAAGAGTCCCTTGGACAGGAAGGCGATCCAACCAGTCCATCCTAAAGGAGATCAGTCCTGAATATTCATTGGAAGGACTGATGCTGAAGCTGAAGCTGAAGCTCCAATACTTTGGCCACCTGATGCGAAGAACTGACTCATTGGAAAAGACCCTGATGCTGGGAAAGATCGAAGGTGGGAGGAGAAGGGGATGACAGAGGATGAGATGGTTGGATAACATCACCGACTGGATGGGCATGAGTTTGAGCAAGCTCTGGGAGTTGATGATGGACAGAGAAGCCTGGAGTGCTGCAGTCCATGGGGTCGCAAAGAGTCGGACACGATTGAGCGACTGAACTGAACTGAATCCTAATGGGGAAACCAGATGAAAGCCTGTGTGTTGAAACTCACCTGTTTATGGGACCCATTTTCCAGGGCTGCTTTCTCATGCTCAGGTCCCATCCTCAGCCCCAGGTGGTTTGAAAGGAAGACTCCAGAGGCCAAGGATCCATCATCAACTGGTGGTAGAAATTGCATTTGGGAAGGTTATTCTGTGCTAAGCCCAATCATTGTCTTCTCTGGAGCTCTTGGTATGCTGGCATGAGATATAATGTGCTTGGTGGGCAGAGCGGGCAGGGAGAGGTGCCTCAGGCTCCACCACCTAGGAGCTGTGTGGCGTTGAGTGTGTTAATCAGCCTTTCTGGGCTTCAGTTGCTGCATCTAACAGGGGCTGTGCTAGCTCCTGCCTCACAGATCTGTTGTGAGAATTCGGTGAAATCATGCCCAAAAAAAGCTCAATGCTCGAACACCTAGCAGGTACCAAAGCGTGTGAGCTGTGATGGTGACTTGGCCTGGGGCCGTCATATCATCCGAGCTCCTTCCACTTCTGGTTTTGACGGCTGTCCAGTGCTCTACAGGAAGACAAGTCCCCAGCAACAGCAGATCTGTAACTTTCTAGATGTCCAGAGATAGAAGGGACCTTCCGGAAACCCCTCGTACAGGAAATGGACCCATGAGTGGTGAAGGGGTGCCTGTGATGCCACGGTATTGGCAACATTCTTGCAGCCACTTTACCCTTCCATGGGGTGTTTCCTATGACCTTCAGGCTCTGACACCAGATTTCTGGGTTTGAATCCTGCTGCTTCTACTGCTAATAGCACAGTCACAGGGAGATCCTCAGTCTCATCATGGCCTAGCAGAGCCTCTTCTGCAAAGTGGGGAGAGTAGCTTGCACCTCATGCAGCTTTGAAGAGAACTGACGGGAGCCATCTCTTGTTCACGGAAAGGCCTCAGGGAGTGTAGATTGATCCAAGCACGTGGGACACAGGCTGAGCTGCCTTCACCTCGAGGGCCCCGAGGACCTCAGAAAGCCCCAGGCCCCAGCTCTGCTGACTTGTCACGCTCCACGACCACAGCTGACCCATCACCCTAACATCTTTAGCGGTTCTAGCAAGTCCTCCCCAGCAGCTCCACTGAGTGGCACAGCCTAACCTTGTCTGCTAGTTTCACAAAATCAATCTAAAAATGACTCCACGAGGGTGGCCGGCCAGAATTAGCAGTCATTTCTGAAGGACAAGAAAACAAGAGAGTCAGACAAAGTAAACCCCGTGTTGGCTGTGTGTGCCGCGTCAGTGACTAAAGGCAGTCAGGATTAAGCTGTCCCTGGGGTCTGCTCGGGACCCAGGAGCTGTTTGTCTGAACCCCACCTCCACCCTCCAACACCCCTGCCCTCACACTTATGACCCCAGACACCCCTGATGAGCTCGGGCCCAGAGTTCTGAGCCGGAATTCCCAGGACTTCATGTCGCTTTGACGTGTCACAGACAGAATGCCCTGAAGTTAAAAAACCATACCAGAGTCCCCGGAACTCCCCATCAGCACAAGGGGAGGAACAGGTGGCCGGGGATGAGCAGAGGAGAGGGAAGAATCCTTCCAGAAACACTCCTAAGCTGTACTTGGCAATCAAAGGAGGAAACACAGTAGTGGTAAGGCACTTGAGTTAGAGTCCCAGAAGGTGGATTTGATCCTGGTCAAGGCAGATTGGGTGGGTGGGCTCAGCCTCCTGGACCCCATCGTAACAGCGATCACCCGAGGCCACTGAGCAGGAATTTTCTTAGAGGAAATCATCGACCCTGTGTCTCAGGGCCCTTGTCTCAGCCGTTTCCCAGGCTCCTCCTCTCCCAGGAGCAAGCTGCTGATCATTTCCATTTCCGTCACATCATGCTGGTATGACCCCTTCAGAAAAAGCCTGCAGGCCCGCAGAATTGCGAGCAATCCCTCTGTTCCAGGTTTCTCTCTCTCCCTCCCTGTCTCTCCAACTTCTGAAGTGGCCTGGCCTTCTCTTTCAGTGGCTAAATGACAGCAGTTCTTCCTGGGCCCCCAGCCCCGCCCAGTCTGCGCGATGCCAAGCTGAGCAGACCTCGTCTAGTTTTGTGGCCCCTGGGGTCAGGGCAGAATCATCAAAGACTGATGATAGCACCAGGGAGCACATCTTGGGGCCCCTGCGTGCTGAGATCAGACTGTGGAGCTGAATGAGCAGAAATGGAAAACTTGCCACTTTCGACCTCATCGTATGCAAATTTCATCTCCCCATTCTGAGGTCACTGCCTCCAGCTCTCCATGCCCTGGAAGCAGTGCGTGTCCTAGGCTGAGATCAGGAAGAGTATTTTCAAGGAGTGGAGACGTCCCTTGAATGTGTACACGCTGTACAGCTCCTCCTCTTCCCTCACCCTGCTCTTTTAAATCAGTGATTCAGGATTATGATTCTGGTTAGAAATGATGTTAAGTCACGTGGCCAGCATAACAAAGTAATCCCAAGGCTTCGAGAGTAAGTAAAAAGCAGTCTCTGAGGAGGCCTTGAATCAGCAGGCTGGGATGTGATCCTCAGTACGAGCTCCTGCTGGGGCACCTCTCCACGGCACGCATTGTGGGCGCTTTGTAAAACAGAAGGAGAGAGAAGGCCAGGACAACTCCAGGATTGTCTCAGTTTTGTTAGCAAAGACGAGATAAGCAAAACATCCTCTCTATAAAATTCAATTAGTTTTTTTTTTTTTCCTGGCTAATTCGTTTATCCTTGTTTATCACAGAGGCTGAGACATCAGCTCTCAGTGGGCGGTGCTCCCCTAGCGTGATACTGTTGCAGGAAGAAACAAGCCTCCCGACCAAGGTCACCCATCAATCATGTGGTGCCACCAGACCCGCATCTCCTGGAGCACCACGCAGAAGCAGCTGGAGCGGGCTCGCAGGCAAGCCTCATCCTCCAGGTTTGGGGAGCTCACCACTCACCGTGGCTGCAAGCTTCCTTCTCCAGGGCCCCTGCTCTGCAATCTGATAGAATAGAATAGAAGGAAATCTCTCCCTCCATCACCTGGCCCTCAGTTTAATAAAGGATGTTTGCAATTTAAAAGCTAGAAGAACCATTCATAGACTATTTGGAGAATACTGTAGCATATAATGGAGAAGGCAATGGCAACCCACTCTAGTACTCTTGCCTGGAAAATCTCATGGATGACGGAACCTGGTATGCATCAGTCCATGGGGTCACTAAGAGTCAGACATGACTGAACGACTTCACTTTTACTTTTCACTTTCATGCATTGGAGAAGGCAATGGCAACCCACTCCAGTGTTCTTGCCTGGAGAATCCCAGGGACGGGGGAGCCTGGTGGGCTGCCATCTATGGGGTCGCACAGAGTCAGACATGACTGAAGCGACTCAGCAGCAGCAGCAGTATCAGATAACCTTTGCCCAGGGCATCCCAATGTTAAAGACATTGGTTAGTTACATCTCGAAACACTCTCATCACTCTTTCTTCTGCTGGCTCAGAGACTGCAGAATAAGATACATCCAGTCAATGCCAAAGGAAAAGGCAATGGAGGATGAGATTCCTCTGATCCTAGCATTCAGCTTCCTAGGTCTTCTTGGAAAAGGCTGGATTTCAGATTTAGGTATCTGAGAGTGGGGTGCCATGGTGGGAAGTGGACTGTATCCTGGACGCAATTCAGGAGAACTGCAAACACGGGGCTCTGCCCCTTCCCATCTGTGTGGCTTTGGGCAAACATCCCAGCTTCTCTGAGCCTCAGTTTCTGCATCTGAAAAATGTAACTCATAATAAATGCTGCATAGGGTTTCTGGAAGAATCACGTATAGAAATATATATGAAAGTTTGCATGTGTGCTTGCTCAGTCATGTCCAACTCTTCGTGATCCCATGGACTAAGGCCCAACAAACTCCTCTGCCCATGGGATTCTCCAGGCAAGAATTCTGAAGTTGGTTGCCATGCCCTCCTCCAGGAGATCTTCCTGACCCAGAATCGAACCATCTTTTCTGCATTTCCTGCACTGCAGGTGGATTCTCTACTGCTGAGCCAAGGGGGATGTCATATGAAAGTTTAGAATAATAGAAATGGTTGCACCCACTGAGTCACCTGGGCCTCAGGGATGCAGGTAACTTCTTCTTCTTCTTTTTTTTTTTTGTCATTTCTTAAAAAAAATTATTTCTTTTAATTGGAGGATAATTGCTTTACAATATTGTGATGGTTTTCACCATATATCAACATGAATTGGCCATAGGTATACACGTGGCCCTCCATCCTGAAGCTCCCCCCCACCTCCCTCCTACACCCTCTCCCAGCCGGCTTTGGCTGTCCTGCTTCACACAACAAACTCGCACTGTTTATCTGTTTTACATATGGTAATATACATATTTCAATGCTGTTCTCTCAATGCAAGTAACTTCTGAGGCTGCCTTCAGATTTCCTGGGTACAGCTAATAAGTCAACTGAAAACTCCAGAACAGGTCAGAGCTAAAGTTTTCACCTTTAGATGGAGATGTGCAAACTTTTGGTCTCTTCCCCAAACTCTTTTTAATGCATCTTTTAAAAATAATGACTTTCTAAGATGGATTCATGTGAGTTTCCAAACTCATTTCTCAGCATTCAGGTTTTCAAAGTCGAATTTCGGAAGCCAATTTCTCTCCTGGGAGTTGCCGGGCATGCTGAAGCATCTCCTTTTGCTGCTGTGACGCGCCTCCATGGAGCCATCCCAGGCTTGCACAGACGGTCTGCACACGATTGTGACCAAGTGACATAGCAGTCTTTCAAGGTATGCTAAATGAGAAACGTGCTATTTAGGCAAAGCATTCACATGTTTGAATGAAAGATGGGAACTGTGGAAGCTGCAGCTATGGACAGGAAATTGACGTCCGCATTGCTATTTACCTAGCAGAAATTAGTTCTCCAAGATCAGCCTTAGTGAAGGGGACAGGAGGGCACGTGATTGGAAGAAGAATTCTCTGTTTCCCTCATGGTTTGCACTCCAGGTTCATCCCTTCTAGCAGGGATTCCCTGCTCATTCCCTTTTAGCAGGGTGCTTCATGGGTCTTTGCTGGGTAAATCTGATCCAAACGCCCAATGCAGAGCATAAAGCAGCAGGAGTGTTAGCAATGGAGGTCAAGGGACATCCAGCAGAGAGCCAGATTCTCTCATGAGAATCTGAGGTCTAAGAATAGTACAATTATAAACGTACCTTAGGCAGAAGGCTTAGTGGGAAGAGACAGCCTGTTGACAATTGGCAGGGCTTATCCCGCCGGCTGCAGCCACAGTTGAGAGAGAAGGAAGGGGGTCGCTGAGGGTGGAGGGAGCCCCTTGGCATGGCCCAGCGCCCCCTGCTTCTCATAGTCCCTACCCTGGGACACAGGAGGGGCCAATGGCCCAGTGAATTTGAGGGGTCTCGCCTGCTGGGAGGCTGACTGCTGAGTCCAAATGTGTCTAGGACACAACAAAGCTGGCAGCACCTGGTTGCGACCTCTCAATGAGCCCTTGGGGAAGCAGCAAAGCAGACATGCTTTGTGAAAGTGAAGTGAAAGTGAAGTCGCTCAGTCGTGTCCGACTCTTTGCGACCCATGGACTGTAGCCCACCAAGCTCCTCCATCCGTGGGATTCTCCAGAAAGGTACTGGAATGGGTTGCCATTGCCTTACTTGGCTGCAGTTATCAAGCTCGACAACTTGTCTGTCTCCTCTCTGTGTCAGCAGCAACAGAACGCTCAGCCACCAGTCCTGGCCGCGTGCCTTTAGTGCATTCTGGACCCCTGTGCACTGACTTTCTGGTGGTGACAGTTTTCACATCTGTCCCTCACATGCCGGATTCAGGCACCCCCGACGAGAGGAGGCTTGCGGAGAAGGGACCCCCGTGGGGCTCCTTCCAGCATTCAGCCATCACACCCCCGGCTGTCTGTCGATTCTCGATGTTGTTGTTGTGTAGTTGCTGAGTCCTGTCTGGCTCTTTGTGACCCCATGGACTGCAGCCCCCCAAGCCCCTCTGCCCATGGGATTTCCCAGGCAAGAATATTTGAGGGGGTTGCCATTTCCTTCTCCAGGGCATCTTCCCCACTCAGGGACTGAACCCACATCTCCTGCATTGGCAGGCAGATTCTTTACCACTGAGCCACCAGGGACGCCCTGTCCTTTCTCAGTTTGGTGGTGGGCGTATGGTAGGTGATGAACAGTGGGTGAGTGAGGTTGTTCAGAGTCCCTGTTGGGAGTTTGCTGACGCCAACTGTAGAAAAATGAACGCATGTGCTAAAATTTGTATACAATATAAAAGGGTTCACACATTCTTTGGATTTCAGATTAAGAACCTCTACTTCAGTTGTTTTCAAATTTAGGGAGGTGAGTAGATCTCTCTCACCTGTCCTTCTGGACCAGGACATCTGTACAGCATTTTGGTAAAGCTAGTGATTATCCACACACACAATCCCCATCACGTGGTCAGACTGAATGATGTATGATGCTGCTTCTCTGCTATTTAGGGAAACACACTTTTATGGGTAACAGGAGCCTCATCTATAAATGAATGGAGCCAGAAAGAATACACAGGTCTGTAGAGAGACCAGAGGCGAAGTGCCACGTGGAGAGAAGGGAAGGAGAGCAGCCTCAGTGCCCACAGCCAGCCGGCGGGACAGAGTCTCTGCATTAGCCAAGTCAGCAGCTCCTCCTGCCTCACACTCTCCATGCGTGGTGGGGGCTGCCTCCCCATCAGGAGGTGGGGTCTGTTTGCCATCCCCTAGAATTCCAGCTGACCTCTGACTCGCTTTTCAAGTCTGACCAGCACGCCTGGAGAGTGGGGCTGTGTGATGTGATGTCTGGGACAGGCCTTCCTTCAGCGGCCCTGCAGCTTCTGTTTCCACCCCTGGGAAGCCAGTGACCATGTCAAGATGCAAGAGCTAGGTTACAGAATGAGGAGAGACCACAATCTGGAGAGAATATATGTGATGGGGAGCTGAGGGGCCTCGGCCCACCGCCACCTGAAGCCCCAGACATGTATGTGAGGCCGTCTTAGATCCTCCAGCCCCAGTCCAGACACCCTGGGTGATAAGAAGGAAGAGTTGGCTCGTTTTTAAGCCATTCCAACAGAAGCGCCTGGTGGCTCAGTGGGCAAAGAATCTGCCTAAAATGCAGGAGACCCAGGTTTGATCCCTGGATTGGAAAGATCCTCTGGAGAAGGAAATGGCAACCCACTCCATCATTCTTGTCTGGAAAATCCCATGGACAGAGGAGCCTGGTGGGCTGTAGTCCACTGGGTCACAAAAAGTCAGACATGACTTAGGAACTAAACTACCACCACAGCTGAAGCCCCAAACATTGCAAGACTGAGATAAACCATTCATCCTAAGCCCTGCCCCCACAGGGTCATAAAAAAAAAAGAGGTGATTATTTTAAATCACAAGATTTGGGGTATATTGTTATACATCAAGAGGTTGGAAATAACTAGTACACAGTAACCCTTGATTTATCTTTGTCACCAGTTGCTATCAGACTACATCCACGTAGCCATATGTCTACTAAAAAAGTAGTTTCTTCATCTTCCTCTCCACTGATCTTTCTCTCATCTTTCTTTCCAGTGGCCTTGTAACTACATTCATACCGATGAGAAGTCATCAGGTAGAGCCTCTAGGAGAGCTTTTCCAAAAAGTTAGCTGTGTCCAACCTCCCTTTTCACTTTAAACCCTTTGTCCCTGGTTTGATGGTGGTTTAGTCGCTAAAACCTGTCCATCTCTTTGTGACCTCATGGACTGTAGCCTGCCAAACTCCTCTGTCCATGAGATTCTCCAGATAAGAATACTGGAGTGGGTTGCCATTCCCTTCTCCAGGGGATCTTCCCGACACAAAGGTCGGACCCACATCTCCTGCACTGCAGGCAGATTCTTTACCACTGAGCCACCAAGACCTTCATCCCAGCCCCACTTCTTCTAGACTGGGACATAGACTCTGTGCTTGGATGGGCAGCAGCCACCTTGCAAACATGAGGACAGAAATCTCACCTCTGGATTCCTAATGACATGATGATGGCCTATTTTTGAAATTATTTCATGAGAAAAATAAGCTTTTTAATCATTTAAGGAAATATTACTAGTTTTTTTGTTTTGTTTTGTTTTTTGGCAGTTTTGTCATTGCTCTGCTGGTCTGTTGATGTTATCTATTCTGTTTACTCACATCAAACACATTAGTAATTTACATGTGACAAGACTTCATGAGATCTAGCTGCATTTCTACTCTTGCATTCTGTGAGATGCCTCTGGCACCTAACATTTAAATTTTTTTTCCTTCCCCTAACATGTGTAGATGCTTACTCTTGGAAGGAAAGTTATGAACAACCTAGACAGCATATTAAAAAGTGGAGACATTACTTTGCCAACAAAAGTCCACCTAGTCAAGGCTTTTTCCCCTGGTTTTTCCAGGGGTCATGTATGGATGTGAGACTTCGACTATAAAGAAAGCTGAGTGCAGAAGATTTGATGCTTTTGAACTGTGGTGTTGGAGAAGACTCTTGAGAATCCCTTGGACTGCAAGGAGATCCAACCAGTCCATCCTAAAGGAGATCAGTCCCGGGTGTTCACTAGAAGGACTGATGTTGAAGCTGAAACTCCAATACTTTGGCCACCTGATGCGAAGAGATGACTCATTTGAAAAGACCTTGACGATGGGAAAGATTGAAGGCAGGAGGAGAAGGGGACGACAGAGGATGAGATGGTCGGATGGCATCACCAACTCAATGGACATGGGTTTGGGTAGACTCCGGGAGTTGATGATGGACAGGAAGGCCTGGCGTGCTGCGGTTCATGGGGTCGCAAAGAGCTGGACATGACTGAGCGACTGAACGGAACGGAATGTGAGTAGATTACTGTTGCCACTTTGCCAGCAATAAAGCAATCCCTGGCCAAGACAAGGATGGTTCCAAGGCAGAGTTTTNCATGGGTTTGGGTAGACTCCGGGAGTTGATGATGGACAGGAAGGCCTGGCGTGCTGCGGTTCATGGGGTCGCAAAGAGCTGGACATGACTGAGCGACTGAACGGAACGGAATGTGAGTAGATTACTGTTGCCACTTTGCCAGCAATAAAGCAATCCCTGGCCAAGACAAGGATGGTTCCAAGGCAGAGTTTTGCAAAGAGAGCATTCTGTTATACTGAAGACGAGGCCAAAGATCATCTTCCAGTAGCGCAAGGGGTTAGGGCTTACTAACCCCATGACTTACTCAGGTCATGAGCCACTGGAAAGGTTGCCAGAGGTCTTTGAACAACCTCCTTCCTAAGAAATCACTTGAGCAGGGGAGTCACCTGCTTTAGGGCCTGGTTTCACTGCATGTGGCCCTCCCTGTAGGCAGGGGCATCAAAATGTTCACCTTGGATGTAAGATGCCGTGCCTCTGTGAAATCAACAGGCAGGTCAGGCAGACCTAAAGCCATACTTCAGGTCTCCATCTGCACTCTGGTGAGTCTTCAAAGGAGAAGTCATCAGTTAAAGGGAAGGCTGGCTACGGTCCTACTCTGTTGTGCTCTGTGACCCCAGGCTTCAGTGCTCTGTTCAATGGCCAGGAATGGGTTCAGTCCACTGACCTTGACTCATTCTGGCTTCCTGGAAGCATCTTCTCCAGAAAACCCGCCAGTGTTGGTTTCCTCTTTCCCGTCTTACAGAAGCAGTGTTCTAAGAGTTGTAGATCTGACTGTTCTTGTCACCTCCAGGGAAGATGGTCTGGGGGTCAGATTCTCTCAGCTGTGCTGCAGAAAATGCAGAGACTCTGGGAGCCCTGGGTCTGTCTCCACATGGTCTCCAGACTGCACCGATTCAGGCCTCCTGCTGTGGCGGGGCTTTCCAAAATCCAGGGCCAACCCTAATCCTAAGAAGCTGGTGCACCCCAAGTTGCTGCTATTCCACTGACAAGAGGACAATGCCCTCTGCTTTTGTCCTTCAAGATTTCTCCCTCCCCCTTCCCAAAACCTTTAGAACACCTTCACAGAACAGTTGAAAGCCTCCTTTTTTATTTTTTTACACAATCACAAACTTCTTATCAATAAAACCATTGATATTTAAATGTCATCTCAATGGTAGCAGACATTTTTAACTTCTTAGTTATTTGAGGGGAGGAGGAGAGGTGAAGATGAGAAACAGTGGATAGCTCTTTTTAAAATGCCTTATGTGAAAGCATTTTCTGAAAGATGTTGGTTTGTTACCATCTAGCATTTGACCCGAAGAGAAAATTGCATCCTGATGGAAAACTAGAAACTCATTTCTGAGCACTAGATTGTAGACATTTATCTGGAAAGAAGCTCAGCATGAATTTTTAAGTGAAAAAATGTGGGTTATGAAACTGCATTGAGTGATACTAATTTTGCTTAAATAGAGGAAAGAAAGAAAAAAGGAAAGGCGTGAAGAAGGAAGGAAGGAAAAAAAGGAAGGAAGGGAAAAAAGGAAGGAAGGAAAAGAAATTATTGTAAAGATACATTTATATATTTCTAAACATGAGAGGAAATTTCAGATATTAAAAATGATGATAGTATATATAGGGGGCAGAACGATTTATGATTTAAATTTCTTTTACTTAGTTTATTTGTCAGATTTTCTATTATGAACAATTGTTCCTTTCATGTTGTTAAAATGTTATTTTAGTTGATATAAACTAGCCTCATACAATTTCTCAAAACTGTACATTGTTGATTTCTTAGACTACTAACCTGCACTTGGGTTGCTGGCTTATTTTCTAACTTTAGCTAGTTATGCTTTTGCTAACAAGTGGGGCAAAGAATGAAACAGAGGAACTAAAGCACCTCAAAGTTTCAAAAATATTTTGAGCACCTCCTATGAGTGGAGAGCTAGAGAGAAACTAGCTAGGTTGTCTGGGTTCCACTCTGCATGGAGAGTAAGTTCCATCCTGAGAGACAGCTTCTCCTGCTGCTCAGAGGTTCAGGAGCACTTGGAGGGAAATGCTCTGAGACCATGTGTGAGGGGGAAAGCGTGACGGGACCTGCAAGGAGGGACCTGTGTGACCCCTGTGGCTGTCGGGAGGGATGTGAGGATGAGCGTGCTGGAGATGGGCCGCTCCTGATCGACGCTCAAGATCCGGGAAAGAAAGGAAAGCAGAGGAGGAGCAAAGGAGAGTGAAACATCTGAATAAGCTCTGTGAGAAATACTCCGCCTTTGCCTGAGAGATAGGGGGCTCTGCCCCGCGCCCCCTCGCCCTGCGCTGCTGCGGGTCTCCACGTGCTCGTCTCCTTTCATGCGGGTCTACGCGCGGAATCGAGAGCCGCAACTGATCAAGCGTCTTCCCTTGCCGCACCTTTCTCCCTTGTCCACGTGCACAGGGAGTACCTTCAGACACACGATCGATTGCTCCAGGACCTGGACACACTGCATTCCCATAGCATCCTATCTGTAGCTAGGAAAGTAGGGACACACACTGGAATCTTGTTTCCATTCAAGAGAGCAAAGATCAAGGTTAGGTACTTGGTTTTGACAAAAATAAAACAAATTCGAAAACACTGGAGATATGTGGTATGCTGTTTCCCACCTTGACAGCCACAGCCATTTACAAATCTTTGTAATGTTCTGTCAGGTTCCAGATCCAATACCTCGCAGTCATGCAGAGATGCACATAATGGTTATTTATGTGCTTGGCGAGTTTATTTCTCCCATTCTGCTATGGTCATTTGTTTCCACGGGAGGGTGATACATACATTATTGGTTTTCATTTAAGATGCTGCACTGACATTTTTGTGCTCCAGGAGGGACGGGAGCTGGGAGACAGACCAAGTTCAAGGGTACTCAGCTCGGGAACGAATCGGAGCTGAGGAGTCTGCACATTCCCCTCCTCCTTTATCCATGTCCTCTCCTTACATCTGTGGCACACTCTAAGTACTGTGTTTCTGTGCTTCTCGAGTGGGGTTCCAGAAGTGCTAAATTTAGGAAGGAACTGCCCTTACCTCTGTACTGGGCTCATCTCAGCCCTCAAACGCTTCAAAGTCTGGAGTGATGGAGTTTCAGCAAAGGAAATCCCGTAGACAAATTAACTCAGTGACCTCAGGAATTCCTTAGGAAAAGTGTGAAAGCCAAGGGACTCAGAATTCAGGCAGGAAAACCTCTCTCCAGTTTGGGACACACCCAGTAGGGTGGAGTCTACATCAGTGTGCTTCTTTAAAAGCTGGAGTGCCTGAGAGAAAGGAACATTTTTCTTTCCCAGAGAAAATCACAGTGGAGGTTAGGGTTGGATGGTCTTCCCTGGTGGCTCAGATGGTAAAGACCTTGCCTGCAATGCAGGAGACCTGGGTTCGATCCCTGGGTCAGGAATATCCCCTGGAGAAGGGAATGGCAACCCACTCTGGTATACTTGCCTGGAGAATTCCATGGACAGAGAAGCCTGGCAGATGGGTTGTGTGAAATTACCAGAAGACTCAGGACATTAAATAGCACAGTAGATTAAAGACACCAATTACCATTATATTACCATGAGAGAAGGATTAAAGTGTAAACCATCACAAGGAATTTGTATGATCTACACAACTCAATCAGCAAGACAATCATGCCATTTTGGAGGTGCCTCCTGCATGCCGAGGAGCAAGACATTCAGGTTATGATTCAGCCTCCCCAGGAACAAGGGTACCCTTCAGCCCCTGACACAACTATTAATATATATCATCCCTAAAAATTAATGCCATGGTATCTCAATAACTTACACTGGAATAGCTCTGTGCAGACACTCCACATAGTAGTTCTCATTAAAATGTTGACACACATTATTGCAAAGCATTTCTCCTCCAATGACAATTCATCATAAGGATAGAAAACCCACAACAGAGAACCATTATTAATAAGCATTTATTAGGTCCCCACTTCTTGCAACGTGCTGAAGAAGATATAGGCAGAGAGGGGAGTTATACACACAACTAAATTAAAATCTAAATAAAGGAATATTAATAAAAACAATAGGTGAGGCTGGTTGTGTGGGTGCATGGAGCAAGGTGCTGGTTATGGAAAGTCCAGAGGCTTTCCACTCAGTGCAGGGGGATGCGCCTGAATGTGCATCTTCAGTTAATAATGACCGTGAAGGAGAGGACATCCTCTCTAGCTTATTTCCTTCCCATCCCAGTCCTGTAGGAATAGAATTGGAAATACAACAACACATAGAATTTTTTCCACGTTAGCAGTTATTTCTGAGATGGGCTGTGTATGCCAGCGTGTCCTGGTGACATTTCATATCTGAACTGTGAATGTCGCTGCCTCGATGGAGGGTTGTGATATTACCCAGGTGAACAGAAACGCTGTGGCATCACTGTGTTCTTTCCATCTTACTTTAATTTCCTCCGCCCAACACAGCACCAGCATACCCCAGCTCCTCTGACTGACTTTGACCAAAAGAAATAACATCCATATTCAAAGTGGCTTTTTTCCCCTGATCGGGCAAATACTCTTCAGAAGGAGATGCTAGTGTGCAATCCAGTCTTTCCATATTTCTCATGCCACAACCTGAGGTTTGTCTTGCAAATTAAGAACGATTTGCTCTAGGTGAAAGATACCCTCTGGACCATTTTTCCCATTCTGCCTGAGTTTACCCTCTCCTGTTCCTCTGCTCCTCAGATGTCTCAGATAGTTCCTCGCAAGACATATGGCTTGTGGCATGGATTGTGAAGGCCAATGGCTGGAGGTGTAAGTCTTATAAATCACGTTCTGCTGCTTCCCAGCTGTGTGGCCTTGGGCAAGTGACTTGACCTCTCTGAATCTAGTAAAATAAGCACAATAATTCCTCCTTCCAAAAGCAGTTACAAGGATTACATGAGATAATTGGTGTCAAGTTTGAGACATGTAATTGACGATCATTATCAATGACCAATGTCTTGCTTCTATAATAATCCTGGGGGCTCAGGACCTGTTTGACTTATGCTCACTTGGCTTCATTGCAATCAGTTACTCAAGGTTGTCTTTGTCTGTTTGCTTTTATGTATGACTTTAAATTAAGAATGCAAGTTTAAAGTATATAAAGAATAATTGCACAAAATGTGAACATTTTCTCCATTTCAAAATACTGGTATATTTTGTTTATATATTAGAAAAGCTGAGTTTTGATGTGGGCTGAGAATTTAATGACTACAACAATTTTTTTAAACAAAACGTTATTTTTTTGGATACTGAGACTTGGCCAACAAAAGAGGAATTGTCCAATATTACAAAGAAAAGAACGGTTTTGGTGCTGTATGTATGGCCAACTGGGGTGATTAGAATGATTTTTAACAATATTAGTCAAGCTTTATTGTGTATGGGAATCAGCTCAATATTCCCAGTGTGGACTGAACAGCAACGTGCATTTTGGACAAGCCCATCACGTGAATTCACGCGGGAGAACCCCACTAACTCTGAAGCCCATGGTTAGAAAAGGAGATCAGCAACATACCCCAGCAGTCAGAAATGTTCTTGGCTCCTGCCTCCCTCTCCCTCCTCATCTTCCTTTTGTTTCTCTCCAAGTCTCTCAGTATGGCTTCACCATGAGGCCAGAAGAAATGGATATGGAAATTTCCCCCCATATAAATAGTTGAGATAGGACTAGAGAGCTGGGAAGAAGTATTACAGGGCTGAATGAGAATATTCGTGACAATCAAAGGATTCTTCTTCCTGGGTAAGGTTAAAATCTACAGCATCAGAAGAGCTACAAAAATTAACTATTTGGTGAAACTCCAGAAACTTCTAAAGTCCCAGAGGAGTGTAAAGGGTGAACATCTAAGAGAAAGAAAAGATAAGTAAACCCTAGCTCAACCTAAGGCCACAGAAAGCAAGACTTGATTAAGCAGTGTTTAGATATGTTAAAGATTAGTGAAGAGGTGCCTGGATCGACCTAAGCATTTCTATATTCCCCAAACAATGGTTTTCACACTTTTAAAAAGCTATATATGAGGAGGGAAGATGGCGGAGGAATAAGACGGGAGACCACTTTCTCCCACACAATTTCATCAAAAGAACA
>SJYV01041949.1:0-10874 GCA_006410875.1 Neotragus pygmaeus
ACCCCATAGACGGCAGCCCACCAGGCTCCCCCATCCCTGGGATTCTCCAGGCAAGAGTACTAGAGTGGGGTGCCATTGCCTTGTACGACCAACGGCTTAACACAGGCTTATTTCTTGCTCACATGCGTCTGTTGGGGTCAGGTGGCTTCCTCCGGTGGGTCTCCTCCAAATGCTAATTGAAGAATCTAGGCTTCTTTCATCAGGCAAGTCTGCCATCTCAGATGCCTTTATATGTGGCATCATGGCTGGGAGAGATGGAGCAGGCGAGCTTCCATGGATGCTTTAGGGGCCAGAGGGAATGACGTTGCCCCTACATTCATTGACCAGAGACCAGTCAGATGGTCCCAACCAAACCAACAAGGAGGTTGGAAGATGGAGTTTGTACACGTGCCCGGGAAGGCATCCTGGGATTTGGTATGTAGCCAGCTAGTCTCTGACATCAATAGTTAAGGAGACTTTTTATCATCGACTATCATGTTTATAATTCCCACAGGGTAACATTTTGTTCGGTCACTCAGTTGAGTCTAACTCTTTGTGACCTCATGGACCGCAGCACGCCAGGCTTCCCTGTTCTTCACCATCTCCCAGAGTTTGTTACAGGGTAACAGATATGTTCTTTTGCTCCTCTTGGCAGAGCTTGGGCCATGGTTAGCCTGTGAGATTCATCTTTATTTACCCCTCATACCAGCTTTCCCTTCTCCCACCCTCCCTCACAGCTACCGCAAAGTGTTCATACGTATCCTTGTTCCCTGTGTCTTGTCGGACAGGAAGTTTCTATCTCCCTACATCCTTTCCAACTCTTAATTTTTCCACTCTGTATGTACAGTGGTCTCATTCTCATTGTATTAGTGCTGTTTTGCTGCACGTATTCGCCTGTAATTGATTATTCATTTTTCCCCCTAGGGTTCTAATTTTCTATAGGATTTTCTTTTCTATCAGATTTTCACTGATTTACAAGAGTTCTTGTATGTTCTAGATATTGATATGCTACTGATTTTTGATGTGGCAAATATCTTCTCCTAATTTGTCAACTCTCTGTAGCTTTGTGGTGTTCATCACTAAACAAAAAGCTTTACTTTGAATGTGGTTAAACTGATCCATTAACACATTACTTCATGGTTTATCACTTTCTGGTTCTTAAAAACACATCTTCTTAAAAAGACGTGTTAATTTTGAGTCATATATTTGAGTCATGTAGAAAATATATTTCTACATTGTTGCCACTATCTTTAATTTATAGGTTTTTAAACTGTCTGGATTTACATTTTTATATGATATTAGCTTTATTTCCTCCGTACTAATTCAGTTTCTTGCATGTCATCTACCGAACAGCTCCTTCTTTCCCTGTGGCTTTGTGGTGCTGCCTTTATCCCTGACAAGGTTCATATACAGCCATCTCTAAGCTCCTTCAGTGGCTCACTGGTGTATTTGTCCAAATCTGTACCAGAAACACGTGCAAATGCTAAGTCACTTCAGTTGTGTCTAGCTCTTTGCGACGTTATAGACTGTAGCCCACCAGGCTCCTCTGTCCATGGGATTCTCCAGGCAAGAATATTGGGGTGGATTGCCATTTCCTTCTCCAGAGGATCTTCCCGACCCAGGGATCGAACCCACCTCTCTGATGTTTCCTGTAGGTGGGTTCTTTACCACTAGCGCCACCTGGGATTGCTCCCATTACTATGGTTTTCATAAGTTAAATTGTCCTGATGCCTACCTCTGTTTTTCAGTTTCAAGATTAATTTAGCTATTCAAAGATCTTTATTTCTTAATATAAATTTTAGAATTAGTATATTGAAATCATTCAAAAATCCACCTGAATATCCATTAGGATCACTATGAACATACAGATTCACTTAGGAATAATTGGTGTATCTATTATACTAAGCTCATTAATTAGTATAGTTACTATATTTGGTTTACTGTGTTATACAAATTTATACCAGGAATATGGCATAAATCTCCATTTATTCAGTTATTAAATCTATTAATAATTTTTAAAATTTCAAGTATCATGTATTCATGCAAGCTAATTTTTTTTAAAGCATAGGATTTATTGCAACAAAATGTAATTGGGGATGCATCCTTGTGAGGAGCTTCTGTCATATTCCATCACAAATGTCTGCAGAAATGTGTCCCTCTGGGCCAGAGCTGGCCTGTTCAACGTCCATCTCCAACCTCCCTCTTAGTTGGAGCTCTTCAGAAAATTTTAAAAGCCCCAATCAATTAAAATGAATTAACTGCACCCTGGGGATATGATTTAAGACGTGCACTTTGCCTGAGTAGAAAAATTTCAGCATGTTTCTAGCCCAACAAGCCTTCAACAGCATTCACACACCAGGGAACTCTGAAACCTTTGTTTTTCTTATCAAAATAACTTGCATTAAGCAATGAGGAAGCTGTTAATGAGTGCTTTTTCAGAGAAAGACTCAGGGTTCCTCCAAGTTCTCCACTAGCGTAATTTGCAAGGAATATTCATACCACTAATATGTCTAAGAATCCAGTGTGGCATGGTCTGGGTTTTGATTTGAAGTGTTGTGTTTCAATAGTAAAATATTATTCAGAATTATAATTCTTCTTCAAAATATGTTGATCACTAGCTTTTTCCCTAGACAGAGTGCAAAGTAAAATGGACTCTAAAATGTCATGCTACATTGAACTCCTGACTTGCTGCCCATGGGGTCAGCTGGAAGAGAATGACACTGTAAAATTTCATTATAGTTTGCCTGGGGCTGGCTCAGAGTAAAGAATCTGCCTGCCAGTGCAGGAGACACAAGAGACGTGATTTCAACCCCTGGATCTGGAAGACCCCCTGAAGGACGCCATGGCAATCCACACCAATGTTCTTGCTTGCAGAATTCCATGGCCAGAGGAGCTTGGCGGGCTATGGTCTATAGAGTCACAAAGAGTTGGACATGACCGAGGCGACTTAGCATGCGCACACAGTGTCGTTATGCAAAGAGACTTCCCTGGTGGTCCAGTGGCTAAGACTCTAGTCTCCCAGTGCAGGGGACCTGGGTTCCATCCCTGGTGGGGGAACTAGATCCCACATGCTGCAACTAAAAGTCCCACATGCTACAACAAATATCGAAGGTCCAGTGTGCCTCAACTAAGACCTGACAGAGCCGAAGAAATAAATAAATAAAAGTAAATCTTTAAAAAAGAGCAGATTAAGACACACAGTGGGAAGACCACGTGGAGACACAGCTGAATGCAAATCAAGGGGAGAGGTCTCGGGAGAAACCACCCTTGCCAACACCTTGATCTTGGACTTCCAGCCTTGGGACTGTGAGGTAACCTTCTGTGGTTGAAGCTCCCAGCCTGTGGTGTTTTGTTATGGCAGCCTGAGAAGACTTGTAACTTCAATTCCTGACGAGATGCTTCTGCAGTCTTGTGGCTCTCCATTCTCCTCTGGCCCTTCTACAAACCACTGGGTTCTTGAAAAAGTGTTAATTGCTCAGTCGTGTCCGACTCTTTGTGACCGCAAGGACTGTAGCCTTCCAGGCTCCTCTGTCCATGGAATTCTCCAGGCAAGAATACTGGAGGAGTGGGTTGCCATTCCCTTCTTCAGGGGACCTTCTCAATCCAGGGATCTGCACTGCAAGCAGATTCTTTACCATCTGAGCCACCAGGGAGGCCCTGGTGTTCTTGGCAGGAAATAAATTGGGTACTTGGTAGGAAATAAACACCAGAAAGGAAATAAACACCAGCTGGGTGGATCTGGGATGGTTTAGGGCACTGGCAATTCTGGGGAGCCAGGTGAAGTCTAGACATGAAGTGAGGTCTTCCTAGAGAATTCTGAGGGACTAGGGTATGCTGGTCACACCATGATCACCAGGCAGGGATTAGAATCATAAACGAGGCTGGGCGCCCCATCTGGGACAGGGCCTGGGGATAGATAGAACAGGGAGCAGAGCAGCCCAGGGAAGGGGGCTGGGGCTGAGCAGAGTTGGGGTCAGGGGTGCTGTTTACTCTGAGAGCCCCTGGTGATGCCAGAGGGCTGTCGACACAGGCAAGTCAGCCAAAGGTGGGCTTTCTGGTGAGAACAAAGTATGAGCGGGTGAAGACTTAGGGTGCAGGCTGCTGAGAACCTGCCCAGCACAGAATCTTGTGGTCTAGGGGTGAGAAACCCACCTGAGGGTGGCTGGGCTCCCAGACTGGAGAAGCTGAGCTCAAGGTGGGGCCTGGTCATAGGAACCTAATGAGGCTCAGAACAAAGCAGGATATTTACTTCTTGTGTTCATGTTGATTCAGTGTGTGGAGGAGGGCTTATCTTTTTTTTTTTTTTTGAAAGGTTTTAATTTAATACTGGTTAAATACATGCCTGACATCATACATATTTTCTTTCTTAGTTGTTGCAGTTCTTTTTTATTTTAATTGGAAGATAATTGATTTACAATGGTGTATGTGGCTTCTGCCATACAACAACATGAATCCACTATATACATACTTATATCCTCTCCCTCTTGAGCCTCCCTACCTCCCCCCTGCCGCCCCCACCCAGGTCATCACAGAGCACTGAACTGGTCTCCCTGTGCTCTACAGCAGCTTCCCACCAGCTGCCTATTTTACACTTGGCAGTGTACGTATGTCAATGAAAAGCGAAAGTGTATGTTGGTCGGTTGTGTTCGATTCTTTGCAACCTTGTGGGCTGTAATGGACTGTAGCCCTCCAGGCACCTTTGTCCATAGCATTCTCCAGGCAAGAATACTGGAGTGGGTTGCCATACGTCAATGCTACCCTCTCAATTCGTTCCACTCTCTCCTTCCTCTGCTGTGTCCACAAGCCCATTCTCTATGTCTGGGTTTCTTTTCCTTAGGCGGTCTTATCTTGACTCAGGTCCTGGGGAATGCTCCCAGTCACTGCAGCTGCTGAACCCAAACTACTTCCCTTTCCTTTCCTTGGACACAGAACAGATCTAGGGTGGGACCCAGCTTACAGGAGCAGGAAGAAACTTCAGTTTTTGGAGGTTGGAGGGTGAGGGAAAGAAAAGCAGACAGAGGGGCGCTCAGCAGTGGTTTTCAGGGTGAACTGCATTTGAGAATCAGGACTTCAAAGATATCCTCTGAAAGTGGACCCTGAGACCTGACATGTGGAATCTATCCTAAGGCGGGGAGGGAGAATTGGCTGATAGTGATATTGCAAAACCCACAGCTATATGATTTGAAAACAAACAATTATTCTAGCAGAAAATGAGAGACCAGCTTCAAGTTTTCTTGTTAAAGACTTGTTTCTAAACAGCTGAATAATTACTGTCGTCTATTTAAGATTTCCAGATGGTTGCTAAAATTTTCTGCTTTCTTTAAGATTTCTCAGTCTTTTTACACTTGTCTCAAAGATTGCTATAACATTTCTAATTGGATCATTGCATTTACAACAAACATTTCTTGAAGGCCTACTCTGCTAAATGGTGGTAAGTAAGATGCATACAAACTTTCACTGGTATTTAATGAAGAGATGGAGAGGGCGTTGTGTGATTTCCTGTACTTAGGATTTTTTCCCCATTATACTTACCTTTAAATTAATATTGACAAGTCAAGCACTGATTAAATAAATTGCCTGATTCTGGGTAAAACAGAAAATTTCATAGTTTTTCATAAAAATGGTATCTGAAGTTGACTGTAAAACATAGAATAATAACAATTTGTGCTTTATTATTCTGCACAAGGACTATGCAGTAGTCATGTACAAATATGAGAGCTGGACCATAGGAAAGGCTGAGCACTGAAGAATTGATGCTTCCAAAGTGTGGTGTTGGAGAAGACGCTTGAGAGTCCCTTGAATAGCAAGGAGATCAAACCAGTCAATCCTAAAGTAAATCAATCCTGAATATTCATTGGAAAGACTGGTTCTGAAGCTGAAGCTCCAATCCTTTGGCCACCTGATGTGAGGAGCTGGCCCACTGGGAAAGACTCTGATGCTGGGAAAGATTCAGGGCAAGAAAAGAAGGGGCAACAGAGGATAAGATGGATGGATGGCATCACTGACTCAATGGACATGATTCTGGGCAAACTCCAGGAGATAGTGAAGGACAGGGAAGCCTGGTGTGCTACAGTCCATGGGGTTGCAAAGAGTCGGACACGACTGAGCTACTGAACAACAGCATAAGGACTGTCTATTGGTTTTCTCTATTTTTTTGTAAGGAAATTAAGACTGTTTGAGGTTTCACTGGTTTGATTTTTCACTCAGACCAATAACTTCTGAGTGAAAAACACATCTCAAGTTCTCAGAGTAGCCAGCTCTTGCGATGTTGTATGTTATAAGTATTTGTCATTAATGTTCTTTTAAGGGTCCAGTGTAGGACAGAGGGATCCCAGGGCTGTAGCCCCAGCCCACCTTCTTGGCATCACTTCCTTCCATTCTTGCATCTCCCCATCTTCCAGCGGACTGTGCTTGAGGCTACTGGAGATTCTTGCTTTTTCCAAGAAGGCTTATATTTCCAGGGTTTTTAAATACTATTTTATTAAGTCTTTCCTGATGGTCTTCAGCAAGGATATGTTTTCATCCCTTGGAGGAGATAGTAGCCAAATGGGAGTGAACAGCCAGTTAAGGGTATTTTTACTTATCTTTTGGAGATCATATTTTCGTTTTATATGATAGGTGTGCACTTATGTGAAAGTGAAAGTGAAAGTCACTCAGTTGCATCCAACTCTTTGCCGCCCATGGACTGTA
The DNA here is from genome assembly GCA_006410875.1 of Neotragus pygmaeus. Lineage (NCBI taxonomy): Eukaryota > Metazoa > Chordata > Mammalia > Artiodactyla > Bovidae > Neotragus > Neotragus pygmaeus. The sequence continues at coordinate 6,670 of SJYV01041949.1, forward strand.
TTGTCCATGGAATCCTCCAGGCCAGAATACTGGAGTGGGTGGCCTTTCCCTTCTCCATAGAGATATATGTCCCAATTCTTCCAGATAAACTATACTCCTCGAAGACTATGTCTGTTCAGTCAGATAAATAGATGGATTGATGGATGAGTAGGAGGGTAGAAATATAAATACAGAAATGGAGACAGCTATTCCCTATTTAGTAGCAGGTGAACTTCCTGAGGACCAGGATTTTTGTCTGCTTTGATCACTGTGGCAATCCCAGCATCTTGAAACCACCAGTTCTGGGTTAGATACCCAGCTATGCTCACCTAGCACCTGGAGATTACCTTTATCTGGCTGTTCATTCCCATTTGGCTACTATCTCCTGATTTCTGTCTCTCTTCCTCATTGTACCTCAAGATCCTTAAGAGTCCTAAGGTAGGTCCACATATCTCTTATGTTACAGCATTCCTGCATCTTTCAATATGTGATGGTCAAATCGTACACACCCACAAACTACAGATGTGGAAGTAGTGTCCCTGAAGACCTGAAAGATACAGGAGGAAGGTGCTCCGATATAGCTCTCAGTCTGTCACGCCTTTGCACAAATATCACCTTAGAAGTGAAGTTTTCCTGGGTATGACCATCTAAACTTCAAACTAAAATGCACCACCCAGCACTCTTGCCTTCTTTATTCTTCCAAAATACTTATGACCATACCATACACTTACTTGCTTATTTTTTCTTCCCTGTCCCCCTGAGTCAGGGACTCTGTACATCTTATGTGTAACCACTCTTCATGGCACCTCCCCGATAATAAGTGCTCAAAAATATTTGCTGAATGAGTGAAAGACCACAGTACTGTACCAAAATACATCTGAAGAATCATTGAAAAAGTTCATGATTTTTAAAGTATTTTTAAAAATATATAAGTAAAACATTCAAAAGTAATTTTTATTTTTCATTTTATTGTACTTGGCTGTTCCAGGTCTTAGTTGCATCACACAGGATTTTCAGACTTTGTTGTGGCATGTGGGATCTTTTTTTTTTTTCAGGCACAGCATTCAAACTCATAGTTGTAGCCTGTGGGATCTAGTTCCTTGATCAGGGATCACACCTGGGCCCTCTGCATTGGGAGCTTGAGGTCTTAGCTACTGGACCACCAGGGAAGGCCCTGTAATTTTTGCAAACAATTAAAACTTTAAACTTAATGATAGCTTTACATCAATGCTGTAATGTTCTCTGTAGATCGGCTTGAGCTGGTGAAATTGGTTAAGGTCTTTGAAGGGTCCCCTGCAACGGTCCTTCCTATTACTCAGATGGAGACACTGACAATGGCCACCCTATCCTGAAGACAGTCTAGAATGAGGGCTAATGAGAAGATGGATCCCAAAGATGGCTTTTTCTTTCCCAAGACTGATTTGCAATAATAGTTCCAGTGACCTGGGACAGGTGATTAACCCAATGTGTGGGCTTGGCACATTCTCAATAGATGTTCCCAGGATGAAAGAATCTCAATGAGATAAAGTTCCCCAATGCTCCCCAGAATCATGGATTTCATGAATGAAATTTGAAGCGTACTTGGATTGCATGCACTCGTCTCAATTCAATGCAGAAACCACGACTGTGAATGTGCTCTTACAGATGCTGCTTCTCTCTGCTACTACAGAGCTCATAAAGGGTTGTAGCACCTGGGAGAGGAGTCTAAGGGGAACACAAAGGACCCAACACAAGTCCGAGGTAGGATCTCTTAGTAAACAGATTTGGTTGGGNTTATTTAACCACAGGATCCTGTTACTCCACGCTAAGAGCATTGCTAGGGAGACCAATTTCATGGAATGTAGTTCAAGAAATGTTCGTCTTATATAATTTACTACAGGTATTGAAAACTTCTCAATATCCTTAGTAAAGAGATCAAAGTGTTTAAGATAATTTGAAGGAAATAATGATGATAGAATTTTTGTTTTGAAGGTTTATCAGATGAATAAGTGGCTTTGAGTGGAGGGGGAAGGTTGGTGTTTTCTCTTTCCCTGAAATATTAAGACATCTATGCAGTTTTTTGAACTTTGTTTTTTAATTTGAAGAAATGGTTATAACCAAATTTCTAACATAAACAAATTACTAATCTTGAGGGGAGAATTGTAAATGCTTTTTAACAAGTTTTTAGGAAATCTTTTAAAAATTCAGGTGCAAAGATTCATTTTAAAGCTATTTCCATTTAGTGATATTGTAGTTTTTTTAAGAAGAGAATCAGCTATTTAATACATAGAATTATGATTAAACAATTATTCAAAGAAAAGAGATCAACATTCTTTGGTAAAAAACTTTTAATATATCTATCAATTTTTTTTTTCCAAGTAAGATATATCTTGAATGATGTTTTTTCCTAGATTCTTTTAAATAGATTATTTGGTGTTCCACATGACCCATATGTCAAAATTAGTGATTCTTTTTGGCCACCTTATATTGAGCTGCTCCTGCGTAATGGAATTGCCCTGAGACATCCAGAAGATCCAACCCGAATAAGATTAGAAGCCTTCCATCAGTAAAAAGATGATGTTTTCTTCACACAGTACATAAAGAATCTTGTCATTCAAGGATAATGGAAACACTGAGAATTACTTGGATAAAGAATGTTATTTGCTAATCAAAGTGCATAATATAGTCCATTTTCCTTTCATGCTTAAAATGACTCATGCTGCCATCTACTATTCATTTAAAAATGATAGCTTCATAGTCAGTCAATGCTTTTGTGTTTTCAACTGAGGTGACAAGAATGTAAGTAAAAAACATTCTAGACTTAATAATTATAATACTTTAAATATACCTTCTGCACTATTCTTTGGAAAATTCTTTGTTAATTATATTCCTAATGTAATGTTTTTCTTTTAAAATATATGCCAGTGTATTTTATGTATTTTGAGTTCTATTTGGTGCTTACATCCTGTAAATTTATAAATTATGGTGAAAGGCCATAATTTGCTGGAGGTTAAAAAACGGACTTACTATCTTAATGTATAATGTAGCATAATTTTTAAGTATATAGTACATCTGTTCCATGTATACTACAATATTTCTAAGTTTGTTAAAGATTGGAATATTAAAAAATAATGAATAAAGGTAGCATGAAAGCTATTTTAATGTGTATTATATTACAAGTAATATATATATTAAACCTTTCTTGATTCTGTTAATTATTGCTAATGATATTGTGTTCATGAAATTTTGTTAATCCTCTTGTGACTTTTCTGTAAATAAAATTCTCATTTAAAATTATCTAGCTTTTTGGGGGGTGTGGCATGATATTTTAATAAATAGCCTTTATCATAGGTAGATAAGTGAAAATATAATTAAACTACATATAAGGTAAACTAGAGAATTCCAAACACGTTTGTATCATTATTTTTCAGAGTGGACTTGGTGTATATTTTTATTTTTGAAATTGATTTCTACTGCATTGTTTTATTCAAGTTTCTTATTTACCTTGAGTACTAAATCTCTCTTAAAACAGGCAAAAACTTACAAGTATACCATGTCCCTTTTATAGAAAATACAAATACTGTTATATTTTAGAAAACTTGTAAGTTCTTTCTCAGGAAGATGACATACAAAAATACCTTCCTCAAATACTCTAGTTGAGATTCAAAGGAATGAGCAACTTACTATTCCTTGAAGTTACTAGAAAAAGGCAAAATGGTGCTGGCAGTATAAGTTTGCCAGTATTTCTACAAAGCAGATAATACTGTTGTCTGTGAACTTCTCTGTGTTGCAAATTACAGAAATAAATAGATAAAAGCAGTAAACAATTTGATGACTTATTTGATAAGTCTTGATTTCACGTTTATTAAGTTGGGTCTTTTTACTTCAGCATCTTTTGCAAAATTTTTTTATATAATTTAATTTATTTATTACTTTTTGAGTCTTCATTGCTGTGCGGGCTTTTCTCTAGTTGCAGCAAGTGAGGGCTACTCTCTAGTTGCGGTGCACAGGCTTCTCATTGTGGTGGCTTCTCTTGCTGAGCATGGGCTCTAGGGTGCATGGGCTTGTGTAAAGTTTTAAAGAAAACTATGATGATTGCATCCTACTTTTTAATTTACTAACCCAGCCTTCTTATATAGCACAGTTTTTTGCCCACTTTTCATCTCAATCATAAACAAAGTAAATTACAGTAGAATTAGTCTTGATTTGTACCCCATCTAAGCTTAAAGGCCTCGAAGGTTTTTTTT
>SJYV01041950.1:0-19441 GCA_006410875.1 Neotragus pygmaeus
GGCGCTCAGGCTTAGTTGGTCTGCAGCATGTGGAATCTTCCCAGAGCAGGGATCGAACCCACGTCTCCTGTGCTGGCAGGCAGACTCTTAACCACTGTGCCACCAGGGAAGTCCTGTCAGGCGAATTCTTGCCCGCTGTGCCACCAGAGAATTCTGCAAATCCAGACTTTTATTATATTAAACCTTATAATATTGCAACTAAGGTATAAAAATTTTTCATGAGCCATTGTGACAATCTATAGGGGTGGGATGGGGTGGGAGGTGGGAGGGAGGTTCAAGAGGGAGGGGACATATGTTCACCGATGGCTGATTCATATTGATGTATGGCAGAAACCAACACAATATTGTAAAGCAAATTATCCTTCGATTAAAAATAAATAAATCTTAAAAAAATTTGCAGGAGCCAAACTTGACATCTCTGATCGGATCTTGGCCTGCAGGGTGCTGATCATGCCATCTGATTCTAAGCTCACTCCTGAGCCTTTCTTACCTCGCTCTTCCAGAAGCTTCTTGTTTGTCTGCTCTAGCTTTCTTCTCTCTGAGTATTCCTAGGTCAGCCATCTTTTCCTGGCTTCCTCTCAGAGGGGCCTTCCTGAGATTCATTTTATACTCTGGGTGCCCATGGTGGGCCCTTTGGAGAGGAAAATAACCGTCACATATTGAAACTGATGAGTCATTTGGGTCTATGCTGCTTCAGGATTTTGCTTTATCCAGTTTCTAAGGTTCTTGGTTTTTGCTCTGGGTACAAAGTGTTACAGGGAAGGTCAGCTTCAGACTGGCCAAGACAGGAGAAAAGCCTGTTTTCCCCAAGTCTGGGGCCCTGGGTGCAGGTAAAAGCAGTGGTTGATAAGTCCTCTGTCCAGAGGGAACTGGGGTGGTGGGCTGGTGGGATGTCCTCCTGGTAGAAGAATAAGGCAGGGCTGTGGCAGGGGGCCTGGTGTCCAGGTGAGCTGATCGGCAGGCCCTGGTTCCAAATGCTGCTGCCTGGTGTGGTCCCTGGGCTGAAGGAGGGGATCCTGGAAGAGCATAGGGCCAGGGAACTAGGCCAGTGGAGGGGAACCTAAACTCCTCCCAGAAATGTGAGTGCTCCCCCTTGCTGCTCAGCTGGGGCTGTGAAACGCAAAGAGGCAGAGAGAGGCAGGACCGCTAAGCTCAGAAAGTGACAAATCCTGCAGATGTGTGTGTGCACATGTGTACTCATGCTCAGGGTGGGCTCAGAGGCACGGCCAGGCCAGCACCTGGAATCCTCTCTTTCCCAAACCCAGACAGTTTCTTGAGCGGTGGTTCTTTCAAAACCAATGGACAGTCACATCTGCTTTCCCAGCTTCGGGCACAAAGTAAGATTACATTCCTTTTAAAAAGTGTGTTAAATGTCTAACACCCATTCCCGGGATACCTGAGCCCTTTCTCCCCTGAAAACTCTGAAACAGGGTTTCACTAACTGTTGAACTGACTCAGGGGCCAATTTCATGGGCCCTCAGAGTATAGGCGATGGTGGCGTCACCAACAGCTGCCAGGTGCCCAGGACTCCTGTCCTCAGGGCCACGGCATCCTTAGTTGGAGTATGTCCACACAGAATAATCAGATGGTTATGGAATCATGTCCTTTGGCCCTGGTGGGTATCGCTCCAGCTGCTCAGTCATGAAGGAGTGAGGGTGGGGTGAGTGCTGTGAAGGCAAGTTCTTTCCAGTCCCCAGGAAGGACTACTGACCGGCCTTGGGGGCAGGGGGTGCTTTGGCTCCTGAGTGGCTCCCAGAGGAGGTCTTGAACACTGTCTCCCACAGGGAAGCCTCTGCCAAGACTCTCCCACCTCCGCCCCCAACCTTGGTGCTTCCCCAAAGTTTCCCCTGCCACCCACTATCCCTTATCCGCCCTCTCCACCATAGCCACCTTCTCCACCTCCCCTCTTCCTAGTTAGTCCTCAGATCTAGTTGACAGTTCTTCTGAATTTTTTGTCTTCTTTGCCTTAATTCTTCCCTCCTCTCTTGGAGTTCTCTGCCAGAATGGTTAGCATCTAAAAAAAACTGGTTCTTCCTTTCCTGGGGGCTGATCTGGTTCTATCTTCATACTTCTGGAGGGCTGAGGGGGAGCACTGGTATTCCATTCTTTGAGTGCTGTAAAAAGAGTATCATATTAAACTGGCCTGACCATGGATTCCATCTTTGAAGCTAGGTGGTCCAGGCAGTTCTGCCATAGGTTCTGTCTATTAAGACAAAGAGCCCATTGGGAGGTCCCTTCCTTCCTGCTGCTGTAGTTCCTGGCCCTTCCTTGGGAGCTTGAGATGTGGTCTCCTCTCTTATCCACAGCTGGGTACAGGGCAGTGGACACCCGGCATGACCACTGTGCTTTGGTGGCCCCGTTAGCAAAGAACAGTGTTGTAACGGTTTTGGTAGAGTTTTGGTAGAGTTCCTCAGTGCAGAGAAAGACTTGCTTCCTTCACAGCACCCTCTGCTAGGCTAGGTTGGCCTGGCTCCTGCTGCTGCTGCTGCTGCTAAGTCACTTCAGTCGTGTCCGATTCTGTGTGACCCCATAGACGGCAGCCCACCAGGCTTCCCCGTCCCTGGGATTCTCCAGGTAAGAACACTGGAGTGGGTTGCCATTTCCTTCTCCAATGCATGAAAGTGAAAAGTGAAAGGAAGTCACTGAGTCGTGTCCAACTCTCGGCGACCCCATGGACTGCAGCCTACCAGGCTCCTCTGTCCATGGGATTTTCCAGGCAAGAGTACTGGAGTGGGGTGCCATCGCCTTCTCCGGGCCTGGCTCCTAGANGGAAGTCACTGAGTCGTGTCCAACTCTCGGCGACCCCATGGACTGCAGCCTACCAGGCTCCTCTGTCCATGGGATTTTCCAGGCAAAAGTACTGGAGTGGGGTGCCATCGCCTTCTCCGGGCCTGGCTCCTAGACACCATGAATCCCTGGCTTTACTCCCCACCCGCATCCCTGGGAACTACAGTACCAGAGTTACCTGGCTCTTTAGTGCCCGCAGAGGCATGCAAACACAGACACACAGAGGAACGTGCATACACTCAAACATACTAGGCATGTCCCCCCCACCCCGACATTCACAGGCACACTCACACTCATACATGCGTGCACACTCATAAACCTGTCTATACAATGTACACACAGGTGATGAGGCTGGTCAAGGGCCTGCCCCAGCGCCGGAGGTGTGATTGGTCCCCTCCCCGATAGAATCACATGTAACCCAGAAGGGCTGTCTGCCAAGTCAGCAGAGTTCCTTTACCAGAAGACAAGGGAGGAAGGGAAGATGGGCAGACAAAAAACAACTGACATCTATGGCTGTATCTTAACAACAGTCCAGAAGCCTGAATCCCAGTCTAGACCTGGCACTTTGAGGAGACTTGTAGCCAGTTGTTTAGTTTCATCCAAGTAGGTTTTAACCTTTGATGTGGTATTAACACATAAACCAAAGCAGTTGTCACTGTTAATAATTTTCGTATTTCTCTGGGTATGAGAAGATGCAAGAATTTGGGCTCATAAAAATCCTTACCTAAAAATATCTAACTATCTGAAGGCTTGTTCTGTCAGATTTTTTCAGAGTACAGAGTGTCTCATTCCTGATCTCTACTCTGATTCCATTCGGGGGATGTTGAAGGTTAGCAGCTGCAACCGTTCCTGATTTAATCTTTGCAGAAGCAGATGGCAAGTGTTAGTTTTCAGTCAGCAGGGTTATGTCATGGCCACAAATTTGACCATGGTTTGGGTGATGCATTTTATGTTCATTTCGTCCCATGGTGCTAGGAATGCTCATTCCCAGGTGTGATGAAGACTTTGCCAAGGGGCCAGTCGATATGCCATTATTGGACTAGAACTTGTTAGCAGTACCCAGAAATTTCTGGACCACCTGTCTTATTAGTCTCTTAAGGTCCAAGAAAATATTCCCGCTTGTTGCTTCTTCCCATATCTATAGTTATACTATTATAATAATTGATTTTGTATGGAACTATAAACCACCATTTTATTAGAGGCTCAGTCACATATTTGGTAATGTAAGGAATAATAATTGTGTAAAACAGGCCAAACAAAGAAATAATATAGCTAGCAGTATTAGTAAGGTCATAGGTATGACTTTAAGATCTTTCATGAGGTGCAGCCTAGTATGTCCCCAGTTTGTTTGGCTTAGTCTGTTTCATACTAGTCCTTATCTTTAAGGAAAATTGTGTACATTGGCATTGTTCCTAAGGCATTTATCCCAATTTTCTAGTGTTACTAGATTAGTTATCCTTGGTATAGTCTTGAATGTTCCTTTACATTTAAATGATCATACCCCAGTGTTAATCTCCTGGTTGTAGATCATGGAGTATCTGATCTTACCCCAAAAGTTAGGCTTTAGAAACAAACTTAGAATGTTCCTTTAATGATTTAAATCTTGTAACAGTATAACATAACAGCAAGGAACTATCAAGAAGTAAGTCATACTAACACAGACTTTAATTAATAAAACTAGAATTTAATATTCAGTGAAACACATTTTTTTTCCTAAAATTATTCCACTGTTTTTTCCAAACACAGACAAGGCTCATTTGTTTTTAAAATAAGTTTGGTCTATTGACTGCATAGGCTCTTCTATGTTGATTCTGGTATAATTCCTCAGAAGGAGTCTCAGACTAAATTCCTAATGGCAAGAAAATCATGTCAAAGGCCTGCCATCAGATTTTGTCTAGGTGGATTTCTCTTTTATAGAGAACATCTTTTAGAGGTTTTCAAAATATTTTGAGATTCCTGTACATATCAGGAGACAGTCTTTTTTTATTTACCTGATAACCAAAATAACAAAAAAATTCTAAAGCAAGCATAAATTACTTAAAGGCAAAGAAACTAATGCAGTCTGCTATCAAAAGCAGCATCCCAAGAAAACTTTGTTCTCTTAACAGAGAGAAAGCCAAATTTAAGTCTGGTACCAGCTTACTATTAATTACAAAATTTATTTACCTAATTAAATTCAATCTAGTCCCAATTAATCTTAGAAAGTCCTGAGCACATACAAAATTCTTTTTCCAATGCTCCTTTTGTACAAACCCTTTATCACTTTCTGGATCTATATTAACTTGTTCTATTTTTTCCCCATCCATATACAGTTGGCTCTAGAACAAAATTATTCTCATTTCCTTCAACAAGATATCTCCAAATATACCAAAAACATATATCTTACCTGCTTTGCACTCTGAAATGCTTCCCTTGCCACTTCATTGGCTTTGATTACATATTATAATTTTTAATCCTTAAAAAACCTTAATTTCTAGTGAAAACCAATATAAAAGCAATTATGAACTATTTGTCATATTGGCAATTTTTGATTAGCACACTTAAGAACATATTCTATAACCTCAAAAAACATGCATTTTCCCAAGGCACAATTTCTTTTCTCAATGTAATACAAAGCATGTGTCTAACAAGTCCAAGCATTTTCAGTTTCTCTATTGTATTTAGAATTGCTTACTTTTCTTTTAAGCCAATTGAACAGAGCTTATTTACAAATTAACCTCAGCAACATTATTCAAAGGCAAAGACACATACTAAGACACACATAAGTACAGACAGAGAGAGATATCATAGTTTTCTAGTTGAAATTTAAAATGTCTCTTTTCCTCTCTCCCCTACCCCCCACCGCCTCCTTGACTTGAGGTTTCACTAAACAACCACAGGCTGAAGTCTCAGGCAAAGTGGGCTTTGTTTGTATCTCAGGACATGTAAGAGTTAACTTCAAGCTTTTTCTTAGGCATATTTTTGTGCTTTCAGGGTCAGAATTCTGAAAAAGTATGTCAAAAGCTAGCTTTTTCTGGGACTTCCCAGGTGGTCCAGTGGTTAAGACTTCACACTTCCAGTGCAGTGGGCACAGGTTCAATCCCTGGTCAGGAAACAATGTCCCACATGCTGTGTGGCCAATGGCAGAACAAAACAAGAACAGTATCAAAAGCAGCCTTTTCTGATTGCACGTGCAAAGAGGACCAGTTTTGCAATTTCAAGACGAAGTTTTATTTTAACCAGTTTTCTCTGGAATCTAAAGAATGTTGTGGGCATCCTGTCAAAAAAAATCATCTTTCCTTTCTGTAGTCATAGTTTCATAGCTAAAATATAGACTAAATAGTGCTCAAATCCCATGGACGGAGGAGCCTGGTGGGCTACAGACCATGGGGTCGCTAAGAGTCGGACACAACTGAGCGACTTCACTTTCACTTTCACTTTTCACTCTCATGCATTGGAGAAGGAAATGGCAACCCACTCCAGTGTTCTTGCCTGGAGAATCCCAAGGATGGGGGAGCCTGGTGGGCTGCTGTCTATGGGGTCGCACAGGATCGGACACGACTGAAGCGACTTAGCAGCAGCAGCAGCAGTGCTCACTTTGACCCTGGTAACAGGGGCAGACTGGCTGATAAAATGTCCCTGCAGAGATTGTTCCTCTGGGGAGCTGGAGTTCATAGTCTGATCAGAAGAATCTGGAGGGAACTTTCAGAAATGGGGGAACTCTCAGAGGTGGGAGAAGTTAAAAGGGAATCATTTAGAATGTCAGGAGAGATTTTCTGATTCCTCAGGTTTTTGAGTATGAGAGCCACATAGAGCAGGATGATGATAAGGGGCATAAAGTCTTGAACACAAGGGAACTTCAGATCATTTTCCCATCCTGTGGTGATAAAGATCTAATTGTAGGAGACCAATTTTCAGGCCATTTTTCCATCCCCAATTTATGTAAAGGCCAAGCACTATAACAGTAAAAAGTTTCCACTTCTTAAGGACACACTCCAGAGATGTTTTTTCTGGTTTAGAAAAAGATCCTCCCATGTTGAGTAATCTGCACGTATTTGTATTCAGTTGCCCAGTCATGTCTGACTCTTTGTAATCCTATGGGCTGTAGCCAGCCAGGCTCCTCTGTCTATGGGATTCTTCAGGCAAGAATACTGGAGTGGGTTGCCATTTTCTCTTCCAGGGGATCTTATTCACCCAGAAATTGAACTCATGTCTCCTGTGTCTCAACCTGCAACCGAGAGCACAGAGTGCTTCTAGAAATGTGATCCAGTGTCCTGAACACGTTTAAGAGGCACACGAAATGGACTCAGAGTGTCGCCTGAATTCCCTTCGACCTTATAGCTTAACAGGACTTGGAGTACCCGCTACACCCCTTCTGATTTCTAACCCGATTATCTCAGGTTGTTCTTGGTTCCTTGCACAAGGTTCCTCTCACATCTGGAGAGGACATTCAGAGCAGTGCAGAGCAGTTGCAAAGTTTTCCTTTAAGTTTTTTTATAGACAACATATAATGCCTGAGAGGCAGGCTGCTTGGCAGTGGCCAGCCCAGTAAGTAGTCTGTTACAGTGTACAGGCTGCCAAGTCCTGGAGTGAAGGGGAGAACTCTGGAGTAATTGGAGTTGGCTGCAATGGAAAATACCACGGGAGTCAAGGCCAATTATTTGATATTGACAACAATGGGTTTGGCAGTAGCAACAGTACAGAGAGTCTTTCCCCCAGAGGGTATTAAAGCATTGGGTAAAGCTATTAGAAGCCTAGCTGTGCAAGTAAAGTGGGAAAGAAAGTCACAGAAGCACGGGAGAGAGAAACTTAAGAGTATCCAGCTAACAGTTCAGGGAGACCTGCAGTTTAACTTGAACTCCTAGGTTTCAGCACCAAATGATCTCGGAGAGATGCAGTGAGTGGTCCTGAAAAGAGGTCTTATTTCCCTGCCCAGGAATTGGACATGGGTACCCTGGATCTGTATAGTCAAAGCTATGGTTTTTTCAGTAGTTATGTATGGATGTGTAGGTTGGGCCATAAAGAGGACTGAGTGCAGCAAAATTGATGTTTTCTAGCTGTGGAGCTGGAGAAGACTCTTGAGAGTCCCTTGGACTGCAAGGAGATCAAAGCAGTCCATCCTAAAGGAAATAAACCCTGAATATTCATTGAAAGGACTGATGCTGAAGCTGAAGCTCCAATACTTTGGCCACCTGATGCGAAGAGCCGACTCACAGGAAAAGACCCTGATGCTGGGAAAGATTGAAGGTGGGAGGAGAAGGGGATGACAGAAGATGAGATGGTTAGATGGCATCACTGACTCAATGGACATGAGTTTGAGCAAACTCTGTGCAATGGTGAAGGACAGGGAAGCCTGGCATGCTGCAATCCATGGAGTCACAAAGAGTTGAGCATGACTGAGCAACTAAATAACAACAACTACCAAGATGAAAACCAGGAATCCTAGCCACTAGGCCACCAGAGACTAGAGGCCAGAAGCAGTTGAAAGCAAGAGTGTTTCAAGGAGGCCAACACTGTAAAAGCAGGCACAAAGTTTATTTTTTAGAGATACAGCAAAACATGCAGGAAAGCAGAGAAACAGTTTATTTAAGACAGAAGCAAAGCAGAGAGAAAGGTTGTGGGCATTCTAATGAGGAGAAGGAGTGCAGTAAAGAGGTGATTTTAATCACTTATATAGGACAGTCCTTCTGGGGCCTCTGTTTACATTTGGCCAGTTATCTTGTTTCTTTTTCACACTGGACTGGTCCTAAGACCCACCCCAAGATGCACGTACAACCGTTTACTAAGATGAATCCCATACAGAGGTCTGTGGGTGCATGTCCACACTTACAACAGGGTGATGTCCTCTTGACCCCTAAGCAGTCTTCTTGGGACTGTGCAGACAGGAAAGTTTTCTTGACCTCCAGAGTGGTCATCTTATCTCTTCACTTCAGCAGAGCTCAGCTTCTGCCATTAGCTTCCTCTTTGGAGTGAAGAATAAAGCTTCACTTTTACTCCACTTGACTAACAGCAGCTGTCCAGCCCAGATGCCCATCTATCTCCTACCTCATCCCTATCGATCCATTGCCATGGTATCATGGTTCTTGTGTTCCAGCAACTCTTATTTTATTTAAGAATATCCCCAAAGCACACCATGGGGGAGGAAATGGCAACCCACTGCAGTATTCTTGCCTGAAAAAATCCATGGACAGAGGAAGCTGGTGGGCTGTATATAGTCCATGTGGTCGCAAAGAGCTGGATATGACTGAGCCCAGAGCACAAGAGTAGTGATATTGGCAATTCAGATATGTCCAAGAGAATTCCCAAAGAGACAGCACCTCCTTTAAGTGAAAAGGTGAGAGTTCTCAACTTAAAAAGGAGAGAAAAAAAAATCGTATGCTGAGGTTGCTAAGACGGATGGTAAGGATGAATCATCTACCCATGAAGAACTTCGTCTTCTGTCATTAAGTTGTGAAGAAGGAAAGAGAACTTTGTGCTAGTTGCACCTCAGACTGTGAAAGTTACTGCCAGAGCGCAAGGGATGTACTTCGTAAGATGGAAAAGGCATTAAGTTTGTACAATAAGCTATTGTAAGAGAGGGCTATCACATCCACATAACTATTGCAGTATATTGTTATAGTTGTTCTATTATTGGTAGTTATTATTGTTCTCTTACTGTGCCTAATTTATAAGTTAAACTTTATCATAGTGAAGTGAGTGAAGGTTGCTCAGTCACTTCCAGCTCTGCGGCCCAGTGGACGTAGCCTGTCAGGCTCCTCTGTCCATGAAATCCTACAGGCAAGAATACTGGAATGGGTAGCCTATGCAGGCAATCTTCCCGACCCAGGAATCGAACTGGGGCTTCCTGTGTTGCAGGTGGATTCTTTACCAGCTAATCTACCAGGGAAGCCCCAACTTTATCACAAGTGTATATGTAGAGGAGGAAACGTAGTATATATAGGGTTCAGCACTATCCGAGGTTTCAGGCATCTATCAGGGGTCTTTGAAAGTATCCCTTATGGATAAAGGAGGCTACTTTTATTATCTGTAACTGTTTTGGAGCTGTTGTGACAGACTGTATGACCAAGGAGCCTAAAATATCTACCCTCTGGTTCTTTTGGATAAAATTTGCTGACCTCTATCCTGTTTACATAACAGAATTGACTAAATAGTGTTGTGTAAAGCTGTTACAAAAAAAAAAAAAAAAAAAAAAGACCAGTTTGTATCTATTTCATAATACTTTTCCTTCAGGGAAAAAGGCTAGGTAGTTTTATTAAGATTTTGAGATTAAGACATGAGTGGGAAAACTTTCTGGTTTCTAATCACTTTGTCAGATTATTAGGCAATTTGGTAAGATTCAGATCATTGTACTGAAAGGTTTTTGAGGGTCAAAGATAAGCTGAATGAGTTTGAAAATGTTCTGCTATTGAGAATGACTGTAGCCTAGGAAGAACCTGGCTGAGAAGAAGTAGAAGAAAATGAAAACTTCAAAGGCTCTTGCTTGGGCAATTTTGATTTCCTCTGAGCAATAAATTAAAGAAGATTTGCAAAATAAACACAGCACAAACACAAAATTGATACATTTTCCAGCTCAATTAATTTTTAAACAATTAAAATAATTTATTTGGTATCACTATAAATCATATTTTTGCTTTTACTAGAAACACCTTATTGTAACAGTATTTTAAGTGAGATCAACAAAACCAAATACATCATTGTTTCACTCTTGTAGTGTGACTGACAAAGGGCTCCTGGTAATATGAGTGATGGCTCTGCTGTTTTCATTTGCTTTTGAAAAATTTGCTTTACTCAACTTTGATTTTACAAAAGACCTATGTTAGTACTTGTTTTCACTAACTGAAAGAAATCTGAAGAGGAGTTTTGCTTTTGTGAAAAAAGTTGAAAAGCAAAAATAGCATTCAGCATTTGTTTTGCAGTGAGACTTTTAGAGGCAGCAGGTACCCCAAGACACTCCAAGTGGCACCATCAACTCCTTTCCAGGAATTTCAGCATCTTCAGCATCTTAGCATCAAGCCAGCCACACCTTTGAATCGTGTCTGTGAGCATCTGTGCTTTGTCTCAACTTACCAGCAAGATGTGTCCTTAGGAAACTGTTTCTTCCCTTTACCTTATTTTAGCTTATGAAAGGTTTCATAGGAATGCTCTCNAATATTGGTTTGCCATATTTCAACATGAATCTATTCATTTTAAATTATACAATTTTGAGAGCTTGGTTGCAAGATACAAGGACATTAGTATTCTTAAACACTTTTTTCCTTTGCTATCTGCCATTTTTCTCTTTCTAGGTTTATAACATCTTTATCCTTCTCATTAAATATTTAGTATCACAGTGTTCTTAATCTTACCCCTACAGATGTATGAATTCAAAGTCCACTGTTGGTTCCTTTCCCAATGATTTTCTATTCATCTTAAGTTTTGCTAAAGTTTGTCTATTAATACTTAAAAGTCTTGTTCACAATATGTGAATTCTTGTATGCTCCAAATATTTTATCATAAATCAAACCACATATTCAGCTTCTGGAATGGGTGATTTTAACTCAGATGAGCATTATATCTATTATTGTGGGCAGGAATCCCTTAGAAGAAATGGAGTAGTCATCATAGTAAACAAAAGAGTTCAAAATACAGTACTTGGATGCAATCTCAAAAAGGACAGAATGATCTCTGTTCATTTCCAAGGCAAACAATATAATATCATGGTAATCCAAGTCTATTCCCCAACCAGTAATGCTGAAGAAGCTGAAGTTGAACAGTTCTATGAAGACCTAGAAGACCTCCTAGAACTAACACCCAAAAAAGATGTCCTTTTCATTATAGGGGGCTGGAATGCAAAAGTAAGAAGTCAAGAAACACCTGGAGTAACAGGCAAATTTGGCCTTGGAGTGTGGAATGAAGCACGACAAAGGGTAATAGAGTTCTGCAAAGAGAATGCACTGGTCATAGCAAATGCACTCTTCCAACAACACAAGAGAAGACTCTACACATGGACATCACCAGATGGTCAAGACCAAAATCAGATTGTATTCTTTGCAGCCAAAGGTGGAGAAGCTCTCTATACAGTCAGCAAAAACAAGACTGGGAGCTGACTGTGGCTCAGATCATGAACTCCTTATTACAAATTCAGACTGAAATTGAAGAAAATGGAGAAAACCACTAGACCATTCAGGTGTGACCTAAATCAAATCCCTGATGACTATGCAGTGAAAGTGAGAAATAGATTTAAGGGATTAGATCTGAGAGACAGAGTGCCTGATGAACTATGAAGAGAGGTTCATAACATTGTACAGAAGACAGGAAACAAGACAATCCCCAAGAAAAAGAAATGCAAAAAAGCAAAATGGCTGTCTGAGGAGGCCATACAAATAGCTATGAAAGAAGGGAAGCCAAAAGCAAAGGAGAAAAGGAATGATATACCCATTTGAATTCAGAGTTCCACAGATTATCAAGGAGAGATAGGAAAGCCTTCCTCAGTGATCAAGGCAAAGAAATAGAGGAAAACAATAGAAAGGGAAAGACTAGAGACCTCTTCAAGAAAATTAGAGATACCAAGGGAACATTTCATGAAAAGATGGGCTCAATAAAGGACAGAAATGGTAGGGACCTAACAGGAGCAGAAGATATCAAGAAGAGGAAGCAAGAATACACAGAAGAACTGTACAAAAAAGGTCTTCATGACCAATATAATCACGATGGTGTGATCACTCACCTAGAGCCAGACATCCTGGAATGTGAAGTCAAGTGGGCCTTAGAAAGCATCACTACAAACAAAGCAAGCAGAGGTGATGGAATTCCAGTAGAGCTGTTTCAAATCCTGAAAGATGATGCTGTGAAAGTGCTGCACTCAATATGCCAGCGCATTTGGAAAACTCAGCAGTGGCCACAGGACTGGAAAAGGTCAGTTTTCATTCCAATCCCAAAGAAAGGCAATGTCAAAGAATGCTCAGACTACCTCACAGTGGCACTCATCTCACACGCTAGTAAAGTGATGCTCAAAATTCTCCAAGCCAGGCTTCAGCAATACGTGAACCATGAACTTCCAGATGTTCAAGTTGGTTTTAGAAAAGGTAGAAGAACAAGAGATCAAATTGCCAATATCTGATGGATCAATGAAAAAGCAAGAGAGTTCCAGAAAAAACATCTATTTCTGCTTTATTGACTATGTCAAAGCCTTTGACTGTGTGGATCACAGTAAACTGTGGAAAATTCTGAAAGATGGGAATAGCATAATACCTGACCTGCATTTTGAGAAACCTATATGCAGAAATGGCAACCCACTCCAGTGTTCTTGCCTGGAGAATCCCAGGGACAGGGGAGCCTGGTGGGCTGCCGTCTATGAGGTATCACAGAGTCAGACACGACTGAAGCTGCTTAGCAGAAGCAGCAGCATATGCAGATCAGGAAGCAAGAGTTAGAACTGGACATCGAACAACTGATTGGTTCCAAATAGGAAAAGGATTTGGTCAAGACTGTATATTGTTACCCTGCTTATTTAACTTATATGCAGAGTATGTCATGAGAAACGCTGGGCTGGAAGAAGCACAAGCTGGAATCAACATTGCCAGGAGAAATATCAATAGCCTCAGATATGCAGATGACACCACCCTTATGGCAGTATGTGAAGAAGAACTAAAGATCCTCTTGATGAAAGTTAAAGAGGAGAGTGAAAAAGTTGGCTTAAAGCTCAACATTCAGAAAACTAAGATCATGGCATCCGGTCCCATCACTTCATGGCACAAAGATGGGGAAACAGTGGAAACAGTGGCTGCCTTTATCTTTCTGGGCTCCAAAATTAATGCAGAGGATGATTGCAGCCATGAAATTAGAAGATGCTTGTTCTTTGAAAAGAAAGTTATGACCAACCTAGATAGCCTATCAAAGGCAGAGACATTCCTTTGTCAACAAAGGTCCATCTAGTCAAGGCTATGGTTTTTCCAGTAGTCATGTATGGATGTGAGAGTTGAACTGTGAAGAAGGCTGAGTGCTGAAGAATTGATGCTTTTGAACTGTGGTGTTGGAGAAGACTCTTGAGAGTCCCTTGGACTGCAAGGAGATCCAACCAGTCCATTATAAAGGGGATCAGTCCTGGGTGTTCATTGGAAGGACTGATGTTGAATCTGAAACTCCAGTACTTTGGCCAACTGGTGTGAAGGGTTGACTCATTTGAAAAGTCCTTGATGGTAGGAATGATTGAAGGCAAGAGGATAAGGAGACAACAGAGGATGACATGGTTGGATGGCATCTCCAACTCCATGGACATGGGTTTGGGTGTACTCTGGTAGTTGGTGTTAGAGAGGGAGATTTGGTGTGCTGTCGTTCAAGGGGTCACAGAGTGGGACATGACTGAGTGACTGAATTGATTGATTGACTGATTGATTCAGCTGCCCTACCTGGAATGCCATTGTTATGGTTTTCAAAGTGGGTTTCTTACCTCCTCCCTCAGTTCAGTTCAGTTCAGTCGCTCAGTTGTATCCGACTCTTTGCGACCTCATGAATCGCAGCACGCCAGGAGTCCCTGTTCATCACCATCTCCTGGAGTTCGCTCAGACTCACGTCCATCGATTCCGTGGTGCCATCCAGCCATCTCATCCTCGGTCGTCCCCTTCTCCTTCTGCTCCCAATCCCTCCCAGCATCAAGAATTTTTTCCAATAAGTCAACTCTTCTCATGAGGTGGCCAAAGTACTGGAGTTTCAGCTTTAGCATCATTCCTTCCAAAGAAATCCCAGGGCTGATCTCCTTCAGAATGGACTGGTTGGATCTCCCTGCAGTCCAAGGGACTCTCAAGAGTCTTCTCCAACACCACAGTTCAAAAGCATCAATTCTTCGGCACTCAGCCTTCTTCACATTCCAACTCTCACATCCATACATGACCATGGGAAAAACCATAGCCTTGACTAGACAGACCTTAGTTCTTGTGGGCTACAGTGTGTAGATGGGGAGGGGGGAAACACAAAGAGTNATCTCCTTCAGAATGGACTGGTTGGATCTCCCTGTAGTCCAAGGGACTCTCAAGAGTCTTCTCCAACACCGCAGTTCAAAAGCATCAGTTCTTCAGCGCCCGGCTTTCTTTATAGTCCGACTGTCACATCCATACATGACCGCTGGAAAAACCATAGTTTTGACTAGACAGACCTTTGTTGGCACAGTAATGTCTCTGCTTTTAAATACGCTGTCCAGGTTGGTCGTAACTTTTCTTCCAAGGAGCAAACATCTCTTTATTTCATGGCTGCAGTCACCATCTGCAGTGATTTTGGAGCCCAAGAAAGTAAAACCTGTTACTGTGTTCATTGTTTCCCCTTCCCCATCTGTTTGCCGTGTANTCCAGGTTGGTCGTAACTTTTCTTCCAAGGAGCAAACATCTCTTTATTTCATGGCTGCAGTCACCATCTGCAGTGATTTTGGAGCCCAAGAAAGTAAAACCTGTTACTGTGTTCATTGTTTCCCCTTCCCCATCTGTTTGCCGTGTAGTGATGAGACCGGATGCCATGATCTTAGTTTTCTGAATGTTGAGTTTTAAGCCAACTTTTTCACTCTCCTCTTTCACTTTCATCAAGAGGCTCTTTAGTTCTTCACTTTCTGCCATGAGGGTGGTGTCATCTGCATATTTGAGGTATATTGATACAACTATCTTGATTTCAGCTTGTGCTTCATCCAGTTCAGCATTTCTCATGATGTATTCTGCATATAAGATAAATAAACAGGGTGACGATATACAGCTTTGACATATTCCTTTCCTGATTTGGAACCAAACCAGTCTGTTGTTCATGGATTCTATACCAGGTGAGCCACAAGTGAAGCCTGCATTTTCCTTAAGGTATTGCATATACTTCTTTTGAACTTTTCAATGAAATAGTACCTAGCCCAAAGCTTTGAAAAGAATATTACTGCAAAATTGGAGACAAGGAAAAAGGAAAAAAGAAATGAAATGAAAAGAAGGGGAAAAAAAGGAAGTAAGGGGGAGACAGGAAGTTGAAGAGGGGAAGGAAGGAAGGAAGGAAAAAAAGAAAGAAAAAGAAGGACGAAAACCAGTATGATTTAATGCCTTTTCTAAATTGCAGACTTCAAACTCTAACCAGAAAATCTGGCAAATGCATTCCTTAAGCTCTTAGCTTATTCCTATAGGAATAACATAGCTTAGCATTCTCATCTTCCTTTTAAAATAAACAAATCTTAGCTCATTATCTTAAATAGCCCCTATACTCAGCTGGCTCTGAGATGCTTACTCTGCTCCCAGGAAGTCTATCCTTCACTTGAGAACATTCCAGCCTATAAAGTGATTGAAGCCCACTGTACCTGGCTCCTCTGCTCCTGGTCACACTAACTCTTTACCCATCACATTTTTAAAGAAGGAGGAGAAAGTATGCAAGAAACAAATCTGTCCTCTGCATTCTTGCTATGACCCCACCCCTAAAGAAGAGGAATAAGAATTTATGGTTCAGCCTTTTTGGATTCCCTCCTTTAAAATCTGCCTGCCCAAAGAGGATACATTCTACTCTGCTCTTCAGAACAAGGTAACTAGACCTCGGTCTGGATCTAAGCTGTCTTCAAAAGACATGCCTGAAAATCTGTGCCTGCCTTTATTTTTAGTTTCTAGGGATTGCAAAACACAGATACCTAGCCCTTCAGACTAAAGCCGTCACATGGATGGGTCAATACAAAGTCTTGACTTCAAACTGAAGGAAGAGAAAAATGAGGTAGCTGAACCATGGCCCCAAGTATTAAAAACTTCATCAGTTAAATAAATATCTGATATTTTGTGCTCCAGCTGTCTGACTCACAGGTCATGTTTCTCAACTGCATATTTGAGTTAAGCAGAATATTTAAGATTAACAGCCTTAAATCTCAGAGTTCTGTTTCCACTCTTGCTTTCTCCCAAATTTTTGCCCTAACGTTCAATCAGCAATGTGTTGGAAATGCAACTCTGATGCTGTTACTCTACTTATTGCATTTCAGTTGCTTTTTTCACTAGTGTCAAATACCTTAATAAACAAGTATTCAGCACCTGCTTTCTTCTGAAGCCTTGTTTTTCATCACTTTACAGTTATATTCTATTCCTCAGTCATAAAATATCTAAAAGGTTCTAATCTTCTGATTTGCCACTTTTGCACAATTATGGCAGGTTACAACTCTTAATCCATAGAAAACGTTGAAAATGCCTTTTGAGTAATCCAATAAAAAAATAAATGATTTTGGCATAGACAAAGAATGCATTTCATATGCAAAATATTGGACGATTCATCATTTAAATAAGATTGTGATAATTATTTAAAACATTTATATTATAAAAGCAATATGTTTGTTATAAACAGTTCAGTTCAGTTCAGTCGCTCAGTCGTGTCCGACTCTTTGTGACCCCATGAATCACAGCACGCCAGGCCTCCCTGTCCATCACCAGCTCCTGGAGTCCACTCAGATTCACATCCATCGAGTCGGTGATGCCATCCAGCCATCTCATCCTCTGTCATCCCCTTCTTCTCCTGCCCCCAATCCCTCCCAGCATCAAAGTCTTTTCCAGTGAGTCAACTCCTCTCATGAATTGGCCAACGTACTGGAGTTTCAGCTTTAGCATCAGTAGCATCATTCTTTCCAAAGAAATCCCAGGGCTGATCTCCTTCAGAATGGACTGGTTGGATCTCCTTGCAGTCCAAGGGACTCTCAAGAGGCTTCTCCAACACCACAGTTCCAAAGCATCCATTCTTCAGTGCTCAGNTGTGCTTGCATTGTTAGTATTACCTCTTTTTTTTAACAGCTTTATTGATATAACATTTATTTAACATACAACTCACACAGGAAAGTGTATAATTCAGTGCTTTCTATATGTTATATTAAATTTTAAAAGTTGTGGTATATATATATTATATATATATATATAACATAAACTAGCCATTTTAATCACTTTCAAGTGTACAACTCATGACATTAGTTACATCCACAATATTGTGTAACTATCACCATGATTTCCAAAATGTTTTGACTGTCCCAAACAGAAATTCTGTACCTATTAAACAATAACTCCCTATTCCTCACTCCCTCCAGCCTTCTTTTAACCTCTAATCCGTTTTCTGTCTCTATGAATTTGCCTACTCTAGATAACTCATATGAGTGGAATCATATAATATTTGTCCTCTTGTGTCTGGCGTATTTTCTTAGCATGTTTTCAAGATTCATTCATGTTGTAGCATGTGTCAGAATTTCCTTCTTTTTATGCCTGAATAATATTATGTTTTGTGGATTTTGTTTATCCATTTATCTGCTGGTGGGCACTTGGTTTTCTTCCTTTTGGCAATTTGAAAAATACTGCAGTGGAGGACTTCCCTGGAGGTCCAGTGGTTAAGAGTCTGCCTTCCAGTGTGGCAGATTTGGGTTGGATCCCTGGTCAGGGAACTAAGATCCCCCTTGCTGTGGGGCAACTCTGCCCGTGTGCCACAAGTAGTGAGCCCACGGGCCACAGCTGGAGAGAAGCCTGCACACTGAAGCTCAGACCTGATGCAGCTGAAAATAATAATAATATTGATAAAATTTAAAAATATTACAATGAACAATAAGTCCTGTTAGAGTCTCTCTTTTTTAAAATTAAATTTTATTTTTTTGCAGTCTTTTGTTTTAAACTGGAGGATAATTACTTTACAATATTGTGATGGTTTCTACCATACATCAACATGAATCAGCCATAGGTATATGTATGTTTCCTCCCTCTTGAACCTCCATCCCACCTCCCTCTCCATCCCACTCCTCTAGGTTGTCATAGGCATTGGATTCCCTGTGTTATTCTGTATTTTCCCACTGGCTATCTACTTGACATATGGTAATGTATATATTTCAATGATACTCTCTCAAATATCCCACCTTCTCTTTCTCCCACTGTGTCCAAAAGTCTCTTCTCTATGTCTGCGTCTCCATTGCTGCCCTGTAGATGGATTTATCAGTGTAGTCTTTCTAGATTCCATATATNCCAACCATTTTGGACAAAATGTTTTCTATCTCTGTTCATCACTCTGGTGATGTCTTTCACTCTCAAAATGGGGTTCAAACTCAGTTCAGTGGAACTGGAGGGAAACAAATGTCCTCTACCCTGTTTTGCTTTGCTTCTTTTCAGTCCTTTCTCTCATCCCAAGTTTTATTCCTCCTCTTCTAATTACAAATAAAAACCTCCATGAACATAACCTAAAATCACCAACTCCCGGAGTTCATTCAGACTCACGTGCATCGAGTCCGTGATGCCATCCAGCCATCTCATCCTCTGTAGTCCCCTTCTCCTCCTGCCCCCAATCCCTCCCAGCATCAGGTCTTTTCCAGTGAGTCAGCTCTTCGCATCAGGTGGCCAAAGTATTGGAGTTTCAGCTTCAGTCCTTCCAATGAGCACCGAGACTGGTCTCCTTTAGGATGGACTGGTTGGATCTCGTTGCAGTCCAAGGGACTCTCAAGACTCTTCTCCAACACCACAGTTCAAGAGCATCAATCCTTCAGTGCTCAGCTTTTTCACAGTACAACTCTCACATCCATACATGACCACAGGAAAAACTATAGCCTTGACTAGACGGACCTTTATTGGCAAAGTAATGTCTCTGCTTTTGAATATGCTATCTAGGTTGGTCATAACTTTCCTTCCAAGGAGTAAGCGTCTTTTAATTTCATGGCTGCAATCACCATCAGCAGTGATTTTGGAGCCCCCCAAAA
>SJYV01041950.1:23529-97333 GCA_006410875.1 Neotragus pygmaeus
AAAATCACTGCAGATGATGATTGCAGCCATGAAATTAAAAGACACTTACTCCTTGGAAGGAAAGTTATGACCAACCTAGATAGCATATTGAAAAGCAGAGATATTACTTTGCCAACAAAAGTCCATCTAGTCAAAGCTATGGTTTTTCCAGGGGTCATGTATGGATGGGAGAGTTGGACTGTGAAGAAAGCTGAGCTCCAAAGAATTGATGCTTTTGAACTGTGGTGTTGGAGAAAATTCTTGAGAGTCCCTTCGACTGCAAGGAGATCCAACCAGTCCATCCTAAAGGAGACCAGTCCTGGGTGTTCATTGGAAGGACTGATGATGAGGCTGAAACTCCAGTACTTTGGCCACCTCATGCGAAGAGTTGACTCATTGGAAAAGACCCTGATGCTGGAAGGGATTGGGGGCAGAAGGTGAAGAGGACGAAAGAGGATGAGATGGCTGGATGGTATCACTTACTCGATGGACATGGGTTTGGGTGAACTTCAGGAATTGGCGATGGACAGGGAGGCCTGGTGTGCTGCGACTCATGGGGTTGCAAAGAGTCAGACACAACTGAGCGACTGAACTGAACTGAAAATAGTTATTCTTACATGCATCATTCTGTCAGCTTTGATGAATGAATATCCAAGCACAGAACACTTCTGTTGCTCTCGTTCTTTTCAAAGTTGTCAGATCTGCTTTGTGTTCTGAAGGTTCTCCTTTTCCTAGTCTGCCTCCTGCCCCTTGATCCATCACAGATATCTACCCCCCCACACACTATAAAGCTCTTAGATGTTTAATCTTGTCTTGTATCTGTCTCTTGGAGGACTGGTACTACTTGTTAAGCAGTAGCAGAAATGACCTGTGACTCAAAGCAGGGGCTTTGTGCTCCATCCTCACAACTCTTGAGTCCTGCAGGGCTGGAGTTTCCAGTTCCCATGGGATGTACTCTTATCTGGAGAAAGAGCCTATAATCTGCATCTGTCACTAAAGTCCTTTGAACTACTCATATCCAACGGCAGTGGGTGAGGAGTGGTCATGTTAGCAGGAGTATTGGCCATGACCATCAGAAAGAGTCACGGCTGCTTTCACACAATGGGGGGCAGGTAGGAATGTGTCTAGAAACTTGGGGTAATTCTCTGTCTCATGTACTGTGAAGCAACTAAAGAAGGGTCTGATGACCAAAGGTGCAGACCCTAGAAAGTGAAGGTTTATGTCACATCACTAATAAGACACCAAGGCCAATGAGTTGATAGATGAAGGTGAAGGGAATGTAGAGTAGACTGTGGATAAGGGACTGAGTAGCACCAGGTCCATTGCTGAGACCAAATGGGGCTCTGATTCATCCCACCAATCTTTTAGTTTCCTGTCAGGGAGGGTGGCCCATGGGAACCTTGGAAGCCTGCTTCCTGAACAAGTTTAAGAAGTGGCTATGTTTTGGCCAAGGAGCACTCCACTCATCACTTGTTAAGAAAAGCTGCTGGGGTGCATGGTGGACTGGCAGCTCCAGATCCTGCCCTGTGAGTGTTGAAGCTGCACTTTCCCTAGGATGAGCCCGGCCTGTGGGCTGCACACTCTGGGGGCGTGTGTGCCCGCAAATTCCTGCCAAGTTCGGGACTTCTGCATCAGGCTACTCTGGCTCCTTGTTATCCTGGCCAAAACTTTCTCAGAACTGTACTGTGGGCTGATGTTCTTCCTACGTAACCCTTCCTTCTCTCTCCCTCTGACACAGACCTAGGTTGCTGGACCTAGGTTGCTGTTTGAAAACACCCCCGCCCCCTTTATTCTTCATGGGCAGTCCCCCAGTAACTGTCTTGCATGTTCAATCCCATTTTAGTGTCAGCAGCTCAAAGAACCTGAACCAACACTTAGAGGTTGCTGAAACAGAGTGGTTGATTCTCTTCTGTACTTAAAATTACCCCTCCCTAGGGCCTGGAGGCCATGTCATTCTTCATGTACTTTCTTTTCTAAGCATAATTCTCTCTCCAATTTCTATGAGGGCAATTATCCTCTTTTAGCGATCTCTTTTATGATACTAACAGAATCCTGCCCCATACTTATCACCTGACCTCTAGACAAGCCCAGACAGGTCAGCAACCCTGAGTGAGCACAGTAGTAGCTTACATGAAGACCCTAGACGAAGCAGTCTCGCTGTACCAGTCACAGAAACCAACTCTGAGGGTTCGGCTACCAAGCAGGAGGCTCATACTCATACTGCATTTGAAATATAATCTCAAGAAAGCTGTTGTTTCTGAGAAATTAGGGTTCCTACATTCTTCTTTCAGAAGCCAGTGAATTATACAGACTTTGGGGTCTACCCCAGGCTGGTATACTTTGATTTATAAAGCGTTTACATTATTGAAGAGTTCTTCAATATTATACATATATACACAAATATACACACAAACATGTAATTGCATAGAAAATGCACACCCTGTATACAGTATATTGGTTTCCCTTGTGGCTCAGCTAGTAAAGAATCCACCTGCAATGCGGGAGACCTGTGTTCAATCCCTGGGTTGTGAAGATACCCTGGAGAAGGGAAAGGCTACCCACTCCAGTATACAGTATAGAATTGCATCTTTATAGAAGTTTTCTGAACATCCCTTTTCTCTTTTTTTCTCTTATTCTAATAGGACAGTATCAAAGACTTCAAAGTGCAGTAATGTGGTCTGTTCAAATCATGTATAACTAGAACGATAAGATAATCTTCCTTTATCTTTCACCTCAAACACATCCTCAGAAAACATTAAGATGATATTGGACTAAAAATGTAATCCCATTTTTATGGTCAAAATCTGAAAACTTGGAGCTTTTCAAGCAGAGGATATTATCCTAATTGAACTATTCCCGTTTTGGAAAGCGGAGAACAAAGGAAAAGAACTAAAGCTGATTTGTATAATAATGTGAGCTGGTGGCTACATCATTTTTGTTTTTTTAGTTGGGGTATAGTTGCTTTACAATATTGTGTTAGTTTCTGCTGTATACTGAAGTGGGTCAGCTATGTGATAGAGCTCTCTCAGACCTCCCTCACACACTGCGTTCCGCTGCCTGCCCCTCCAGGTCATCACAGAGCACCCACCTGAGCTCCCTGCGCTATGCAGCAGCTCCCCCAGCTATCTCTTTATGTGCTGTAGTGTACATATGTCACTTCCAAGCCCCTAATTCATCCCCCACATCCTGGCTGAGTCATCCCCGCATCATGTCCACACATCCGTTCTCTATATCTGTGTCTCTTTCCCTGTCTTGCAAATAGGTTCACCTTGAGAGGGAGTTACCTTGCAAGGAATGAGTTGGGAGATGAGTTCTCTTCCTTCTTGGCATTTAAACTATATTTCTTTCTCCATGTTCTGTGCTGTACTGTTGAGAGTGGAGAGTGGAAGTTCTGAAAATTAAAACTGTGGTGTCTGTTATGAAGGGTTGGGAGTGATGATTGCCATCACTGAACGTCCTGCTGAGCCATGAACCCCATGAATCACACATACACTCTAACTTGTGATTCCAGATTCAGACTGTGGAAAATGTACAGCAAGTGGAGGGCAGGGAATACTGGGGTAAAATTAATTCCTACAGATAGAGGTCCTGGTTTTTTCTTTGTTTGTTTTGTTTGCACCGTGTGGGATGTGGGATCTTAGTTTCCTGACCAAGGATTGAACCTGGGGCTCCCTGGATTGGGAACTCAGAGTTTTACCCACTGGACTGCCAGAGAAGTCCCTGGTCTGGTTATTTTGCATAGAAGGCAGAGACAATATGAGGTAGGCAAGAGATCCACATTAGGAGCTTGGGAGTGCTTTGAGAGGAATTTCATATCAAATTATAGCCGTTCTGTATTGACTGAATTCTCTTGTTGTGGTTCAGTCACTCAGCCATGTCTGACTCTCTGCGACCCCATGGACTGCAGCACACCAGGCTTCTCTGTCCTTTACTGTCTCCCGGAGTTTGCTCAAGCTCATGTCCACTGAGTCACTGATGCCATCCAACCATCTCATCCTCTGTTGCCCCTTCTCTTCTTGCCCTCAATCTCTCCCAGCATCAGGGTCTTTTCCAGTGAGTCAGTTCTTCACATCAGGTGGCCAAAGGGTTGGAGCTTCAGCATCAGTCCTTTCAGTGAATAGTCAGGTTGATTTCCTTTAGGATTGACTGGTTTGGTCTCCTTGTTGTTCAAGGGACTCTCAAGAGTCTTCAGCATCTCAGTTCGAAAGCATCAATTCTTCAGCACTCAATCTTCTTTATGGTTCAACTCTCACATCTATACATAATTACTGGAAAAACCATAGCTTTGACCATTTGGACATTCGTCGGTAAAGTGATATCTCTGCTTTTTAATATGCTGTCTAAGTGTGTCATAGCTTTTCTTCCAAGGAACCAGTGTCCTTTAATTTTGTGGCTGCAGTCACTGTCTGCAGTGATTTGAGAGCCCCCAAAGTAAAATGTGTCAGTGTTTCCACTTTTCCCCTATCTATTTGCCATGAAATGATGGGCCTAGATGCCATGATATTATTCTTTTGAATGTTGAGTTTTAAGCCAGCTTTTTCACTATTCTCTTTCACTTTCATCAAGAGGCTCTTTAGTTCCTCTTCACTTTCTACCATTAGAGTGATATCATCTGTATATCTGAAGTTGTTGATATTTCTCCCAGCAATCTTGACTCTGCATATAAGTTAAATAAGCAGAGCGACAATATAAAGCCTTGATGTACTCCTTTCCCAATTTTGAACCAATTCAGTGAGTTTCTTCCAAATCCTTCAATAAAGACTGACATGCCTGGACAATATTGCATGGTGGTTTCCTCAGTTCAGTTCAGTCGTGTCTGACTCTTTGCAACCCCATGAATCACAGCACACACACCAAGCCTCCCTGTCCATCACCAACTCCTGGAGTTCACTCAAACTCACGTCCAATGAGTGGGTGATGCCATCCAGCCATCTCATCCTGTGTCGTCCCATTCTCCTCCTGACCCCAATCCCTCCCAGCATCAGAGTCTTTTCCAATGAGTCAACTCTTCCCATGAGGTGGCCAAAGTATTGGAGTTTCAGCTTTAGCATCAGTCTTTTCAATGAACACCTAGGACTGACCTCCTTTTGAATGAACTGGTTGGATCTCCTTGCAGTCCAAGGGACTCTCAAGAGTCTTCTCCAACACCACAGTTCAAAAGCACCAATTTTTCAGTGCTCAGCTTTCTTCACAGTCCAACTCTCACATCCATACATGACCACTGGAAAAACCATAGCCTTGACTAGATGGACCTTTGTTGGCAAAGTAATANGGACAAACCATAGCCTTGACTAGACGGATCTTAGTAGGATCTGTCATCTTTGAGATTGCATCCAAGTACTGCATTTCGGACTCTTTTGTCGACCATGATGGATACTTCATTTCTTCTAAGGGATTCCTGCCCGCAGTAGTAGATATAATGGTCATCTGAGTTAAATTCACCCATTCCAGTCCATTTTAGTTTGCTGATTCCTAGAATGTCGACATTCACTCTTACCATATCTTGTTTGACCACTTCCAATTTGCCTTGATTCATGCACCTAACATTCCAGGTTCCTATGCTATATTGTTCTTTACATGATCGGCCCTTGCTTCTATCACCAGTCACATGCACAACTGGATATTGTTTTTGCTTTGGCTCCATCCCTTCATTCTTTCTGGAGTTATTTCCCCACTGATCTCCAGTAGCATATTGGGCACCTACCGACCTGGGGAGTTCCTTATTCAGTATCCTATCATTTTGCCTTTTCATACTGTTCATGGGGTTCTCAAGACAAGAATACTGAAGTGGTTTGCCATTCCCTTCTCCAGTGAACCATATTCTGTCCGACCTCTCCACCATGACCTGCCCATCTTGGGTAATCAATTATAGAGGTAATCAAATTAAAACTAGGCTGTTAAGGCAGACCCTCCCAATATGACTGGTATCCTTATAAAAAGAGGAAACATGGACAGAGGGAAAATGATACAAAGACACACATGAGAATGCCATTTGAAGGTGGGGTGATGCATCTACAAGCCAAAGAACGCATGAGCAACCAGAAGCTAGAAGAGAGCATGGAACTGTCCCTTCCCTAGACCTTCAGAGGGAGCACAGCCTTGCTGATACCTCAATTTTGGATTTAAAGTCTCCAGACCCATAGTGTGCGGTACTTCATGATGGCAGCCTTAATGTTATGGTCTGAATGTTTGGGTCGCCCCACCCTGGGCTGGCCCAATTCATATGTTGAAGTCCTAATGCCCAATATGATGGTATTAGTAGGCAGGGCTTTTGGGAAGTGCTTAACGTGAAGCCTTCAAGAATGTGATTAGTGTCCTTATAAAAAGATCCAGAGAGATCTTTAGCTCCTTCCACCATGTAAGGACACAGTGAGAAGGTACCAGATATGAACTAGTAAATGGGCCCACATCAGAAGGTGAACACACTGGCATCCTGATCTTTCCATTTTAACTGTGAGCAATAATTTTCTGTTTTTTACAAGCTACCTGGCCTGTGGTATTTTGTTATAGAAGTCCAAATGGATTAAGACACTTAGGAAATGAATACAGGCTCCTTCCGGTGATGATAAACCATGCTACTGGTAAGAGACAATAACACAGTCTATGTTAAAATGGTAAAGTAGTTTAATCCCTAGACTCCAAGACAACAGAGGTGAAGGGTCTGATTCTGTAGAAACTGGTTGTTCCCTACTGTAGCCTAGAAGATTTGTTTAGATACAACAAAGCTGGTTTTGTAATTTATAATGCTTATACACCACACACACACACACACACACACTCATGTACCCATGTATTCATTCCTTCAGTTTTCTGGCATTTCCAAGTTTGTGGTAAAAGTTTCAGTATGAATTTTTCCTCTTGTCTGAAATGGATCAGACATCAAACCTGAGCAGCCTTAAGGAACCCATTCAGATTTTAGGAGAACTAGACACTCATCCTAAGGAGACAGAAAGAATTGCTGATACTCTCACAGGGAGTGTCTCTGTGTTAAAAAAGTTTGGAAGGTGGAGATGGAGCTCCTGGAATTGAATTCAAAAGACTTATTTAGAAAGGCCCGTGTTAGCAGGTTTTGCCTGATGGGGATTCAACAGTGGATGACAAGAGCAGGACTGGAGACAACTGCTTCTTCTGGAAGAGGGGCAGCCTTACGCAGACTGCTATGGAATTCACCATAAGCTCTTTTATGTTGAACTTTTTTCAGGATCCAGCTTTATAAATAAACCTAAACAAAATAGGAGATGATTATAAGTCAACTGACTTTAACCTGATGAAACTTCTCTAAGTAGAAATATATAAATACACACAAAGAAAAGCACTTTGATTCATATTGGTACTCTCACGATATCTGCATACTCTCATTTTTTAGCTAAGAATCAACTTTTGACTATCGCAATACAGTGTTAGCAACTCCTGGGTAACCAAGTCGTCTACCTCTTGGTCATTTCATGGTTCTTTACCACTTCCATTAGAGATAGTCAAGAAGGTGAAAGGAAGTAAAATTACAGCTGAGCCATCTGGTACCTTTATGATAATGAAAGGTTTAGTGAGACAGGAAGCACAAACCACAGCCTGGGATGGGGTTTAAATTAACTGTGGATCCAAATTACTCATGATCTTCCTCCTGCTTCTTTTATCCATCATTCCTGCAAAAGCTGGCACTTAAGGGAAAAATGAATTTCTTAAACAAGACACAAAAGCATTAACTGTAAAGGAAAAAATTTAATAAATGTGAATACATTTACATAAAAAACTTCAGTTCATAAAAAGATAACATAGCAAATAAAAGGTAACTTACATATTCTAGGAGATATGTGCAGCTCATATAGTCAACAAAAAGATTAGTTTAATAAAAATATAGATAAAGAATTCCTATAAACCAATTTAAAAAGTGAGAAAAAAACAATAAAAGAGGCTGAACAAATAGGACTTTTGCAGAATGGGAGACAAATATGATTAATAAATATATCAGGAAAATGCAACTTAAGATCACACTGATATACCATTTTACAACCATTTGATTGGCAAAAATCAAGAAGTTTGATTTTATCAATTGCTGGAAAAAATAGGGATCAAGAGAATCTCATCTATTGCTGGTGGGAATGTAATTTGTTACAGCTTGAGAAAATAATCTGGCATTCCTCTGTAAGGCTGCACACTCTTACACCCCACAACCCAGAAATTTCACTCCTAAGTATAGGCCAAGCTCTTGCCCATATATGCTAGCAGAAGACATGAATAAGAATGTTCATAGTAGCCCCATTCATAATAGTCAGACTTCTACCATTAGATGAGGAGATAAAATTCACTGTGGTATAGTCACACAATGGAATATTATACTGTAGTAAATTAACAAGCTACAGAATCAACAACATGTGTGAACTTCAGTTATATAAAGCTGAGTGGGAAAAAAAAATCAAATCCCAGAAAAGCACATACAGTACAATCTCTTTTCTACAAAGTTCAAAAATAAACACCTAAACAGTATATTATTTGACACACATATATTCTTAATAAAACTTAACAAAATAAGGTATAAAGGAATTAAAACCATAAAATTTGAGATCACAGTTACTGCTGAAGGAAAAATAGAAGGATGAGATGGGGAAAAGTAATTAGGTAGGGATATAATATTATTAAGAGTCTGGTTCTTGTTTGATTGAAAATTTCAAGATGTTTGTTATTAAATTAGAAAAAATAAACACATTAGTGAATGAGTAAGTAAAAGATTGCCTTTCATGTAAATACTGACTGTATATATCCTACATCAAGGATTCTGACTAACCCAAACATGTGAATCCGAGCTCCATTAAAATAAAAAGAAAAAAAAAACAGACAAAAAGTATTGGATATCTAAATTAACTTTTCTAAGTCTGAAGCTACTGAAGATGAGGCTTCCAGGACCCATCACTTGCAAAGGTCCTGTGAGAGCTGACAATATACAAAGTTACTGATTACAACAGTATTTGCATGAGCAAAAGACAGAAAATATCCATGTCCAATATCTCCAACTCCAATCCAGGACCATAGGGTTCATTCTCATTTGCACTTTTTCCATATCTGGAACTCCTCTGATGTGAGAAACCTGGTTCCCAGCCTGTGCAGATGCTACCCTTTCCCTGTGGGCTCCGACACCCATGCTGCTCCCCATGTGAACTCTACCCTTTTCCTACTTGGACTCTGACATCCTGTGCTGGGCCACTGCCCTGTGCCGACATCCTTTACTCCACTCAGGTTCCTAGACAGTGACGGGCTGTTGTCACCATCCCTCCCCATGGGCCTGCCCTCACCCCTGAGCCTACCACACCCGACCCTGACTCTCCCTAATAGCTTTAGAAATATTTAAGAAGAAAGGAAGGGGTGAAATGGAAGGAAGAAGAAAAAGGGAAGAGAATGGGAAGAACCTCTCTATTTTTTCTGCACTAATGATAGCATAAATACAGTCACTGTCCTGTATCTTGTATTTTTCGTTCAGTATACAGTAATGACATATAGCTCCATATCATACCAAAAGAGCTCCCTTATTCTTATTTGTTGTTTAATTGCTCAGTTGTGTCCGACTCTTTGTGACCTCATGGACTGTAGCCTGCCAGGTTTCTCTGTCCATGGGATTTCCCAGGCAAGAATGCTGGAGTTGCTTGCCATTTTCTCCCACAATAATTCCCCCCCCCACACACACACAATATAGTATATGGATGAACTGTGGTCTCTTTTGATAGATATCAAAATAGTCTTCTATTGATAGATATCTATGTTTGGCCAATCTTTGGCTAGGTCGACTAACACTGCCCGAGTAGCACAAATACTAGAACTCCAGAGCAATCTTAGGCACTTCCCAGGTGGCTCAGTGATAAAGGATCTACCTGCCAAGCAGGAGACGTGAGTTCAATCCCTGGGTCGGGAAGATCCCCTGGAGAAGGAAACAGCAACCTATTCCAGTATTCTTGCTTGGAGAATCCCATGGACAGAGGAGCCTGGCAGGGAGTCCGTGGGGTCCCAATTGAGTCAGATAAGACTTAGCGACTCAACAACAACAGAGCAACCTTACACACGTTGTAATGTTGAACACATGTTAGTACACCTTTGGAATAAAATCCCAAAAATGGGTCAAGAGGCACATGACTATAATTTTGAAAGATACTGGCAAACGATGAATAAGAATATCTTGTTTTCAGAACTAAGAATTTCTGGGCATGCATGGGTTAAAAAACCAAATCAAATCAAACCAACCTCACCCCTCCCCAAACAAAAACACCCCAAACAGCTGAAACCAAACTTAAAATAGCAAGTGGCAGCTTCTTACCTGTTGCCTCTGAGTATAGAGTCTTCTCATCAACACTTCGAACATTACAGGAAAGAAACCGTTTCCTCCCCTCAAGTTTATCAAGTTGGCTATTTATCACAACAACAGAACAAAGAGGGACAGGTCTGCAGAACAAAAAAGGAAAAAAAATCAGTTTTTATCAGATTTATGTAACACTGAGAGATGATCAAGTGCATGACAGGGGTAGAAATTTATGACACTTGGGTATCAGTGGATACTGTCTGTCTTAGATAAACTGCTCCTAAAGTAGGGCTGACATCACCAGCCGCTCACACTCCCTTGCTCCCAAGCACAACTGCCCTCAGGTGGCTCCTGGGCATCCAGTCCCAGCCTGCCATTGTGGGTTACGTTCAAAGAGATCACCAGGGACTCCAGCTCTGTGATGGCAGGGACTGTCCCATCTGAAGGGAGCTGAAATCCTTTAAAGAAATGAAAATAGGACCATGGAATGGTCCTAGTCAGCGTCTCTCATTTTCTCTGTCATAATAAAAAATTTTCACCCAATCCGTTTTAGAGTAACTGTCACTAGAAAGACACTGAATAACAAATTGCTGGTATTAGCTTAATGTGCTAAGTCAGACTGTAAGTGATGACAGAAACGATGGGCCACAGCTGAGCTGTCCAACATGGTTGCCAGAGATGGCTATCGAGCATTCAAAATATGGCTATTGTGAATGAGAAACTAAATCTTTAGTTTCAATTCAGTTCAGTTCAGTTCAGTCGCTCAGTAGTGTCTGACTCTTTGTGACCCCATGAACCGCAGCACGCCAGGCCTCCCTGTCCATCACCAACTCCCAGAGTTCACCTAAACCTACATCCATTGAGTCTGTGATGCCATCCAACCATCTCATCCTCTGTCATCCCCTTCTCCTCCTGCCCTCAATCTTTCCTGGCATCAGGGTCTTTTCAAATGAGTCAACTCTTCCCATCAGGTGGCCAAAGTATTGGAATTTCAGCTTCAGCATCAGTCCTTCCAATGAATATTCAGGACCAACTTCCTTTAGGATGGACTGGTTGGATCTCCTTGCAGTCCAAGGGACTCTCAAGAGTCTTCTCCAACACCACAGTTCAAAAGCATCAATTCTTCGGTGCTAAGCTTTCTTTATGGTCCAACTCTCACATCCATACATGACTACTGGAAAAAGCATAATTTTGACTAGATGGACCTTTGTCAGCAAAGTAATGTCTCTGNGATGCCATCCAACCATCTCATCCTCTGTCATCCCCTTCTCCTCCTGCCCTCAATCTTTCCTGGCATCAGGGTCTTTTCAAATGAGTCAACTCTTCCCATCAGGTGGCCAAAGTATTGGAATTTCAGCTTCAGCATCAGTCCTTCCAATGAATATTCAGGACCAACTTCCTTTAGGATGGACTGGTTGGATCTCCTTGCAGTCCAAGGGACTCTCAAGAGTCTTCTCCAACACCACAGTTCAAAAGCATCAATTCTTCGGTGCTAAGCTTTCTTTATGGTCCAACTCTCACATCCATACATGACCACTGGAAAAACCATAGCCTTGACTAGATGGACCTTTGTTGACAAAGTACTGTCTCTGCTTTTCAATATGCTGTCTAGGTTGGTCATAACTTTCCTTCTAAGGAGTAAGCATCTTTTAGTTTCAATTAATTTATATTTAAATTTATATAGCTATATGTGTCTACTGGCTATAAGGCTATATGTGTCTATAGTCAACTCTGGGAATCTTAGAGAAGTGCTGTAGTGAAAAACGTTATCTCGATAAAGGTAAAATTTTAGTTGGTAGAAACACAAAGTAGAGCAGGGAAATGTGTTTTATGTTCCTGTAGTACCATCATGTGGATGAAGGAACTACTCCATGTGGAAAGGAAATGAACATTCTGATTACCCTTCTGTCCAGTTTTTGTTCCCATTAGCTTTTCCTGAACTTCTTGATGAAAAAACTGAGCATTGCCAATCCAGTATTTACTAAGACCCAGGGGACATTAGGTGTTCTTGCCTGCTCAGCATCTTCCTTTCCTACTAACATCACTCCTTTCATTTATCCATCTGTTCTACCTCTCACCACTCACCCACACACCAACACTCCCTTTTCTTTGTGGAATCAGCCTCGTTTTTAACCCATGTATGTTGACTAGGGTTGACAGCTGACCCTTATCCCCCACACCCCCTGACACCCCAAGAGTGACTGGTTGGGCATATGAGCATGAGCTGAGACTACCAATCCTGGAACTTGTGCTGGAGCCCTTGGGGCTGGGTTCTTTTTCTGCTTGAGTTGCTAGGCTTGCAAGACACAAGCCTGCCTGTTAGCTGTGGCACTAAATTGGGAAAGGCTACCCAAGGATGGAGAAAGTCTAAAGGAAAGTGTGGCTGAGACACAGGCACAGATTCCTAATGGCATCATTGAATGCCTGCACTCAGACATATCTGTTTTCACCATGCAAGCCAATACGTTCCTTTTTTCCTTGCACTATTGTGAATTAAGAGGTCTGTCCCTTAGAATGAAAATTTCCTTGTTTAATAAGAGAAAATAAGAGAAAGGAGAAATACAAAATAATATAACTGTTTATAGAATATAATTTTCTTAGTGCAACTAATATATAGGCACAAATAAGCCTGATTGGCATAAAAAACAGGCTTCATATACTTTTATATATTCAGTATTATTAGACAACTTACTTAGATGTGTGTTAGAAGCAAAAAGAAAGATAACAGAGATACAAGCAAATTTTAAAATAAAAGANTATATAGGCACAAATAAGCCTGATTGGCATAAAAAACAGGCTTCATATACTTTTATATATTCAGTATTATTAGACAACTTACTTAGATGTGTGTTAGAAGCAAAAAGAAAGATAACAGAGATACAAGCAAATTTTAAAATAAAAGAGAAAACATACATATACAACAGAGAGGCTTAAAAAATTAAATGGTGAATCTGACAAACAGATCAAGAAAACAGAGAGAGCATAAATAAATAAAGCAGAAAAACATCTACTTCTGTTTTATTGACTAAGCCAAAGCCTTTAACTGTGTGGATCACAACAAAAAGTGGAAAATTCTTAAAGAGATGGGAATGCCAGATCACCTGATGCCTCCTGAGAAATCTGTATGCAGGTCAAGAAGCAACAGTTAGAACTGAACATGGAACAACAGACTGGTTCAAAATTGGGAAAGGAGTTCATCAAGGCTGTATATTATTATCCTGCTTATTTAACTTATATGCAGAGTTGCTGCTAAGTCACCTCAGTCGTGTCCGACNTGAAGAAAGCTGAGTGCTGAAGAATTGATGCTTTTGAACTGTGGTGTTGGAGAAGACTCTTAATTAAAAATATGATGCTGAAGCTGAAGGTCCAATACTTTGGCCACCTGATGGGAAGAGCCAATTCTTGGGAAAAGATCCTGATGCTGGGAAAGATTGAAGGCAGGAGGAGAAGGGGACGATGGAGGATGAGATTGTTGGATGGCATCACCAAGTTGATGGACCGAGTTTGAGTGAATTCCAGGAGTTGATGATGGAGAGGGAGGCCTGGCGTGCTGCAGTACATCGGGTCGCAGAGTCAGACACGACTAAGTGACTGAACTCAACTGACTGAATTGGGTCCAAAAAGGAGATAACTAAGTACTTAAATGAGGTAAGAAAAATTGAGAACACTATTAATAATTTCATGTTAATAAATTTGAAAACTCAGATGAAATGGAAAAATTTGCAAAAAAAAAAAGTTATTGAGTTGACCAAAAAAAAAAAAAAAAGGATTAGAAAGCCTGAATAATTGAATAAAGAAGTCACTGAGGCCCTAAGAGGATAGAGAAGCCACACCCAGGAAGGATCCAGGTCTTTGAATCATTTCAGGGGTGGGTCCTTTACTAACTTTCACACATAAGACAATGCAAACAAAGTCTATTGATTTAATCAGATAAAACGTTAAGGGTTATAATTGTACCTAGTGCTATCCCAACCAATTTACTACATTAAAAAAAAAAGTCCGTATTTTTGACTTCTAGTTTAACGTACAGAGAACTTGGCCTATAATATCTTGATTCTTTACAATATATTGAGATTTGATCTATGGACTAATCCTGATTGGTTTTTGTAAATTTTCCAAGAATGCCTAAGCAGAAAGTATATTTTTCTCTAATTACCGAATATAGGGTTCAACAGATGTCCAATAAATCATACTTGTTATCTTGAGGTGTTTAAATTTTTTCCTTTTTTTTTTTGGTCTGCTTGATTAATAATTGAGAACAGCTTGCTGGAATCTCCCACTATGAAAACAGATTAATTTATTCCTAAGAATCTACTAACTTTAAAGTTATTTTATTATATACATATAGGATTAGAATTGTTACTATCCACTACTGAATTGAATCTCCTCTATCCCCAATATTAATTTTTGATAATTTATTTTTTTCTGTGGCTACTCCACTTTCTTTTGCCTAACATATTTTTCCTTCCATTTTCTGTGTCATGTTTTAGATATGTCTCATATAAACAGTTTGTAGCTTTTTGTATTGTAAAAGTCAATTTTATAATTTCTTTCTTTGAACTGATGGTTTGGTCCATTTATAGTTAGTGTACTTAGTGTTCCATTAAGAGCTATTTCTACCATCTTATTTTGGTATTCTATTTGACTCTAATGATGCTTCCCCTCCCTTTCTTGCATTTTAAAAAATTAAAAATTTCTATTTATTTATATAGTTACTTGGTTTTTACTCTTCTACTGGTTAGACTTTAACTATATACACTCATTTTTTCATTATTATTTTAATCACTTTTGCCACTGAAAAATACAATGATTAATTATGTTCACCTATGTTTACTCCCTCCCCAAACTACATACTATTTTTTAAGTGTTTTTTAAATTTTATTTATTTATTGGACACAGCATGTGGGATCTTAGTTTCCCAACCAGGGATTGAACCCATTTCCCCTCCACTGGGAGCTCAAAGTCTTAACCACTGGACCATCAAGGAAGTCCCCATACTATTTTTGTTCAGTATTTTAGCCGTCCTTTTTTGAAATCCCCAGAATATAGTCATTATTATTACTTACATATAGATTTTGTGGAGATGTACATTGTCAACATATTTATTGATATATTTGCTCATTATTCTTTCATCCTCCTGTCTGGTGGTATTACTTTTCTTCTTTCTGAAGTATATTCCTTAGAAGTTCCCTAGGTATTGTCCTGTTTGTAAACGTTTCCCATTTTTGTTTAAGTAAAAATGGCTTTATTTTGTCCTCATTTTTGAAGTTTAGTTTTGCCAGGAGCATGATTCTAAGTTACATGTTTCTTTTAGCTCTCTGAAGATATTTTATTATATTCTCACAAGCACTATTGCTGAAAAGAGGTACACTGTTTCTAAGAGGCAAGACTGAGAATCCTGTCTTTTATCTCTGACTGCTTTTAGATCACTTTGCCTTTAGTATTCTGTAATTTCTGAAAATACAGATTTATTTTAATTTATATTTCTTGATATAAGTTGTACTTTCTGTATCTATGGCTCATGATTTTCTTTAATTCTAGAATATACTCACTCGTTATCTCTTCAAATATTAGATCTTTTCCATTCACTCTACTGTCTTCTGGAACTCCAACCACAGCACATTAAGACTTTTCACTTGTCCTCTTAGCTTAACCTCTCTTGTTTTTCACTTCTTTTTTCTATTTGCTCTGAATTCAGTTTGATTTTTTCAGCTCTTTATTTCTGTTCACTTTCAGCTGTGTTTAAATAGCCCTTTAATCTATCTGCTTAGATGCTTCTGTTTTTAAACAGTGATGTTTTCATTTCTTAAGTTTTAGGTTCTGTGGCAAACCTGTTAATTTTTATAGCTTTGTGTTGCTTTCTCTTTTTGTGATTTCATCTTTTATTTCTTTAAACATCTCATACATAATTATTTTATACTATATATCTAATTATCATGCTATCTTAAGCCCCTGAGGGTCCAAGTCCATTGTTTATTGTTTCTGCTGATTCTCATTTATGGTGGTTTATTTCCTTACATTTTGGCATAGGATCTAGTTGTTCTCAATGAGGAATGTCCTTCAGAATTTCTGGTCTGCTATGTTGCATGAATAAGTCTAATCTAGAACTTCCCAACCAATATACCATGAATGGATTATAGAAATGTTGAGATCTTAATCCTTTTGGCTGCCTAGTCACCACTACTCATTAGCTTCTTTGTCTAGTTATCTTAATGTACTAAGCACAAGGAAATAAATCAAGTGTGACATTTGGATCAAAGGGCTGAAAAGTATTTGGGATGATTAAGAAGCAGTTTTGCAAGTTTCCCTGGTGTCTCAGTCGTAAAGAATCCACCTGCCAATATAGGAGACATGGGTTCAATTCCGGATATCAGGAAGATCCCACATGCCGTGGAGCAACTCAGCCTGTGCGCCACAGCTACTGAGCCCGTGCTTTAGGGCCTGGAAACCACAACTACTGAGCCCATGTGCCCTAGAACCTGTGCTCAGCAACAAGAGAAGCCACTGCGATGAGAAGCCTGCACACTGCAACTGGAGAGCAGCCCTAGCTCACCACAGCTAGAGAAAAGCCCACACACCAGTGAAGACCAGAACCAGTATAAAGAGAAGGAAGTAGTTTTGCTTGTTAGAAGCAGAAGGGTAGATTAAGACACCCGAAACTGACACTATAAATTATCTTCAATTAAATTTTAATCCCAGGTGGTTGTCTCTAGCATCCCAGAGGGCCATCAATTGATTAAGCATTTTTTTTAATTGTTACTATTATTATTATGAATCTAACAACTTCATACAAAAATACAGGATCTGATAAATATTAACTTCTAGACTAATATAATCTAATGTTTTATTCTGATCTTTAATCATCAGAAGAGAATGGAGGTTGTACATTGTAGTGTCAAGTACCAGACTTAGAAGACTTGAGTTCTAACCCTCCTCCCAGAGTCCAAAAGTCTGTTCTTTACATCTGTATCTCTTCTGCTATCTCGCATACAGGGTCATCGTTACCATCTTTCTAAATTCCATATATATGTGTTAATATACTGTATTGGTGTTTTTCTTTCTGACTTACTTCGCTCTGTATAATAGGCTTCAGTCTCATTCACCTCATTAGAACTGATTCAAATGTATTCTTTTTAATAGCTGAGTAATATTCCATTGTGTATATGTATCATAGCTTTCTTATCCATTTGTCTGCTGATGGACATCTAGGTTGCTTCCATGTCCTGGCTATTATAAACAGTGCTGCGATGAATATTGGGGTACACGTGTCTCTTTCAATTCTGGTTTCCTCAGTGTGTATGCCCAGCAGTGGGATTGCTAGGTTGTATGGCAGTTCTATTTCCAGTTTTTTAAAGAATCTCCACACTGTTCTCCATAGTGGCTGTACTAGTTTGCATTCCCACCAACAGTGTAAGAGGGTTCCTTTTTCCCCACACTCTCTTCAGCATTTATTATTTCTAGACTTTTGGACAGCAGCCATTCTGACTGGTGTGAGATAGTACCTCACTGTGATTTTGATTTGCATTTCTCTGATAATGAAGACTCAATATTTTTAAGATGTCATTACTACCCAAAGCAATCTTCAGATTCAGGGCAGTCCCCATTAAAATGTCAATGGCATTTTTCTCCATTGTGTTTTCAAGGTTTTTGAACATCTTTACTATCATTATTCTGAATTCTTTTTCAGGTACTTTGCCTATTTCTTCTTCATTTATTTGGACTTCTGTGTTTCTACTTTTTCCTTCATTTGTATAGTATTTCTGTGCCTTTTCACTGTTTTTGTGTGTGTGTGTGTGTTTGAGGTCTCTTTTTCCCAGGCTTCAAGGCTGAATTCTTCCTTCCTTTTGGTTTCTGCCTTCCCAAGCTTGGTCCAGTGGTTTGTGTAAGCTTTGTACAGGGTGAGATTTATGCTGAGTTTTTTATTTGTTTGTTTTCCCTCTGATGGGCAAGGTTGAGTGAGGTGGTAATCCTGTCTACTGATGATTGGGCTTATATTTTTGTTTTGTTTGTTGTTTAGATGAGGCATCCTGCACAGGGTGCTACTGGTGGTTGGGTGATGCTGGGTCTTGTATTCAAGTGGTTTCCTTTGTGTGAGCTTTCACTATTTGATACTCCCTAGGGTTAGTTCTCTGGGAGTCTAGGGTCTTGGAGTCAGTGCTCCCACTCCAAAGGCTGAGGGTTTGATCTCTGGTCAGGAATGATGATTCCACAAGTGGTTTGTTATGGCACTAAGTAAGATTAAAACAAATACCCCGAAACGAGAAAGCAAAGATGCTAAGTCACTTCAGTCGTGTCCGACTCTGTGTGACCCCACAGACGGCAGCCCACCAGGCTCTCCCATCCCTGGGATTCTCCAGGCAAGAACACTAGAGTGGGTTGCCATTTCCTTCTCCAGTGCATGAAAGTGAAAAGTGAAAGGAAAGAGCTCAGTCGTGTCTGACTCTTTGCGACCCCACGCACTGCAGCCTACCAGGCTCCTCCGTCCATGGGATTTTCCAGGCAAGAGTACTGGAGTGGGGTGTCATCGCCTTCTCTGAAGCAAAGATGAATCTCAGACAAATGGCAGTTACAAAATCAGGCAAATAATAATTAAAATAATGGAGTAAACATATATACCCAAAAGCAAAGTCAAAACAGTCCATAAAAATACAGTACAGTAGACTGACCTGGAGAACAAATGAAATTTAAAAATGTATTTACCTGTTAAGAACAAAACTAACTAAAGCACAAACTGGAAAATAAAACTAAAGCAAGGTGCCAAGTGGGGAATAAAAAACTGAAAACAAAACTAACAAATATGTTGAGAGGAAAGGAAAGAAAAGAAAAAATAAGAAAGAATAGACAAGCAAAGTTAAACAGAGGTAGATGAAGAAGATTTATATACATTAAAGATTAACTTCTAGGGGAAAAGAATAGTAGGAAAGGCAAACAAAGGAATAAACATAGAAAAAATATAATAGGTTTTAAAAAATTAAAATTATAAAAGAGAGAAAAAAGAAAAGGAAAACTCCACAGAACTGCAAAAGCCCAACATAGAGACAGAGATTTATAATAACAATAAAAAGTGTGACTGAATATACACATATACTTATACACCCATCAGTTCAGTTCAGTCACTCAGTTGTGTCCAACTCTTTGTGACCCCATGAATTGCAGCACGCCAGGCCTCCCTGTCCATCACCAATTCCCGGAATTCACTCAAACTCATGTCCATCGAGTCAGTGATGCCATCCAGCCATCTCATCCTCGGTCATCCCCTTCTCCCCCTGCCCACAATCCCTCCCAGCATCAGGGTCTTTTCCAATGAGTCAACTCTTCACATAAGGTGGCCAAAGTATTGGGAGTTTCAGCTTCAGCATCAGTCCTTCCAATGAACATCCAGGACTGATCTCCTTTAGGATGGACTGGTTGGACCTCCTTGCAATCCAAGGGACTCTCAAGAGTCTTATCCAACACCACAGTTCAAAAGCATCAATTCTTTGGCACTCAGCTTTCTTCACAGTCCAACTCTCACATCCATACATAACCACTGGAAAAACCATAGCCTTGACTAGATGGACCTTTGCTGGCAAAGTAATGTCTCTGTTTTTGAATATGCTATCTAGGTTGGTCATACCTTTCCTTCCAAGGAGTAAGCGTCTTTTAATTTCATGGCTGCAATCACCATCTGCAGTGATTTTGCAGCCCCCCAAAATAAAGTCTGACACTGTTTCCACTGTTTCTCCATGTATTTCCCATGAAGTGATGGGACCAGATGCCATGATCTTAATTTTCTGAATGTTGAGTTTTAAGCCAACTTTTTCACTCTCCTCTTTCACTTTCATCAAGAAGCTTTTTAGTTCCTCTTCACTTTCTGCCATAAGGGTGGTGTCATCTGCATATCTGAGGTTATTGATATTTCTCCTGGCAATCTTCATTCCAGCTTGCGCTTCTTCCAGCCCAGCATTTATACACCCATAAGCAAAATCATAACAGTCCAACAAAAATAAAGTCAGTAGATTGACCCAGTGAACAAAGAAAACCAAAAATTATATCTACCAGTTAAGAACAAAACTAACTATTGCATATCGGTTCTTTCTTTTCTTTCTTTCCTTTCCTCTCAACATATTTGTTAGTTTTATTTTCATTGCTTTATTTCCCATTTGGCACCTTGCTTTAGTTTTGTTTTCCAG
The DNA here is from genome assembly GCA_006410875.1 of Neotragus pygmaeus. Taxonomy (NCBI): domain Eukaryota; kingdom Metazoa; phylum Chordata; class Mammalia; order Artiodactyla; family Bovidae; genus Neotragus; species Neotragus pygmaeus. The sequence goes on from SJYV01041950.1 coordinate 43,963, forward strand.
TTTGTGTTTTAGTTAGTTTTGTTCTTAATTGGTAGATATAATTTTTGGTTTCCTTTATTCACTGGGTCAATTTGTTAGTTTTGTTTTCACCAGATGGTCAATACCAAAATCAGTTTGCAGCCAAAGATGGAGAAGCTCTATACAGCCAGCAAAAACAAGACTGGGAACTGACTGTGGCTCAGATTATGAACTCCTTATTGCCAAATTCAGACTTAAATTGAAGAAAGTAGGGAAGACCATTCAGGTATGACCTAAATCAAATCCCTTCACGATTATACAGTGGAAGTGGCAGATTCAACAGATTAGATCTGATAGAGTGCCTGATGAACTATGGATAGAGATTTGTGACATTCTACAGGAGACAGGGATCAAGACCATTCCCAAGAAAAAGAAATGCAAAAAAGCAAAATGGCTGCCTGAGGAGGCCTTACAAATCGCTGTGAAAAGAAGAGAAGCGAAAAGCAAAGGAGAAAAGGAAAGATGTACCCATTTGAGTGCAGAGTTCCATAGAATAGCAAGGAGAGACAAGAAAGTCTTCCTCAGTGATCAGTGCAAAGAAATAGAGGAAAACAATAGAATGGGAAAGACTAGAGATCTCTTCAAGAAAATTAGAGTTACCAAAGTAACATTTCCTGCAAAGATGGGCTCAATAAAGGACAGAAATGGTATGGATCTAACAGAAGCAGAAGATATCAAGAAGAGGTGGTAAGAATACACAGAAGAATTATACAAAAAAGATCTTCATGACCCAGATAATCATGATGGTGTGATCACTCAACTGGGGCCATCTCCTGGAATGAGATGTCAAGTAGGCCTTAGGAAGCATCTCTACGAACAAAGCTAGTGGAGGTGATGGAATTCCAGTTGAGCTTTTTGAAATCTAAAAGATGATGCTGTGAAAGTGCTGCACTCAATATGCCAGCAAATTTGGACAACTCAGCAGTGGCCACAGGACTGGAAAAGGTCAGTTTTCATTCCAATCCCAAAGAAAGGCAATGCCAAAGAATGCTCAAACTATCACACAATTGCACTTATCTCACACGCTAGTAAAGTAATGCTCAAAACTCTCCAAGCCAGGCTTCAACAGTATGTGACCCTGAACTTCCAGATGTTCAAGCTAGATTTTAAAAAGGCAGAGGAAGCAGAGATCAAATTGCCAGCATCCGCTGGATTACCAAAAAAGCAAGAGAGTTCCAGAAAAACATCTACTTGTGCTTTATTGACTATGCCAAAGGCTTTGACTGTGTGGATCACCACAAACTATGGAAAATTCTGAAAGAGATGAGAATACCAGACCACATGACCTGCCTCTTGAGAAATCTGTATGCAGGTCAAGAAGCAACAGTTAGAACTGGACATGGAACTAACTGACTGGTTCCAAATCGGGAAAGGAGCATGTCAAGGCTGTATATTGTCACTGTGCTTATTTAACTTATATGCAGAGTACATCATGAGAAATGCTGGGCTGGAAGAAGCACAAGCTGGAATCCAGATTGTCGGGAGAAATATCAACAGCCTAAGATATGCAGATGACATCACCCTTATAACATAAAGTAAAGCAGAACTAATGAGACTAATTGATGAAAATGAAAGAAGAGAGTGAAAAACTTGGCTTAAAGCTCAACATTCAGAAAACTAAGATTATGGCATCTAGTCCCATCATTTCATGGCAAACAGATGGGGAAACAATGGAAACAGTGACAGACTTAATTTTTGGGTTTCAAAATCACTGCAGACGGTGACTGCAGCCATGAAATTAAAAGATGATTACTCCTTGGAAGAAAAGTTATGACCCTGGATGGCATACTAAAAAGCAGAGACATTACTTTGCCAACAAAGGTCCATCTTGTCAAGCCTATGGTTTTTCCAGTAGTCATGTATGGATGTGAGAGCTGGACTATAAAGAAAGCTGAGCACCGAAGAATTGATGCTTTTCAACTGTGGTATTGGAGAAGACTCTTGAGAGTCCCTTGGACTGCAAGGAGATCCAACCAGTCAATCTTAAAGGAAATCAGTCCTGAATATTCACTGGAAGGACTGATGTTGAAGCTGAAACTCCAATACTTTGGCCATGTGATGAGAAGAGCTGACTCATTTGAAAAGACCCTGATACTGGAAAGATTGAAGGCAGGAGGCGAAGAGGATGACAGAGGATGAGATGGTTGGATGGCATCATGGACTCAATGGACATGAGTTTGAGTAAACTCTGGGAGTTGGTGATGGACAGTGAGGCCTGGCATGCTTCAGTCCATGGGGTCGCAAAGGGCTGGACACTACTGAGTGACTGAATTGAACTTAACTGCAAGTGGAAAAGAACAGTAGGAAAAATGAAACAAAGGAATAAATGTAGAAAAATAGTAATAGGTGTAAAAAATGAAAAATTGAAATTAAAAAAAAAAGAGAAAAGGAAAATTCCCCAGAACTGCAAAAGCCCAACATAGAGGCAGAGGTTTAAACAATAAAAAATGTGACTGAGGAAAAAAAAAAGCTCAGAAGCTTAATTAGATTTCATAATGCCAATGAAATTGACAACTACAAGAGGGAGAAAAAAAGATCCAAAAGAATCTACAGAACAAGTCAAAACGTAAGAATAATAAATGTTTTGCTTGAGTCACTGGTGTCAGAGTCCTTTCCCCCTTTGGAAGTCAGAGTCCACCTCACCTAGGATACCCTCCAACACTGTGCTGGTCTTGGGACCTGCTGTAGGGGCAGCTCAGATTCTAATCTGGTTCTACTCCTGTGTGTTCTTGCCTCCAATGTCCACAGCTATCAGAACTAGTTTTCTTTTGTGGGAGCTCTCAGTGTCCTTTTATATATTTCATAGACAAAGAGTCTGCCTAGTTGATTGTGTAGATTTAATCTGCAGCTTGTACATCTGGTGGGAAGGTTTTGGGTCTTCTGTAGACACACTGCATCTGGGTTTCAACTGTGGTTTTATTTCCACCTCTACATGTGGGTCGTCCACTGGGGTTTGCTCCTGAGGCTGCCCTGGAGGACTTGGGTTTGCCCCGGTGAGGGCCAGGTGTGGAGATGATGCAGCTGCTTGGGCCACAGGGGTTCTGGCAGCACTGGCTACTCAGGGGAGTTGGAGGCTAGGGCAGCAGGAAATATAGTGTTCTAGAAGGGTATGGCAACCAGTATTGGCCAATACACTCCAGTATTCTTGGTTGGAGAACCCCCCTGACAGAGAAGCCTGGCAGGCCACAGTCCAAAGGGGTGCAAAGAGTTGGACAGGACAGAAGCAACCCTGTGCGCATAGATGCAAGACTTTTTTGGTCTGTGGCAGCTCTGCCTCAATGAGAGTTGAGCATGAAGCTGGCTCAGGTGCTTGGCTTGCGGGGACCCTGGCAGCATCAAGTGTGCAGGGACATGAACTGCTTCCACCATAGGAGTTATGGCACTCTCAGAGTTTTTTTTGAGTCTCTTGTAGCTGGCGATCAGAGGGCCTCTTTGGCCAGTCTTTCTCTGTAGCTCCATCTGTTCAGGCACTTAGCGTGCTTGCTCCCTTGCCTGGGGCCCTTCTCTGTTGTTCGGGACTTCAGGCACATAGAAGGCCCCCTTGGCTGGGGTCTTGCTCTGTAGTTTGGCACATTAGTCACTTAAAGGAGCACCCTGAGTGGGGTCCTACTCTGTAGTTCAGTGTGTCAGGCGTTTGATGGGCCAGCCTCTCTATTGTTCAGCTGCCAATGCTGGTGTATGGGGAGAGAGAGGCTACAGTGATGGCTCCACCTGCTACGTGTGACTCAGCAGTATCGCCTGGCTTCCATGGCTGCCCGGCTTTCCTCCACGGGTATTTCCCACCAGAGTCTCCTTCCTCACCTCCCCTTGGTCTCTCCACAGTCAACAGCAGCCCTCGCCCTGGGATTGCTCCACAACCCCTCACCTCCAGCTCCCAGCCTCTGTGCCTTCCAGAGGACCTGCATCCCTGTCTGGGGTGTGTATGGCAGCGGCAAGGACTGTCTGACTCTCATTCCATTTAGGCTGCTACAAAGCAGCTGTCTTACTCTCAGCCTTAAATGTTTCTCCTCTGACTCAGACAATTGCCCCAGTGTGGGGATCGGACACTGGCCTCAGTTCCGCCACCTGCTGAGGGCGGGTCCAGTCCTACTAACATTCCTGTTTTTCCCCCTAGTTCCTTTATCCTACCAAGTCTTGCATGGTTCTATATATTCTTTTCTGCTGGTCAAGTACTCCCATCTGCTCTCAGCTGGTGTTCTGCATGCACTTCTGTGTCTGAAGGTGTATTCCTGATGTATCTGTGAGAGAGATGTTCTTCACGTCCACCTGCTTCTCTGCCATCTGTTCTCTCCTCAATGACATTTTTTGTAGAAAAAGAAAAATCCACCTAAAGTTTACGTGAATTTCAAAGGACTCCAAAGAGCGAAAACAATCTTGAAAAAGAAGAAAAAAGTTGGAAATCTCACACTTCTTGATTTCAAAACACATTATAAAACTAGAATAATCAAGATAGTGTGGTACTGGCTAAAGACAGACTATATAGATCAATGGAATAGAACAGAAAGCTTAGAAATAAACCCTCACATATATGGTCAAATGATTTTCTACAAGTGACCAAAACAACTCAATGTGGAAAGGACAGTCTCTTAAAAAAATGGTGCTGGGAAAACTGGATATCCACGAGCAGAAGAATGAAGCTGGACTCTTACCTTAAACCACATATAAAAAAAATAACGTGAAAAGGACCGAAAACCTATACGAAAGACCTAAAACTATAAAACTCCTAGAAGAAAACATTGGGGAAAAGCTTCATAATGTTGCTTTAGCAATAATTTCTTGGATATGACACCAAAGACAGAGACAACAAAATGAAAAAAAAAGGGGAATACATCAAACTTAAAAAATCTTGTGCAAATGGGAATGTGCATGTGTGTTAAGTCACTTTAGTTGTGTCTAACTCTTTGCAACCCTACGGACCGCAGCCTGCCAGGCTCCTCTGTCCATGGGATTCTCTAGGTGTGAATACTGGAGTGAGTTACCATGCCCTCCTCCAGGGGTCCTTCCCAATCCAGGAATCGAACCCAAGTCTTTTATGTCTCCTGCATTGGTAGACAGGTTCTTTACCATTAGTGCCACCTGGGAAATGCAAGGTTAAGTGTAGATGAAATAATAAGATTTGTAATCACTGAGATAATTTGATAATTAGAATAAACGAATTTGATGTTTAGTTAAATCCAATTATGTTTTTAATTAGTGCTTTAGTATTTAAAATAATTTTTACTGTATTATTTATGTGTGGATTTATTAATATGTCTATAGTTGTAGACTTTCAGGTGGTCCAGTGGTTAAGAATCTACCTGCCAATGCAAAGGCCATGGGTTCGATACCTGGCCTGGGAGATTCCACATACCACCAGGGCAGCTAAGCTCATAAGCCACAACTTACTGAAGCCTGTGTGTCCCAGAGCCCATGCTCTGCAACAAGAGAAGCCATTGCAATGAGAGGCCTGCATATTGCAACTAAAGAGAGTAGCTCCCGCTGCTTGCCGCAACAAGAGAAAGCCCTCGTGCAGCAACCAAGACAAAAAATAAATAAAAATGTTAAAAATGTCTGTAGTTGTGTTGGTTGATGACACTGAATTTAATTGGGGTGCCAGTGATAGCAGTTAAGGAACCACTTTCCCAATCTCCTTTAATGCTAATGAGATTAAATGGGTGTGTTCTGCAGTACTTACAGGAAGTCTCTTTGAAAGAGAGAAAACAGCTCTACCCTTATTACTCAATCCTGCTGTGCAGGACGTATGATGACAGCTCTTATTGCCACTCTGAACTGTGAAAGATGAGCTGGGAAGAGCCTGCATCTGTGGAGCTGCCATACTAGATTTCTTTCACATAAGTTTCTATCTTGTTTAAGTTATTTTTATTTTGAAGTTACTATTATTGGCAGTTGGGGAGGAGGAAGTTAAAGCAGCTGGCCTCCAATTTTTTGGGGTGTGTGTGTGTGTGTGTGTGTGTGTGTGTGTGTTGTGGGAAGCAAAGAGAAACACTCCCAGGAGGCAAATGGCCCTGCATGTGTGTGTGTGTGTGTCTTGTGGGGAGCAAAGAGAAACACTCCCAGGAGGCAAGTGACTCTGACTAATTTTTTTCTCACTGGGCCTGCAGGTAATTAGACCAGGAGTTGGCAAAGTATGTCTCATTGGCCAGCTACCTGTTTTAAAAATAAAATTTTATTGGAATACAGCTATACCCACTTATTTATGTACTGTCTGTGGTTGCTTTTGTGCTATGCTGGCAGAGTTGAGTAGCTGCAGAGACTGTATGGCCCACAAAGCATAAAAGATTTGTAGAAAAAGTTACGCTGACCCCTGAAATAAACTAATGATACATGCTAGTGGGGAAGAGTCTTTTTCTATAGAATGTTCTGAGTAGGACATACCTGGATAAGTATTACTTAAAGTAAATAAACCCATAATCTATGAGGCACGGCTCCCTGATGACTGCCACAGAAGCCATCCAACTCTCTGGGATATAATATGGAGATGTTTTGTTACCTACATGCTTCCTACTATGTGAAATAATAACCCTCAGAACCTTGTTTGGAGCTCGTCTCTACTAACCTCTGTTTTTAAACTCTGTTCTGCCCTATTGGTCTCCTTCTCTATACTTATGCCTATAACCATAATATTTGATTAACTGTAGAGGTATAGCTGCATAATTGAAGAATTAAGATCATGTTGAGCTTTGTTTTTGATGGATACCAAACTCTTCTTGCTGTCCTTTTATTTCTTTGTGTAATGTTATATAAAACTTATGTTTTGTTATGTAGTGGTATGTTGTACTTCACTCAGATTCCTTTCAATCCTTTTTTCCCTTTGCTTTTTGGATACTTTTCTTAGAGCCTGCTCTGCTCAAAGACTGTGAGCGAGAAGTACTTGGGAATTTATGGTCCCAGGGTAGTTCTTTTCTTATGACGAATGTGTGAGAGAATATGAAGACTCCAGCTCCCTTGCCTGAGGCAGGGACAATCCCGAGGTACACATTTCACTCTGGAATTCTTGGCATGTTCAGGATGAAGCTACCCTTTGCAGGACTGAGAGCCTAACCATGGGTGACTTCCTTGCCTGTCCTTCTCCCATGCCCTAGCTAGTTTTCTCTCGGAGTACTTTCTTTCTTGCATAGAAACCCTTTTCTCAGGGTCTGCTGCTGGGGAATCCAACTTATGACATCTAAGAAGTAAAGAATACCCATGAATTTACCTTTTAAAATTGATGTTGAGATTTGCAGTCATGATAGCTCCTCCTGGTATAGTTGCACACGAACCAAGAGCAGTATCTATCATCGTTGCCATGGCACCTCCATGAAGGAATCTAGGTACAATAGGAGGAAATGAGAAAGGTATTCAGAAGTTCTGAGAACAGCCTCTTCAGAGACAAAAATTATCCAAGCATCCCATATAATTTATTTCTGAAAGTTCCACTTATTTAATAGTTCATGTTCAAGGTACTAAATATCAAATTATGCTCATGTTCTTCATACCTTTGTTTTGTTCATAGCATAATACTGTAGTATTTGTAACAAAGCTAGAACCTAATAATAATCAGGTCACAAGTAAGCAAAAAGCTAAAATGCAATTTAGGAAATTTATGTTTTTATCAAACTATATATATCATTGTTTAAAAATTTAGGAAATGCAGACAAACAGAAGAAAAAGAAACTGAAGATTATAAGGCTATCTGCTGCTGTTGCTAGGTCAGAGAAGGGAACACTTCTATACTGTTGGGGGGAATACAAGCTGGTACAGCCACTAAGGAGAACAGTATGGAGGAGCCTTAGAAAACTAAAAATAGAGTTATCATATGATCCAGCAACCCCACTCCTGGGCATACATCTGGATGAAGGTGTGCTAAGTCACTCAGTCGTGTCCGACTCTTTGTGACTCCATAGACTGTAGCCCACCAGGCTCCTCTATCCATGGGATTCTCCAGACAAGATACTAGAGTGGGTTGCCATGCCCTCCTCCAGGGGATCTTCCTGACCCAGGGATCAAGCCCATATCACCTGCATTGCAGGTGGATTCTTTACTGCTGAGCCACCTTCAGGGAAGCCTATAAGGCCATCTAATGACAAACCATTATTAACATGTTAATGATACTCTCTAAAATTATATGCTTGCACTATGTCCTATGCTTTTGTCATTCAATAATTTACATCTCTCTCTCTCTCTATATATATATATATATCCATGTCAGTAAATATATATATGTATATGTCTATATTACCACTTGAATGCCTTTATTATAGTCCACTGATACAAGGTGATACTGTAAGATACTCTCTCAGATCCACATTTCTAGGCTATCATTCTTACCCAGGTATTCCTTGCAGATAAGGACCTCCTTGAAACAAGCAAACTGTCCTTTTCTCATCATTATTACTGAATATCACATACTCAAAGCCAAGGCCATCCTCAAAGCCTCTGGTGAAGAGTTGGGCCTGTGATAATCCTTCTTCTTCCACAAGCTTTGGGTCTGCAGGGCAGCCAGATGGATGCGCACATGAGAAACAGGTATGAGAAAAACACCATGTCAGAGACAAATATCTGTTCCCTGCGAGAATCACAGGTCAATGGATGATTGATTAAAGTGCTAGCCAGGTGCAAAATTGAAGGGGATGGGAGAGTTCCAAAGAAACAGAATACAGGATATTTGCTCCTGTGGAATTGGTCTAAGTGGGGACACAGCAAAAAATAAATGAAATCAAAACAAAGTACTAACACATGGCAATCAAGAAATACAGTACATAAATGTGAAGGGAATATGGAATAATATAATAAGGTATAGACAGAAATCCTTCTTCAAATAAGTGCAGTTTAAATGGGATTTAAAGAAAGTGAGAAATCTAATAATAGAGAAGTTTTCCTTGCAGACATGAGTTTAACCTGAGCAGAAGATAGATATCATACTGAATCAGAAACTGAGCCAGTTCAACCCAATATTCAATGTGATTATGATGCTTGAGTCTGAAACTCAGGGTCAGAACCATTATGGTTCATGAAATCAAGTTAGTGGGTTATAAAACTTTAAAAAGAAACTTAAAAAAAAATCCTCATGCTTCACATATATCCTGGATAAGTACTAGTGTACTCATTTAGATATGTTTTCTCAGTTATACAACTGTGCACAAGTTGTGTGTTCTGGGTTGTGAGTCAAAATGCAGGTAATTTCAAAATAAAGACTAAAAACTACTGCTCTGAGGGAAGGGCATATTTTTTCTTTCATATCCATTTTAAGATTTAATTCCCCAAACTCTCAGCTTTCTTTTATAGCTCATCATGATTTGCTATGTATAATGCTGTTTCCTTTATTGATACAGGATTTACATTTACAAACTTGGAAAAGGATATGAGATGAGATCTGGGAGAAGTGGGGAAGACAAGAAAGGATGCCTGTTATTTATGCCTTGAGCATTTGGTGGCAGACACCCTGTCTTTTGGACTCCATGTGCTCAACAACTGGCACATAGGCATACACTATGTTCATTCTAGCAGTTGTTGAGAAAGTGAATGATTTGAAGAGCCAAAGAAACTTAAAATTGATAATCAGTCTCACGGCACAGTAGAAAGAGTCTTGTCCTGGGAGTTGGAAAATTTTTTGTGACTTAGCTTTGGCCTAGAATTTGCTCCTTTCTCCATACTTTATCCATACAGCAAGTAGATAAATCTAAATGACCCCTAACATTTGTTCCAACTCTGACATTCTGGAACTTCAGGATAAGATAAGCATCTGTTCGGTTCGGCTCAGTCACTCAGTCGTGTCTGACTCTGCGACCCCATGAATTGCAGCACGCCAGGCCTCCCTGTCCATCACCAACTTCCGGAGTTCACTCAGACTCATGTCCATCGAGTCAGTGATGCCATCCAGCCATCTCATCCTCTGTCGTCGCCTTCTCCTCCTGCCCCCAATCCCTCCCAGCATCAGAGTCCTTTCCAGTGAGTCAACTCTTCACATGAGGTAGCCAAAGTACTCAAGTCTTTCTAATTTTTGACTTAGGATTTCAAAACTTCTGGTCTAGATTACTAAACATTGAGGTTACCTCATAAAAATGGGGGGAAAAAAGATGGTGGGAAAGTCTGTTAGAAATGCAGGCTCTTGGGCTCTATTTCTGACCTACTGAAGCTGAACCTACAGTTTAACAAGATTCCCAGCTGCATCATATTCATGTTAAAATCTTAGAAGAACAGGTCTTTTAATACATGAGATAACACTGAAGGTAGCAGAGGAGTAACATGATAAAAATTTGCATTCAGAATCTCTGCCAGCGGGTTGAAAGGAGGCTGATAAGAAGGATGAGTGAGGGGCTTCCCTGGTGGCTCACTGGTAAAAGAATCCACCTGCCAATGCAGGGCACACAGGTTTGATCCCTGTTGGGGAAGATCCCACATGCCAAGGAGCAACTAAGCCCGTGTGCCACTTGAGCCTGTGATCTAGAGCCCACACTCTGCAACTAGTGAACCCTGTGGGCCATGCTCTGCAACAAGAGAAGCCTGCATACTGCAACAAAGTAGCCCTTGCTTGCTGCAACTAGAGAAAAGACCACACCTCAACTAGAGAAAAGCACACACAGCAACAAAGACCCAGCATAACCAAAACTGAATAAATAAATAAAAATTTAAAAAGAGAGCCTATTAAAAAAAAAAAAGATGAGTGAGAAGATCACTGAAACACTATGAAATCGCAACCACCAAACTTTTCTGAGTCGAGGGGTGATTTTCTCCAGCTATGTGAGGGCCTGTGCAAATAAGTGGTGGCAGATGGCTGGATTCATCCAGGGCTGGGGTTATCCCACACAAGTACACTAAAGAAGTTCATATAAAAGAGGGCTATGGAGATAGTGAGAAAGTAGAGGACTCAATGAGATGACAGTCTTAATGAGGCCAAATAATTTTTCTGTAGGGCCTTTGCACAAGTAAGCTGGTAGAAAAAAGGTTGCAGTCAAAAAAAAGGATGTCTAAATGTGTGAATTTGGAGGTTGTGCATTTTCTGAAGACGAAAAGGCTCAAGATATCTATGGGAGCGTGTTGCTGGGGCTGTGCAAAAGAAAGTTTCTGAGGAGGTAAATAAACCGAGTAGCCATGATGTGTATGCTGGGTTGCCGAGAATGGTGTATGGAACTGGGTAGAGAGGAAGACAGTTAACCAGGCACTGAAATGCTCAACATATGAGGGAGAGGTTGGTAGATGACAGCTATAAGAAGAGGAAGTTGAGGGTGATAAAGTCAGAAGGTATAAACCTCAAAAGGAATGGGGGTTTTCTAAGAAGCAGAGGAAGTAATGATTTGAAAGCAAGTGTGGGTAGAAGAGAGGACCTCAAATTCCTCCCTAGTCTGAGAGGGTCAAGTTTCAGGCAAGAGAGGGCAGTTAGGTTGGATGAAAGGATGAGCAGAAACATGTGGGAACTGAACCCTGGAAACCACTGATATTTACAGAGTGGATAGAAGGAGAAAGGGAAAATTGCTCAGAGAAGTTTGTGAAAGCCAACAGACAAAACATTTCAAGGAGAATGAAATTAATAGCTAGATCGAGCAGAGTAAGGACTGAAAAATGCCCATCAAATTTGACAATTAGGTTGCTAGTGGCTTAAGTGAAGAAATTTCAGTAGAGCTATTAGCATAGAAGCCAAACTGCACTGGTTAAGTATATTCAATTAATTGTGTGAGGTGTTCAATAGTTAGAATGGAATTAGTACCACAAACTGCTAAATTCCCCCCTCATTTGTAAAATAGTTAATTCTTATTTCTCTCTATACTGGTAGTTCTACAAAGAAACTTGTAAATTACCATTTTTATTGGTAAAGGTGGTTTTATTGTTGTTTCATTCCTTTAACAAATACTGAAGTACTCAGCAAATGCCATGAGGAAACTGAGGCAAGGAAAGGTAAAGTAACTTGCCCAAGGTAACACAGCTTTAAATTGTGGAAGCAAAATTTGAACCCACTTACTAATTTCAACCATTGAATTAGGAAGCTATCTTTTGGATGGCCTCTAAAGCCATGTGACTGAATGAGATTACCAACAGAGTATAGTGAAGCAAGGAGCACTAAGCAAGGAGGCACGGGGCATCCTAACACCAAGTTTGAGGACAAGGAGGAACTGGCAAAAGAAACTAAAAGGCAAGAGGCAGTGAAGTAGAAGAATGTGGTGTCTTGGAAGCCACGTTCAAGGAGAAAGGAGTCGTCAGCTATGCCAAAAGCTAAGTGAGGTCACTGGTTAGCAACATGAAGGTCATGGGTGACAGTAGTTCTGATGGAGTAGTATGAGTGAGAGTCTGCCTGGAGAGGGTTTAAGAGAGACTAGGAAGAAAGAAACTGAGATGTGGCATGTCTGTACGCTGATGAGAAAGATGTAGCAGAGAAGGGACGTCCTTAAGTAGGCCAAAGGGATAGAGTGCACACATTGACAGCTTGACCTCTTGGTAGAGTATGGTTACTTCATTCACCACAGGGCAAAGAAGAACATCAGGCACAGATACAGGGAAGAAGCAGGGGTTGTTTGGAAATTCTCTTCTGATTGCTTTGATTCTATGAAACAGGAGATAAGAGCAGCTAAGAGTAAGGCTTAAGAAAAAGAAGGTAGGAAACAGTCATCCAGGAGAGCAGGAGAGTGAGGAGACAAGGCAAAAATGAAATACGATGGCCACGCAACACTAAGGGCCTACTTGGGGTCCTTAAATAAACAAACAAGCATTATGGGAAGTCCCTGGCTGTCCAGTGGTTTGGGGTCTCTGTTCCCACTGCAGGTGGCATGGGTTCTAATCCTGGTTGGGAAACTAAGACACAGCAAGTCGCACAGCATGGCCAAAAGAAAAAAGAAAACAACCCCAAAACATCACAATCCCCAAATGCCTCCCTAAAGATACGTTTACATGATTGAAAGGTAATGAGAAATATCTGTAAAAACTTCATGAAGTCGGGAACCCTATCTGTGCACTCAGGCTTGTTTCAGGAATATGCTTTGTAGAGCACAGATCCTCAACAGATAGTTGCTGAATAAACATACAAAGGGTGTTGCAAATAAGAAACCAAAAAGGCTGAATCTAAAAATGAAGAATGTATTCATTTTAGGCATATATATATATACACACACACACATACGCAATATGCTACTGGAGATCAGTGGAGAAATAACTCCAGAAAGAATGAACAAATGGAACCAAAGCAAAAACCACACACACCCAGCTGTGGATGTGACTGGTGATGGAAGTAGAGTCTGATGCTGTAAATAGCAATATTGCATAGGAACCTGGAATCAGGAACCCGGATCAAGGCAAATTGGAAGTGGTCAAATAGGAGATGGTAAGAGTGAACTTCGACATTTTAGGAATCAGCAAACTAAAATGGACTGGAATGGGTGAACATAACTCAGATGACCATTATATCTACTACTGTGGGCAAGAATCCCTTAGAAGAAATGGAGTAGCCATCATAGTAAACAAAAGAGTCCAAAAGGCAGTACTTGGATGCAATCTCAAAAATGACAGAATGATCTCTGTTCATTTCCAAGGCAAACCATTCGATGTCACAGTAATCCAAGTCTATGCCCCAACCTGTAATATTGAATAAGCTGAAGCTGAACAGTTCTATGAAGAGCTACAAGACCTTCTAGAACTAACACCCAAAAAAGATGTCCTTTTCATTACAGGGGACTGGAATGCAAAAGTAGAAGAAAAAGAAACACCTGGAGTAACAGGCGAATTTGGCCTTGGAGTATAGAATGAAGCAGGACAAAGGCTAATAAGAGTTTTGCCAAGAGAACACAATGGTCATAGCAAACATCATCTTCCAATAACACAAGAGAAAACTCTACATATGGACATCACCAGATGGTCAATACTGAAATCAGACTGATTATATTCTTTGCAGCCAAAGATGAAGAAGCTCTATACAGTCAGCAAAAACAAGACCAGGAGCTGACTGTGGCTCAGATTATGAGCTCCTTATTGCCAAACTCAGACGTAAATTGAAGAAAGTAGGGAAAACCACTAGATCATTCAGGTATGACCTAAATCAAATCTCTTATGATTATATAGTGGAAGTGACAAATAGATTCAAGGGACTAGATCTGATAGACAGTGTGCCTGAAGAACTAGGGATGGAGGTTCATGACATTGTACATGAGGCAGTGATCATAGACCATTCCCAAGAAAAAGAAATGCAAAAAGGCAAAATGGTTGTCTGAGGAGGCCTTACAAATAGCTATGAAAAGAAGGGAAGCGAAAGGCAAAGGAGAAAAGGTATACCCTTTTGAAAAGGGTATACGCATTTGAATGCAGAGTTCCAAAGAATAGCAAGGAGAGATAAGAAAGCCTTCCTCTGTGGTCAATGCAAAGAAATAGGGGAAAACAACAGAATGTGAAAGAGTAGAGATCTCTTCAACAAAATTAGAGATACCAAGAGAACTTTTCATGCAAATAAAGGAAATAAATGGTATGGACCTAACATAAGCAGAAATATTAAGAAGAGGTGGTAAGAATACACAGAACTATACAAAAAACATCTTCATGACCCAGATAATCACAATGGTGTGATCACTCAACTAGGGCCAGACATCCTGGAATGAAAGTGAAGTGGGCCTTAGGAAGTATCACCACAAAAAAACCTAGTGGAGGTGATGGAATTCCAGTTGAGCTTTTTGAAATCCTAAAGGATGATGCTGTGAAAGTGCTGCACTCAATATGCCAGCAAATTTGGAAAACTCAGCAGTGGTCACAGGACTGGAAAAGGTCAGTTTTCATTCCAATCCCAAAGAAAGGCAATGCCAAAAAATGCTCAGACTACTGCACAATTGCACTTATCTCACATGCTAGCAAAGTAATGCTGAAAGCCAGGCTTCAGTAATACGTGAATCCTGAACTTCCAGATGTTCAAGCTGGATTTAGAAAAGGCAGAGGAACCAGAGATCAAGTTGCCAACATCTGTTGGATCATTGACAAAGCAAGAGAGTTCCAGGAAAACATCTATTTCTGCTTTATTGACTATGCCAAAGCCTTTGACTGTGTGGATCACAATAAACTGTGGAAAATTCTGAAAGAGATGGGAATACCAGACCCCCTGACCTNGTGAATCCTGAACTTCCAGATGTTCAAGCTGGATTTAGAAAAGGCAGAGGAACCAGAGATCAAGTTGCCAACATCTGTTGGATCATTGACAAAGCAAGAGAGTTCCAGGAAAACATCTATTTCTGCTTTATTGACTATGCCAAAGCCTTTGACTGTGTGGATCACAATAAACTGTGGAAAATTCTGAAAGAGATGGGAATACCAGACCCCCTGACCTGCCTCTTGAGAAATCTGTATACAGGTCAGGAAGCAACAGTTAGAACTGGACATGGAACGACAGACTGGTTCCAAATAGGAAAAGGAGTACATCAAGGCTGTATATTGTCACCCTGCTTATTTAACTTATATGTAGAGTACATCATGAGAAAGACTGGGCTGGATGAAGCACAAGCTGGAATAAAGACTGTCGGGAGAAACATCAATAACCTCAGATATGCATATGACACCACACTTATGGCAGAAAGCGAAGAAGAACTAAAGAGTCCCTTAATGAAAGTGAAAGAAGAGAGTGAAAAAGTTGGCTTAAAGCTCAACATTCAGAAAACAAAGATCATGGCATCCAGTCCCATCACTTCACAGCAAACAGATGGAGAAACAGTGGGAATAGTGGCAGACTTAATCTTTGGGGGCTCCAAAATCACTGCAGATGGTGACTGCAGCCATGAAATTAAAAGACGCTTACTCCTTGGAAGAAAAGTTATGACCAACCTAGACAGCATTATTAAAAAGCAGAGACATTACTTTGCCAACAAAGGTCCATCTAGTCAAGCCTGTGGTTTTTCCACTAGTCATGTATGCATATGAGAGATGGACTGTAAAGAAAGCTGAGCGCTGAAGAATTGATGTTCTTGAACTGTGGTGTTGGAGAAGACTCTTAAGCGTCCCTTGGACTGCAAGGAGATCCAACCAGTCCATCCTAAAAGGAATGAGTCCTGAATTGGAAGGACTGATGTTGAAGCTGAAACTCCAGTACTTTGGCCACCTGATGAAAAGAGCTAACTCATTTGAAATGACCCTGAGGCTTGGAAAGATTGCAGGCAGGAGGAGAGGGAGACGACAGAGGATGAGATGGTTGGATGGCATCACTGACTCAATGGACATGAGTTTGGGTCAACTCTGAGTGTTGGTGATGGACAGGGAGGCCTGGTGTCCTGCAGCCCATGAGGCTGCAAAGAGTCGGACATTAATGAGCAACTGAACTTAGCTGAACTGAACTGGACTATACAATCCATGATATTCTCCAGCCAGAATACTGGAGTGTGTAGATGTTCCCTTCTCCAAGGGATCTTTCCAACCTAGGGATCAAATCCAGGTCTCCCGCACTGGAAGCAAATTCTTTACCAACTGAGCCACCAGGGAAGCTCCCAACCTGTTTTCTATTACAAAACAACTGACGTTAACTTTTTGCAAGGGAGAAATAGCAATAACCTCAGAAATTTACATATAAAGGAAATCTCCATCTCTGTATCAGTAAGAGACGGAAAACTCTGTATCACAAGAGAATCTTTTCAAGGGAGAAAGCAACAACTTACATCTTTTCCTGGTAATCTCCCCATACTGCCTCCTATCCCCAACCCTTTTCTTTTGTCTTTAGTTGAAATGGTATTTAACCCAGTGGCTTAGACCATCTAGGGGAGTTACTCACTACTTTCCCCTGGCTATCTCCCAGGTATACATGAGGTATATGTGCTAATAAATTTCTTTTAAAAAACAAAAACAAAAACAAAAAAGCAATGGGTAGAAAAGGTGGCCGTACATTGTTCCTCCCAATTCCTATATAAGGAATCTCTTTTGTTGTTATTAAAGTGCATCTATTTTTTTCACAGCATATATTACCATCTGACTTACTTTGTTTTCATTACTTAGTGGTTTGTCTCTCATTACTCCAGAAGGGCAGAGATTTTAGGTAAAAAAAAGAAACAAAAAACCAAGTACAGCATCTTAAGCAGGTTCCCTGGTGTGTGTTTCCTCCCTCCCTTCTTATTTCTCTTCTTCCTACAAGTATGTATAAGGCACTTACTATGTACTGGGTACTATTCTAAGCACTGGAGATATAGTGGGGAATAAAACATACAAAAATCTCTGCCCTTATGAAGCAAACACTCTAGTGGTGAGAGATAAACCATTGAAAAAACACAAAGCACTGTCTTATGGAGATAAGTACTATGGAAAAAATAAATATACCTTAAAATGCATATTATTAAGTGAAAGAAAACAATCTGAAAAGACTACATACTGTATATATTTTGGAAGAGGCAAAATCATGGAGAGAGTGAAAAGATCAGTGGTCATCAAGGGTTTGGAGGGAGGAAGGAGAGATGGACAGAAGGAACACAGTGAATTTTTAAGGCAGTGGAACTATTCAGTATGATACATGTCATTATATATTTGTCAAACTTCATAAAGTATTACACAAAGAATGAGCCCTGATGTAAACTGTGGACTTAAGTCCCTGTTACCAATACAGCCTCATCATCATAACAAATATACTTTATTATTGCAAGATATTAATAAATGGGAACCTGGCAGAGGGAAGTAAGGGATATTTGAGAACTCTGCACTTCCCACTCTTTTCACTATAGACCTGAAAGTGAAAGAAAGTGAAAGTGAAGTTGTTTAGTCGTGTCTGACTCTTTGCGACCCCATGGACTGTAGCCTACCAGGCTCCTCCGTCCATGGGATTCTCCAGGCAAGAGTACTTGAGTGGGTTGCCATTGCCTTCTCCAGGGGATCTTCCCGACCCAGGGATTGAACCCAGGTCTCCCGCATTCCAGGCAGATGCTTTAACTGCTGAGCCACCAGGGAAGCCCAATAGACCTGAAACTACTACTACTAAAAAAAAAAAAAAATCTATTAATTAAAACACACACAGGACAGGAAGTGCAATGTGTGTATGCTGGAGGTGGGGTGGTCTGCCATGGGAGTTTAAAGTCTGTGAGATGAGGGGGTGACTTTTGAGTGTTCTGAGCTTCCTAAGGGGATAGAGCCACATATTGGGATAAATAGTACATTAAGGTTAGTGATGACAGCCTCAAGACAGAAAGGTGATGAGAATGTGGGAGAGTGGAGGCTTTTTGGGTCCCCTTCCTGCTAATGTTGATGATGATGCCATGGTGGGGGCAGTCTTGCTAATGGCAATAGACTTTATGCTCTCCCACAATCTTCAAAATTTATTGAGATTTCTGGCCTATAAAACTGGAGCATATAGCAACCCCCCTGCACTTTCCTCCTTCCTTTTTCAAGTGATAACTAGTGCTTCAATCTGTTCTTAGTTTTATAGTTGATATTGAAGTATTCTATTATGGGAGAGGAGCTGTTCCTACCAAGGAAATAGGTCTTGAAGTCTTCACTCTTTTGAGTCGATCTATGTTTATATGAAGGCAAACGTTCCCAGGAGCCGTCTTCACATTTCTTCATAAACTGGTCAAAAAGGAGTTTTAAGTCCTTGCTCCATCTGGGGTTGGGGAGAGCCCAGTCCTTATGAATGGCTTTCTCAGTAGAAAACAACCTCTAAAAGGAGAAAAAGGAGAGTAAAGGAAGGTACGTCCTATTTCATAACATATTCTATTTTCTAAGACTATCTTATTGCTTTTCCTCTTCCCTAAAGCTTGTCATTTTGAAGTGGAAACAAATTTCTAGCATCACCTGGTCCTCCCTCCTTAGGAGAAATGGGAGATTGAGAGGATAAATGATTTGCTCAAAGTCATCCAACTAGCTAGTGGCAGAGTTGGTATTAAGTCCAGGTCTGCAGAGCCCCTTCTTTTTCTCAAACCTTAATGAAGCACAGATGAGCCAGAAATTGGTGATAAAGAAAGATGAAGGTCAAAAAAAAAAAAGAAAGATGAAGGTCAGACAACTTTTCTCTATGTAAAAGGTGCTACCAGCGGGAAACACACAGGAAGCCAGAGCACAGGGGAGAGGTATTCATCTCAGATTGTGTAATCAGGGAGGGGGTCCTTTGACTTGAATCTTCACTAGATTCAATTAGACAAGCAGAAATCAGGAAATAGGAATATTGTGTGCAAAGGCAAGGAGACATGAAACAGTTTTGAGGGGCCTTACAACAACCATATGAAGTATGTACTAATTATATCCCCGTTTTATAGATGACGAAACTAAGGGCTCAGGACTTACCTGGTGTCCAGTGGTTAAGAGTCTGTCTTCTAATGCAGGGGACTTGGGTTTGATCCCTGCTTGGGGAACTAAGAACCCACATGCCGAGGGGCAACTATGATAGTGGACTGCAATGAGAAGCCCTGCAATAGTGCACTAGAACCAAGAGAAGCCCGATGTGCTGCAACAAGACCAGTGCAGTCAACAAATAAGTAAATGGACAAATAAAGGGAACAAGGCCTCAAGGAAGTTCGGCATTATTTCAGTACAAGGGGAGGAGCAAGGGCCTGACTGTGAGACTGGTTTGAATTGTATCTGCAGTGCTCTTGGTGGGTTTTAAACAAGGGAGTGACAAGATCAGATTTAGTCATAATATGAAAGATAGTGAGAGTGATTTCAAGATTGGAAAGAGAGGGCCTTGTCTGGAAGCTACTGGAGTAACTCAGCTGAAAAATTATGAGTGCATGAAGCACAACTGGTGACTAATTGGATAAAGGAGAGTGAGGGAAGACGAAAAATACCAGAGCTAATCCCAGGTTTCTGAACTATGCAACAAAGTCAGTGAAAGAGCTAAATGTTCTTTCAGAAAGAAAACAGAAAGACAACACAAAGAAAGAGGAGGAGGAGGTTGGAGGAGAAAAATTCTTGGTGTCACAATAACCACAGCTTCCACCAGTGCTAGTTCCCTGTAGCATTCAGCACTGCTACCACACCAGTGCCCACGCAGCAGGTGGAAAGGTACAGGGGCCCTGGAGGATGAGGGACAAAGAGTCGCCTAGGGAGCTGAACAAAGCAAATGTCCACAGGCACCACAAAGGACAATCAGTTACTGTGACTCATGCAGAAGTCCTAGAACATTAAGACTGCAGAAGCTATCACCTCTGTAGTATTCTACTTCCAGTCACCCTTATCAAGTCATTCAGATTCAAAGTATCTACAACACTCGACTACAGCCAGTGTACAGGGAGGTACACTTACTATGGTGGAATAACCAGACAAATAGGCTTCTGCTGACCTCAGGGCTGGGTCCTGATCAAATGGTAAGAATTTAGGGAGCCTGTCTTGAGAAATCTACTGAACGAAAAACTTCTTAGCTATAAAAAGTCTTTACCTCTTGAAGGGAAATATGAGTAAGACTGAGACCAGTCCACTCCCTAGCCCAATACTTGTACCTTTGTTTTATTTTTTCCTATAGTTTTCAGCTCAAAAATTTTTGTAAGGAAAGAAAAGAAAAAAAAAATTTAACCCATGTATTATCTCTTCATATTAATACAACTAATGGTAAAATTTTGATATATTTCCTCCAAGTTTTTGTAACTTTTCTTAGTATACTTGTAATCTCAGTAAGAAATATAATTTATCTTTTACCACTTAAAATTATTTAGTGTTGACTTTCTCATGTCCTTAATCTGTTATCACCATTTTCAACAGCAGAAAAATAGTCCTTTAAAATGATATACTATACTTTACTCAACCATTTAAATTGTACATGTAAATTGTTTCCAATGTTTTGCTGCTTTATATGAAAATGACCATTGGAATATTATGAATATGGTATTTTCTCTACTTTGGATTATTTCCTTAGTTCCAATTTCTTAGTTCCAATTTCCTTAGTTCCAATTGTGTAGTTTTTAAAATACATAAATTCTGGAAGTAACATAAAGGACAAAATTAATCATAAATTAGTGTGTATTGACCAATACTTGTCAACTGAGAGATAGAATAGGATGTATAAGCTTTGGAGTTGTGAATTTGGGTTTACCTCATCTATAATATCACAGTTATCCAAGTCTATGCCCTAACCAGTAATGCTGAAGAAGCTGAAGTTGAACGGTTTTATGAAGACCTACAAGACCTTTTAGAACTAACGCCCAAAAAAGATGTCCTTTTCATTATAGGGGACTGGAATGCTAAAGTAGGAAGTCAAGAAACACCTGGAGTAACAGGCAAATTTGGCCTTGGAATACAGAATGAAGCAGGGCAAAGACTAATAGAGTTTTGCCCAGAAAATGCACTGGTCATAGCAAACACCCTCTTCCAACAACACAAGAGAAGACTCTACACATGGACATCACCAGATGGTCAACACCGAAATCAGACTGATTATATTCTATGCAGCCAAAGATGGAGAAGCTCTATACTGTCAACAAAAACAAGACCAGGAACTGACTGTGGCTCAGATCATGAACTCCTTATTACCAAATTCAGACTTAAACTGAAGAAAGTAGGGAAAACTGCCTGANGCCATGATCTTTGTTTTCTGAATGTTGAGCTTTAAGCCAACTTTTTCACTCTCCTCTTTCACTTTCATCAAGAGGCTTTTTAGTTTCTCTTCACTTTCTGCCATAAGGGTGGTGTTATTTGCATATCTGAGGTTATTGATATTTCTCCCGGCAATCTTGATTCCAGCTTATGCTTCTTCCAGCCCAGTGTTTCTCATGATGTACTCTTAGAATCCATCAAAATCCCTAAGTAGATTCCAGCTCTGCTAAGATTGTAAAGGAACCAACAGCTCTCCTAGGTCAGTTATACTCAGTATAACTTCTGCATATGTCAGATAGTAGCAATGTATTTGGCCCAGTCACCCACACTCTGACCTAGAGCCTTCACCAGGTATTTTTCCGAGGTATTCATGTTGACAACACATATGAAATGTCTGGCCAAGTTTGAAGGGAGATGGGGAAAGTGACAATCTAGCAATGGAATTGGTAGCCTGTGGATATGGAAAAGTTTTTCTTTGGTGTTTGTGTGGCTTCCATAAAGAATAAAATTTCTTTCTTGTTTTTGATATAGCTATAGCAAAATAAGCCAACTGTATGAAACTTAATACTGTTTTCACCGTTCTTCTTTAATATTGTAAACTGCTTTATTGAGGTTAAATGGGGACATATAATAAACCGCATGTATTTAAAGTATACAAGTTGGTGAATTTTGATACACATATACACTGTGAGGGCTTCCCAGGTGGCCCTAGTGGTAAAGAACCCACCTGCTGATGCAGGAGACATAAGAGACATGGGTTCAATCCCTGGTTGGGAAGATCCCTTGGAGGAGAGTATGGCAACCCACTTCAGTATTTATGCCTAGGGAATCCCATGGACAGAGGAGCCTGGCAGGCTATGGTCCATAGGGTCACACACGAGCTGACATGACTGAAGAGACTTAACATGTATGAACACATACCGCTATGGAACCATCACTGCAATCAAGATAATGAGCCTATCTTGCACTCACAAGTTTCCTCCTCATGTCCTTTGTAAACTTCCTCCTACCCTCTAAGTGAACACTGATCTGCTGTCACTTTAGTTTGCATTTTCTCGGTTTAAATAGAATCATATAGTATATACTCTTTTGTTTTTTCTGAGATTCATCCATGTTGTTGCTTGTATCAATAATTCGTTCCTTTTTATTGATTAGTATTTCATTGTCTGGATGTACCACAATTTTCCCATTCACTTGTCAATGACCATTTAGGTAGTTTCCAGTGTTTCTCTATTACAAATAAAACTGCTCTGAGCACAAGTCTTTATATGACAATTCATTTGTCCTTGTTCCTGTATCAAAAAATTGATTATCCTTTTTTTTTTGCCATACCAGAAGACTTATGGAATCTTAGTTCCCTGACCAGGGATTGTACCCTTGCCCTCTACAGTAAAAGCATGAGATCCTAACCAGTGGACTGCCAGGGACTTCTTTGGTTATCCACTTTTGTATATTGGTCTAGATTATCTATTCTGTACCTTTGATCTAGTTACCTTTCTTAATACTAACATCATATCATCTTGATTCCTCAAGTGTTGTGACTAGTCTTGAAATTATTTTCAACTTTGTTCTTTATCAATCTTGTTTTGGCTTTTCTAGATATTTTGCATTTCCATATAAATTTTAGAATAATTTTGTCAATATGTATGAAAAACCTGCTGGGATTTTGAATTGATATCTTAGCAAATTGAGTCTTTTTATGAACAAATTATGTCTTTAAACAAGTTTTCTTATGAACAAGTTATTTTTCTTCATTTATTTAACTCTTCTGTAATTTCCCTCAGCTGCAATTTGTAGTACAGGTTTTATACATCTTTTGTCATATTTATCTTTAGGAAGTTTATATATATTGATGCTATTAAGAACATTTAAAATATTAGTCCCTGATTGTTCATTGCTTGTATATAGAAATACACTTACTTTTTAATATATTGATCTTATGTCTGTAAACTTTAAATTCATTTACTAGTTCTAGTAAGTTTTTAATAGATTCCTTAGATTTTTTTTAAATAGGTTTCCCTGGTGGCTCAGAGGTTAAAGCATCTGCCTGCAATGCAGGAGACCTGGGTTTGATCGCTGGGTCGGGAAGATCCCCTGGAGAAGGAAATGGCAACCCACTCCAGTATTCTTGCCTGGAGAATCCCATGGATGGAGGAGCCTGGTGGGCTACAGTCCAAGGGGTCGTAAAGAGTCGGACACAACTGAGCGACTTCACTTTCACTTAGATTTTTTACAAAGATGATTAGGTTATCTGAGTTTTACTTGATCTTTTACTATCTGGACAGCTGTTTTTTTTTTTCCTTTATTGCACTGTCTAGGACTTCCACTACAATGTTGAATAGTAGTGATGAAAGCAGATATGCTTGTCTTGTTGCTGATCTTAGGGGAAAAATATTCAGTCTTTCACCATTAAGGATGATGTTAGCTATGTGTTTGTTGTAGATGCTTATTAACATAAGGAGAAATCCTACCTAAAGTTCCTTGTGTGCTGAGTTTTCATTAAGAATGGATGTTGGATTTAATAAAATCCTTTTTCTGCATCTATTAAGAGGATCATGTGTTTTTTCTTTCTAAATTTATTATTGTGAATTACCTTGATTGATTTTTAAATTTTAATTAATTTTTGTCTGCACTGGGTCTTTGTTGTGATGTGTGCGAGTTTCTCATCTCAGTGGCTTCTCTTGTTCCAGAACACAGGCTCTAGGCACTTGGGTTTCAGTAGTTGCAGCATGGAGGCCTTAGAGTGCACGGGCTTCAGTAGTTGTGGCAAAGGGGCTTAGTTGCCCCACGGCATGTGAGATCTTCCCAGATTAGGGATCCAGGGATGGAACCTGTGTCTCTGCATTGGCAGGGGGATTCTTAACCACTGGACCACCAGGGAAGTCTACCCTGATTGATTTTTGAATGTAAAACTAACCTTGTTTTCTTATAGTATCTTTTTCTAGTTGTGCTATTAGAATGATGCTAGCTTTATAGAATGAGTTGGGAAGTATTAACCCTTTCCAATTTTCTGGAAAAGCTTGTGTAGAATTGACATTTTTTTTCAAAAATGTTGGGTATAATTCACTAGTGAAGCCTCCTGGGCATGGCGTTTACTTCGTGGGAGGGTTTTCAACTATACATTCAGTTTCTTTGATAGATGCAGGACCATTCCTACTGTAAGAGCCTTGCAATAGTTTTGTTTCTTCTCTCATGACATTTATGCTCTTTTTATCATGCATTTTACCTTTTTAAGTATTAAAACCCCTCACATTACATTGCTGCTATTTTGTTTAGGCAGCCATTTGTCTTTCAAAGAATTTAAATTGTAAGAAAAAAAATCTTATTAATTTACCCATGTAATTGTCATTTCCAGGGTTCTTCATTCATTTGTGAAGATCCAAATTTCCATCTGGTATCATTTTCTTCTGCTTGAGGACTTCCTTAATATTCTTGAACTATGTATCTATGTATGTAGTGTGGGGGTCTTCTAGTGGGTACTTTGGTAATGAATTCTTTCAGCTTTCATGTGTTTGAATATGTCTTTATTTTGCTGTTACTTTTGAAAAATTTTTGCTGAGTACAGAATTCTGCATTGACAGTTTCNACCCCAGTATTTTTAAGGTACTGCTCTACTATACTCTCACTTGCATAATTTCTTAAAAAAAATTTTTTTTTTAATTTTATATAAAGAATCTGCCTGCCATTGAGAAGACTCAGGAGATCTGGGTTTGATCCCATTGGGAAGATCCCATGGAGAAGGAAATAGCAACCCACTCCAGTATTCTTGTTTGGAGAATCCCATGGACAGAGGAGCCCAGCAGTCTACAGCCCATGGAGTCACAAAGAGTTGGACATGATGAGCAAGCAGCACTCACATAGCTTATTAACAATGTTTTGATAGTTTCAGGTGAACATCGAAGGGACTCAGTCATACATATACATGTATACATTCTTCCCCAAACTCCCCTCCCATCCAGACTGCCACATAATATTAAGCATTGCTTGCATTATTCCCAATGAGAGATCTGATGTCATCCTTATTTTTGTCTATATATGAGATGTCTTTTTTCTCTGGATGCTTCTAAGATTTTCTTCTTGTCTTTGAAAAAAAAAAACAATTTGGTTATGATGTGCCTTGATATATTTTTAGTATTTCTGGTATTTGGGGATTCATTGGGATTCTTAGATCTGTGGATTAATAGTTTTCATCAAATCTGGAAAATTTTTGATTGTAATTTCTTCAGCTATATTTTCAGTTCTCTCCTCTCTGCCCTTTCTTTTAAGGACTCCAAGTTCTTAGATATTAGGCCACTTAACATCGTCTCACAGCTCACTGAAGTATTTTTCTTTTTAAGTGTCATTAAAAATTCTCTTATCTCTGTTTCATTTTGGATAGTTTATATTGCTATACTTTCAAGTTAATGAATCTTTCCTTCTGAAATATGTAATCTGCTATTAAGTCCCATCCAGTGTTTTCATCTAAGAAAGTGTAACTTTTATCTCTAAAAATTTGATTTGGGTCTTTTTTTATATCTGCCCTATCTCTGCTTAACCTATTGAATTTATAGAATTTAGATGTAATAACTTTTAATGTCCTTTTATGCCACTTCTTATGTCTGTGTCAGTTCCGACTGGTTTCGATTGGCTGCTTTTTTCCTGCACCTCTGCATGCCTGGTAATCTTTGTTAAATGAGGAAGAACTGAATACCAGACATTGTGAATTTTACCCTGTCAAGTACCACAGTTTTGTATTCCTATAAAGCTAGAGCTTTGCTCTGGGATGCAGCTAATTTACTTGGGAACAGTATGATCCTTTTGAGTCTTGCATTTAAGGTTTGTTAGGAAGGACAAGAGCAGTGCTGAGTCTACAGCAAGGTTTCTCAGCCTCAGCACTATTGATATTTTGGACCAAGTAATACTTCGTTGTCAGGGGGGCTGTCCTGGTCAATGCAAGATATTTAGTAGCATCCTTGGCTCCCCACTAAATGCTAGTAGCACCTTGCCCCTAGGCCTTACAAATCAAAAACGTCTCTAGATATTATAGACATTGTTCCTGGGGGAGTGGAGCACAAATTCCCCTCACTGAGAACCGTTAGTCAAGGGCTAATTATCTCCCATTACTGAAGAAAGACTGCTGAATACTCTACCCAATGAATCATGAGGTTTCCCAGTATAAGCTGTTGGGAACAGGCTGTCCTCCCAGCTCTCTGTGAGTGCTGAATGCTATTTATTCTCATTCTCTCAACAGTTCTCTCCCCAGCATTTGTGGGATAGCTTCCTCACACAAAGGCACCAATCAATACTCTGGATACCCTCCGCAGATCTCCAGAGTTCTTTCGCTGTACAGGTCTCTCCTCTCTAGCACTCTGTCCCACAGACATTAGCTACCTTGGGTTCCCCACACTCTCAGCTGCACTTCGTCAACTCGGGGACTCCAACAGCTTCCCCTGAGTTCCCTGCCCTGTGCAGTAGCCTGGGAACCCTCTGAAGTTAATTGCACAGCTCTCTTTATTGCTTCCAGTCTCTCAGGGACCACTGTTCTTCACTGGCGGATATCCAGTATCTTGAAAATTGTTGTTTCGTATATTGTGTGTGGTGGTTGGTGGTGATTTTTGTAGGAAGTGAGGTAGGGTCAGAGTTCTTTAAGGTAAAAGGGTAAATCCAGGTAACAAACTGCATCTTGGACCCCAAGCCAGTCCTTTAATTTTTAACTTAAGACTGGGTGCCTTATTTTCTGGTAAACTTTTTTTCTCTCTCTCTGGTTAACTTTCATATTACATAAAAACTGCAACTTAGACCTCTTTATAAAACAGAAGTCAGAATTAATGTGAACATGTAAGCTATAGTGGACCTTAGATATTCTTGAAAGTTAAATTTTAAGCCCTTCACAGATCTCCAAAATTTCCAATATCACCATTGAGGAGGAGCAGTATATGTGACTCCAAAATACATCATTTTGGCATGTGAATTATTTTGAGTTGATAAGGCCCAACAGACTCTGAAAGAGCTGTTTACCTTCCCTTTAACTGCCTAAAAGAATTTAGATTGATGGCAGAAAAAGAGCTAATACCAAAGATAACTTTTTATCAGAGAGACTTAACTACATGTTATGGCAAACAGTTGCTTACCAAGTACTTGCTTTTCTTATCCTCCTGTGAATTGTCTTCCTCCCTTTTGAAACCCCAGACCCTTCCCCCTTCTCCTTAGCTGAAGGTGATGTATAAGCCTCAATTGCTTGAGTATCTTTGTGTTTCATATCTTTGGGGCTCCCTCATGCATGAAATTTTTTTCTCTCTTGTTAATCTGCTTTATGTCAATTTAATTATTAGGTTAGCCAGAAAGGAAGAAGGGAAAAGTTCTTCACCTCTAAACCCTATATACCATCTCCTCCAAAATTTAATAAAGTAGGGAGTTCCTGGTGGTTCAGTGGTTAGGATTTAGTGTTCTCACTACTGGGGGCCTAGAGTTTGAATCCTGGTTGGAGAACTAAGATTCCACAAGCCTCATGGTGAGGCCAGAAAAAAAAATTAATTAAGTATAATGGAAAATATTTAAGAGGTACCTTAGTGAACCATGAACATACATGCATTTTTTATTATTTAATGAGGGAAACAATAAGATGTAGAACTATTTTAAAGTAGAATTCAAAGAGAAAATATAAAATGTATAATCAGATACACTAAAATACATTTGCTACTACAAATATAAATTCGCAAGGCAATAATTGCAAATTATTACAAATATACAAGACAATAGCAAAGACACAAGACAAAGTTAATTTCCCTCATCAGCAGTTATTTGCATTGTTGTCAATTCTCTATGTGAACATACATAAATTTTGGATTAATCTCAAATTTATATTTCCTGGTTATAAATCTAGGAATCACCTTGGACTTCTCCTTATTCCATACCCCTATACCCCATGCACTTAGCAGATACTCTTCAGTTAATCTTGTAAGCCAGTTGTCTTCACATTTTTGTTTTATGCTAGAATAACCTTAAAATAATTTTGAAAAATTGTTTATTGTCACACATCTTAAAAGTGATATTAATTTTTTTCCTCATAAATAGTTATAAGGTTTATAATTTTTGGTGTATGATATAATGAATATGTACTTTATATTTTTGTCAAAATCTTAGGGCTGCAGATTAAGCTCACTTGAGTTTTGGAAGATGTTTGCCATATGGACTAATGGGTAAAGTCAATCCTCATTGGAAAATCGGTTAGGGAAATCAATCTTTCTGTTAGAAGAAGTCTGTAATTCTTCAATTCAAATAATGCTGTTAATGTGTATCCCTCTGATAGATAGCCATTTCACATTTGAATTTGAAACTGAATTCTGAGCCCTGCATTTATACGTAGCCTAAGAGTGCTGTGCTTAGTCGCTTGGTCGTGTCCGACTCTTTGCCACCCCATGGACTGCAGCCCCCCAGGCTCCTTCTGTCCATGGGCATTATTCAGGGAAGAATACTGGAGTGGGTTGCCATGCCCTCCTCCAGGGGATTTTCCCAACTGAGGGATTGAACCCAGGTCTCCCACATTGCAGGCGGATTCTTTACCAACTGAGCCACAAGGGAAGCCCATGTGTATCCTTGATGACAATAAAAATGCTGCCTTGTTTAATATTTCTTGCTGAATTTCTCTCTGATTTGCTATTATAAGACTCTTCCTCAGAAAGAATGTATTCTTGAATTGTTATCCCCGGGACAGTGCACCAAAGTGAGATGCTAGATGGGTGAGAGTGCATAGCAGGAGAAGAGTGACTGTGAGAGGGGAGGTTGGAGACAGACTGCAGGCTAATTTTCAGGTAGATGCAATCCATTTGCATTGTTACTATTTTGATACAGTATCTAGAATTGTATGTGTGTGTGTTTTAATATTTGTTTATTTATTTTGGTTTCTTCTGGTCTTAGTTGCAGCACAAGAGCCCTTTTACAATGTAGATTCTTAGTTGCAGCATGTGGGATCTAGTTCCCTGACCAGGGATTGAACCCTGGGCCCACAGCTTTTGGAGTGTAGTGTCTTAACCTAGAACCACCAAGGAAGTCCCTGTTGTGTGATTCTTAAAGTGGTTTTAATCACATGGGGGAAAGGGAAATTTCTACCTTGGGTGGCTGGGTAGAAGGTGGTATTGTTTGTTCAGTTGCTAAGTCAAGTCTGACTCTTTTGCAACCACATGGACTGTAGCCCGTCAGACTCCTCTGTCCATGGGATTTCCCAGGCAAGAATACTGGAGTGGATTGCCATTTCCTTCTCCAGGGTATCTTCCTGACCCAGGGATTGCACCCGGGTCTCCACGAATTCTTTACCTCTGAGCACCTGGGAAGCCCAGAAAGTGTTATTATTTCCCAACTATTGTTTTCTAGCTATTGAAAGGTTATTGCTGAGCCATGAAAGATACTGGGATTCTTGGCTTCTGGAGGAGAAAAATTCAATCCGGGACCAATGATGAGGCTTGATCACTCATAGCTATTGTGTAATAAAGTTTTATTAAAGTATAAAAGAGAGAAAGCTTCTGACATTGACATCAGAAGGGGGCAGAAAGAGTGCCCTCCTGCTAGTCTTTAGCTGGATGTTATATAGCTACTCAGTTCAATCACTCAGTCGTGTCTGACTCTTTGTGATCCCATGAGCTGCAGCACGCAAGGCCTCCCTGTCTATCAACTCCCAGAGTTTACCCAAGCCCATGTCCATGGAGTTGATGATGCCATCCAGCCATCTCATCCTCTATTGTCCCCTTTTCCTCCTGTCCTCAGTCTTTCCCAGCATCAGGGTCTTTTCAAATGAGTCAGCTCTTCAAATCCGGTGGCCAAAGTATTGCTGTTTCAGCTTCAATATCAGTCCTTCCAATGAACACCCAGGACTGATCTTTAGGATGGACTGGTTGAATCTCCTTGCAGTCCAAGGNGCTTCTCCCGGGTCTACACCGAGGGGCAGAATGGCCCGGCCCTCTGGTGACTCTACGCTTACTTTTCCGAGGAGCTGCCGGACTGTCTTCCAGGTGTGCCCCATCCCTGCCGCAGATTCTCACCAACACCCGTATCGTCTGTCTTTTGGGGACAGCCAGCCCAGTGGGTGTGAAATGGTATCTCCCTGGAGTTTCGATTTGCATTTCTCTGAAAGCTAGACACAGCGTCTTTTCATGTGCTTATTGATCACTGGTGTGTCTCCTTTGCAGACTGGTCTGTTCAGATCCTCTGCCTGCTTTTTAGCTTTGAGTCACTGAGTGTTTACTTATTCTAGCTACGAGTCCTTCATCAGACAGACGACATGACGCATGTTCCCCTCCAGGCTGGTGGCTGTCCTCGCTGCTCCGGGGCCTGCCTGTCTCCTGAGGGGCTCCGGGCAATGGGAGCGCTCTGCTGTCCATCCCTTCAGGTCCCCGTGTCACAGCTGTAGCTGAAGCCTCCTCATTCACCTGCCCGCCCTGCCAGGGGCCACAGACAGGAACGGTGTGTATGTGGCCCCCGGCAGGCACAGCCCTGCTGTCCAGCCCTCGCCAGGCAGCTCCTGGGACATGCACTCGCAGTCTGCTTCTCCCAGTGCGGGTGGCTCAGGGACCCTGAGCCTCAGGAGACCAACTCGGCACGCAAGGTGCCTCTGCACCCCAGCGCGCGGTCTTTCTGGAAGACGCCAATCATGACGCTTCTCTCCAGGGTCCTTCAATGCTGCCCCCACTGCCCTCTCCCCAGAGGCCCCACCTGCCACCCCCCATCTCCTGGAACTTCTGAGACTCTCTAGGCTGTCCACTCTATGTGGCATGCTCTCTCCCGGCGCTGGGTGACACCTGCACAAGCACTGAGCATTGGCTTCAGTGTCACCTGCGTTGGAGATCCCTCCAAGGGCCCCTGCAAAACGGCCTCCTCTCTATCACTGGTGTTACATGCATGCATGTGCAGGAAGCCACATGCATGGCTGCCTACGTGGTGCCTGGCGTTATACACAGGCCAGGCTCACGCCGAGCCCGGGGGTCTCCTCCCCAACGCCCACCTTCCCTCACACCCGTGCAGCTCCCCAGGGGCTGCATCTCCCAGAGCCCTCCACACCCCCTATCAGTTAGGGGGACACGTGAGGAAGGGCAAGGCCCTGGGTGCAGACCCCAAGGCCCAATATCCTACCTAGTCAGTGAAGCAAACCCCTACTGAGTCCCTGCTCTGAACCTGGTCCTAGACCCGACATCCATGAGACAGTACAAGGCCCACTTGGAGCGCCTGGACATCACCCGAGAAGCGGCCGGCTAAAGTCGGCCACACTGGACATGAGAGACAGACAGCACCTGGAGCAGTACTGCCCCATCTAGAACTCTCTGCGCCAACCCGGCCAACACAGCAGCCTCTGGTCCTGTGGCTCGAGCACGTGAACTGTGGCTCCCCACCCAACACAGCTCTGGGCCCGACCAGCAGTGTCTGGGAAGGACAGCAAGGGCAGAGGGACACAGAGACACGACCCCACACCAGGTGCCATGGGAGCCGGTCTCTTCAGCAAATCACACGAGAGGGAAGAGAGATGGAAGAAGAGCCTGCACACCCGCAGAAATTCTAAAGACATCAACTAGCGGCACTGCCACTGTGTGGACCTTATTTGGATCCTAATTGGATCCAGTGAAAACACTGAGACAACCACAAATTTGAACACACTGGACATGAATGGGACCAGGGAACTGTGCACTGTTTTGGGTGTGATTGAGGGGTCGCCATACATTTCCAAATGCTAATAGATCAAAAGTAGGATGGCTGGAGTTTGTTTCCAAAAGGGGTGGGGGTGAGGGTGGAATAGCAGGCTAGGCCACAGGGCAGTGGGTCTGTGAGGTTCATCACGCTCTTCCGCCCACTTCTGTATAAGTTCAAACTCTCCAGGATAAAAGCTTTAAAAACAGGACCGCAACCAGCTTTTACTAAGTGACGTCATCCTGTTCAGGCTGCCACCTCCCAGCAGCAAGCATCATTTAACCCAAGGAGGCTGGGGTCTCAAAACCCTGGGCCATCCTGCAAGCCCCGAATCCCCCACCAGCCAGCCCTTGTCCCCTCCAAAGTCAGGACACAGCTGTCCTGCAGCACCTCAGGCTGGCCAAGGAGTCTCAAATGGAGGGGTGCCTGCCCGACGCTGATGACAGAGATGCCGGGCCCGAGTCCCCTAGGCTCAGGCTAGGAGTGACACCCAGGAAGCAGGGCCACTGGGGCCCCTGGACGTGTACACCCTCCCGCAGGGGGCTCCTTGGCGTCGTGGACCTCATTCCTGCGCCCTCAGAGAAGGTTCACCTGCCTCCCTCTCTCTGAGGGGGGCACGGTTTGCAGAGTGGACAGGAAAGGATGATGGCTGGGGCAGCCCGCAGAGAACAGATAGTGGCGGGGGGCAGTGGTTGGGTGGGGGCAGGCCTTGGCATCTGCAGTCAAGGGTCCGGTTTCCCATGGGTTCCTCACACTGAGCCCTGCAGAAATCTCTGAGGCACCTTCAGAGTGTCGACTGGAACGTGAAGTCTCCTCGGTTTCCTGAACCCCTCCTCCCAGGCTGCAGGGCCAGCAGCCCTGGAATCCTGCTGGCTCAGGCCAGGCCGCCAGCTCCCTGGACGTCCAGAGGCTAAATGGACACACGCAAGGCTCAGGCTCCACTGCTGTGCCCGGGAGCCTGCTCCTTGCTGCAGGCCTCTGGCCAACCTACCAGTACCGTTTATTTCCTGGACAGCTCCTGGAGGCCAGCCTGCTGCCAGGTAACAAGGAAGCAGGAATAACCTGCAGGAGCTCAGGCCTGACCCCCAGCAGCTCTTGGCCCACCAGAGATGGAGGCAACCTCGTTCACAACACCCAGAAACAAGGGCCAGGGGTGGATCCAAAACAATTACATGGGCACTGGCCACAGACAGGAAGCCCATCTCCACAGAGACAGCCGTGACGACAAACACCAGCTGTCAGGGAGCAAGACGACCCCGTGGCCCCAAGGCTCCCAGCCGCTGCCTCTGGAGAACCAGCTCCCCCACAACACCCGGCAGAGCCCCAAGGAGGAACCCCCCAGGAGAAGCACTAGCCCCTGCTCTGCCCTCAACAGCCAAACTCACCTGAACACAGACCACAAGGGTCCCCCTAAAAAGAGGCAGCCACACACTGGAGTTGCTCAGGGATTGTTACAAAACCAAATCCAAGGTTTAATAAGCCTGGGGATGTTGAACACCCACCCCCACCCCACCCCCAGCCCAAGGGATTCCAGCATGCAGCTAGGGAGCCGTGGAGTCCTGGCTGAGGTGTCTGGAAACACCCAGACGGGGCCGTGAGGATGTGTATCACAGGCCGGAAATCTCAGTTCCCCACACCCTTTTCAATCCAATGCTGCCTCTGCCAGGCATCGGCTGTTACTGGTCACTTGTGTTTGGACAAAGCACATCATCATCACCTCCGGCCTGTGTTCCCATCTGTACCATGGGCATCTCTGCTGCACCTCACCTCAGAGGGTCAGGCTGAGGGTTAAGTGTGACAATTCACAACCGCATCTTGGCACAGGCTGAGGCTGGAGGTGAGCTCCCCATAAAGACTGCGTGTTATTTCCTCCAAAATGCAAACCTGAGGGTGATTTTTCAGCGTTTTAAACCCCTCCATGGCAATCACAGTCACCCACTGTTCCCAGGATAACATCAGAGTGCTAAACAGGGCAAATGAGGCCCACGAGGACCCTAACCCACTTCCCATCCTGCCCTCACTCCCCCTACAGCTGCCACAATGGGGGTGTACCCTATACCCGCGATCGAGGAAGTCCAGCCCCTCGGTCTTCCCCTTCCACTTCAAGCATCAGGCCAATTCTAAGCATCCATCAAGAGCTCTCCACGGCCCGGCCCAGCTTCCTCCTCCTGGACTCCCAGGTGCTAGGTATCGCTCCAGGCCAAGACGCATCCTATTAGTCTCTAATCCAGTACTCTTGCCAGGAGAATCCCATGGATGGAGGAGCCCGGAGGGCTGCAGTCCATGGGGTCGCTGAGGGTCGGACACGACTGAGCGACTTCACTTTCACTTTTCACTTTCATGCATTCATGGAGAAGGAAATGGCAACCCACTGCAGTGTTCTTGCCTGGAGAATCCCAGGGACGGGGAAGCCTGGTGGGCAACCGTCTATGGTGTCGCACAGAGTCGGACACGACTGAAGTGACTTAGCAGCAGCAGCAGCAGCAGCAACGCTGAAGTGTGTGCGGGAGATAACCCAACCCAGCCCCGCCCCGCCCCGCCCCAGCCCACGGGCCCCGGTCCGCTGGCGTTCGCGGGGCCCCTCCGGGCACGCGGTCTCCGCCTGCACAAAATCCGGGATTTTCCTATTTCCCTCTGGCTGAGGCCAGGCGGGCTGAGAGCCGGCCGTGGGCCCAGGTTTTCCTTATTTAGTCGGGCCGCCCTCACTAAGCTGGAGCCTCGCCCTGGGAGAGGCCTGGCCCGCACCCCGTTTCCCCTTCTGGAGGCCGGGGACGCGCCCACGCCCTGCGAAGCCCGCCAGGCCGGCGGCCTGCCCGGCCGGCCTCTCCCCGAAGGGTGCAGGCGCCCCGCGCCCCGACAGGCCGCCGGGCGCCATGGCAACAACCGGGCCCGCGCGGCGGGCGCGCGTTACTCACAGCGCGGTGGCGTCCGCGGGGATGCGCAGCGCGGGCCCGAGAGTCCGCAGCCCCTGGCCTGAGCAGTTGACTAGGCAGGCGACGCCGGGCGCTGGGCCGCAGAGGCAGGGGGGCGCGCACGGCCCGCAGCCGCGCCCGGGGACCCCCGCCAGCGCCCCGAGCCACAGGCCCAGGCCCAAGGCGAGCACTAGGCGGGCGGGCGCGGCGGGCGGCATCCTCAGGGCAGCGCAAGCATGGCCCCGGCCCGCTCCCGAGGGCCCAGGCGCCCCCGGCCCCGGTGGCCGCGGCTCAGGCGGACCCCCCGCACGGCATGGCTTGCAGCGGGGCTGTATCTGGAGGCGGCCGCGGCCTGTCTGCCTGCGCGACAGCCTCTCGGCACTTGGGGCCGGCAAGGTCCTCTTCCACTCGCTCGCGCGCTGGCGCTGCAGTGCGGCCCGGCCGCCGGCTCCTCCTCCTCCCGGCACGGCGCGGGGCGGGGCGCCCTCAGGCCACGCCCCCGCGCCCTAGAGTCGGGAGCGGCTCGGGGAGGGGGCCGGGCCGGGGCTTCCTGAGGCTCCGCCCCTCGCTGGGTAGTGGGCGATGGGCGGTGCTAGGCGGCCTGGCGACTTGAGCTCCGCCTCCGCTCCCGGCCGTAGGCCAGGCCCCTGGCCCTGGTTCCCATGGAGCGCAGGCCCCTGCTCGCGGCTCTCGGGGCTCCTCGCTGCGTGCGCCTCCCAGCCCTCAGGGCCCGGGAGCCGTTACAGCAGCACTGAAAACACCAGCCGGCACCTCCGAGGCCCGGCTATGCGCGCTCATCCACTCCCAGCGCCTCTGTCCCCTCCACCACTGCAGTTTCCCGAGGGCTAGTCACACAGTAGGCACTCAATAAATGCGCATCGCTTTTCGGTGCTGTGACTCTGCCAAGGGAGCTTTTGTTCCTCTCTGTGCTCAGGACGTTAATTGTGAAACTAACGCACGCGGTGGGATGAATCCAAACCGAACAACGTGGATCAATCCTGAAAATATGTTAGAAGTCAGACACAAAGGACAACATATTATACGATTCCATTTATTTTAAAATGTTCAAAATAGGCAAATCCATAAAGACAAGAAGTATATTAGTGGCTCCCTGGACTGGAGGGAGAGGAAATGAGGAGCGACTGCTAATGACTATGGGGTCCTTTTGGAGATGAGAAGAGGTTCTGGAGTTAGCTAGTGGTGATGGTTGCAGAGCCTTGCAAATTCACTAAAATCACTGAAGTGTGCTCTTAAAAGGGTGAATTTTATGGTATGTGAATCAACTTTTAAAATAAAGAAAAAATAAAATTGCTGGACCATTCGGCCATGAGTGGATACCTGACCCAAGCTGGTCAATTAAGTCCCTCCACCAGAGCCTGGACAGAGTAGACACAGGGAGGGGGTCCCCAGACTGCCCTGGGGGCAAGGCCTCTGTCCCACTTAAGCCCCTGTCCCACTGTCCTGAGACTTGGGGTCAGGCTGTGTCTGGAGACTTCCCAGCTCCCTCCGTTTGCTTCATCTTAAGCTAGCTGGCAGCCTCAACTGAATCCACAGGTGCTAGGCCCAGGTCCTGAAGCCACTTTCTGGGGAAGTCCCAGTAAGACCACCATGTGGGCACACTGAAACTCTGCTATTCCCTGGGAGGTGAAACAGCACAGGTACCTTCCTTCTTCAAGTGTGCCATGGCATAGCAAACCTGTTTTAGGACTGGGAGAGCGTCACACCCAGGAAAGACCCAAGGAAGAACAGGTTCCCGGCTCAGGCCCCAGCTGGAGATGAACAGGGCACAGCCTGCCAGCCTCACAGGCCCACGACCCAGGAGCAGGCAGAGGCTCTGGGGGGTAGGGGAAGCAGATGGTCCTGCTCCAGCAGTGGGGTCCATTCTCAAGACTCAGTTCTCACAACCCACTTTGTCCCCACATCAGTACCTTAAAGCAGTTTTGAGGAGGGGCTTAAGTTAGACCCAAGGAGGAGCTTCCATCCTAACAGGGAGGGATCATGAAGCCAGCAGAACTCTTGAGCCTTGGGGACCTTTTGACATAGAGTCACAGAGGGAGTTCTTGGTGATCGCACTTGGAAACACTGGCATGGAGGCTGAGCCACGGTGGGCTCGATGATACGAAGCAAGGTGGGGGAAAGAGGCCCAAGTGGGGAACAGTCTCAGGTCTGGCTGGGGGCAGGGGAGGAGGAGGAGGCTCAGATGGTGCTCTACCTGGGAGCAAGTGTCAGAATGGGTGGAGAGACTGTTGTCTGGGGCCTGGTGTTTGAGTGGGCAGGGAGAAGAGATGTAGGGGGAAAGGTGAGGAGGGGCTTCTGGACAGGTGGGGCTGGGGCGACTGGAGAAGATACCCAGAGTGCAGCTGGAGGTGGGGTATGAAGCTGGAAGAGGGGTGGTGAGCACACCTGGGGCAGGTGGGAGAATCCAGAGGCACAGAACCCCAACCTGGAGTTGGAGACGGGGACGCCTTGGGGGGAGTCTAAGTGGGAGAGCCAGAGAAGCAGAAGGAAACTGAGGCCCCATGTGAGGAAGCTTGGGGAAGAGCTCCAGGGAAGAAGCTAACAGGGGCTTGTGCTGCAGAAAGAGAGCAGGGCTGGGTGGGTACAGCTGTCAGTCCCTCCCCGGTTCCCCCTGAACCTCCATGTGGGGCTTCCAGGACCCTCTGCAGCCTCCCACCTCCTGGCCTTGCTCCATGTTCTTCCCTTGGCTTGGAATGCATTTCTGTCCCACCCTCTTGCAGACTCAGTGGAGGTGACTCCTCCTCCAGGAAGCCTCCCCAGCCCCCATCTCATGCTCACTCACATCACACAGCCATCCAGGGGACACAAGCATTTGTTCCCCAGCTTATCCTACAGGACAGACCTCCCCAGGGTCACCCGATGCCTCTTCCANGTCCAGTTCTAACTGTTGCTTCCTGACCTGCATACAGATTTCTCAGAAGGCAGGTCAGGTTATCTGGTATTTCCATCTCTTTCTGAATTTTCCACAGTTTATAGTGATCCATACAGTCAAAGGCTTTGGCTACTAGCAGTCTGCTAATTAGAGAAAGGAAATGTCTCAAAATTCATAGTGGCACCAGGCCCTTCACCACCACATGCATTTTGAGATAACATCGACACAAGGTGAATCATCCCGGGCCATAAAACAATTGACATGAATCTTGAAGAAAGACAGGTTTCCAAGCAAATATATGGTTTCGTTAACATAGGAAACAATTGTATGTGTAAAACATACTGGTTTGTCAAGTTGGTTCTGAGTCTTAGGCGGAACCAACTTGAAGACAGAGTCCAGGGTAAATACATAGTTCATTAACATAGCTTAATGAAAAACATTTCCGTAAGAAAAACGCATTGGTTAGCTCAAGGTTTGAGAAAAGTTCAGGTGGAACCAGGTGTTGTCATGGCGACACAGAATTTTAAGAGAAACCTCCTCTTAATTTTGTATAGAGAAGGGAAAAAAATCTGACACTTGTAGTTTGTTTCCTCCAGCTGCTTAAGAGAGAGAGAAAATCGTCTGACACTTGCAGCCTATTTCCTCCTTTGGAGACTCCTAGCCTTCCTTCCTGTTACCCTCTCAATATCCAGGTCTCCTTTCCTTTCTGGGAACATCCCAGGCTCTGTCCTGCCTCAGAGCCTTCTTGGATGTGTTCCTCAGCTGACGGTGCTTTTTTTTAACCCCATTCACTACCTAGCCAACTCCAACTAATCCTTTGCTGGCTGTATAATTGTCACTTTCTTTCTTTCAAAGATTTTTTTGATGTGGACCATTTTTAAAGTCTTTATTGAATTTGTTATAGTATTGCTTCTGTTTTATATTTTGGTTTTTTTTTCTTCAAGGCATGTGGGATCTTAGCTCCCTGACCAGGGGTGGAACCCTTACCTCCTGCATTAGAAGCAGAAGTTTCAACCCCTGGACCACCAGGAAACTCCCTAACGGTCACTTTCTTAGTGAGGCTTTCCTTGACTAAAGTGTTTACTGTGTGTCAGACACTATGCTAAGCGCTTTACATGCAATGCCTTACTTAATCTGAATGTGGTCCTCATTAAGTTCTCCCGTAATAGCTGGGACTTTGTCTTTAAAGTACTTATTATAGTTTAAAGGTAAATGTATATTTCTATGCCTCCTTAAATGACTGTAAACTTTTTCTGTGTCTCTTTGGCTCACCCCTGCATCCCAGTGCCTAGCACAGTAACTAACCAATCTCGGGTACTCAGAAAATAGTTGCTGAATGAACAAATGAATGGGAAACATTTGGAAAGTAGGCTGGGGCTTTTTATTTTTCTCTCTCAACTCACTCTCTTTCCTTTCTCATCAACTGTCAATTTAAACACCTTATTCTGTTGCTCCCAATTTTTTATCTCCAGTAAGTTCTCTTTACTTAATCATCTGAATAATTGTGTGAAATAATCATTATTATCTCTATTTTATAGTTAGAACACCTGGAGAAAATTATATCTTCCAGTATTATCATCAAATGTAGGGTGTTGTGGATGTTATAATGCATCCTTAAGAAGGATTTACTATGTCGTTCTCATTACAGAGTGCTGGATCAGTCTTTTTCAACATGACTTGCATTGAATTCAGAGTTAAAGACTCCTGTAAAATTTGTTATGTAGACACCTGGATTGATCTAAATATTAGATAAAGATTCTGGAAGTGAGTGGGGTCTGTTGAACTGGATAAGCAGCATTCTTTACAGAATTAAGATTTAAGAAAGTTTATTTTTGCCTTGGTATGCCATGAGTAATAAAAGGTACCATTCATAAATATTATACAAATTTTAAAGCACCCACATGTTACTAAAGAAACAAATCCACTTCTGTAGTTGTAGCTTTCCTACAGGCCATACTTTCTTTCCTGTTGTGTAAAACCCTTTAGGATTAGACACTAACTCAAATGCCTGAAGAGTCTTGAAAGGGAAAGCTGCAACAGATTAACATTCATACTGTCCCTGTATGAGTTACTGAATCTCTGAGCAAGTGAAGTCTGAGTTAAGTCACGAGGGGCCGGAGTTGGCCCAGGAATGAGGTGGGAGAAGACATTGCAACTGTGTGTCCAGGTGCCATCCTCCATGCCAAAGGACAGCATTGGACCACTCACTCAGGGAGCTACTACCAGTTTCTGTGGGGTTAGGACAGGGATGTAGGGAGAGATGAGGCCGCAGAACCAGGCAGAGCCTTCAAGATCCTGAAGGACCGTTACCACCCATACTATTAATAACATGCTGGGGCTTTACTCTGGGAAGCTGGGCAGCAGGAGCCCAGGAAGACTGCGAGCAGAGCAGTGACATTGTTTAATTGACATTTCAGAAAGATCATGATGGAGACCATCAAAATTGTATTGGAATTGGGACTTCCCTTAGCAGTCCAGTGGTCGAGACTTCACCTTCCAATGTTGGCGGTATGGGTTCGATCCTTGGTTGGTTGGGGATCTGGGACCCCAGAGGCCTCACAGCCCCCCCAAAGAACATAATACAGAAGTGATATGGTAACGAATTGAATAAGGATTTCAAAAATGGTCAAAAAATCTTTAAAAAAATTGCACTGAAATTAAGATACACTTGAGACTCTGTGGGGATGGATGGGAATGAAGGGATTTGGTAATGGATGAGACCTGGGGCATGTGAGAGAGGAGGAATCAGGGTGTCACTTGATTTCTGAGCTTGGATGGGGGATGGTGGAAGGTATTCTTCAAAGTGGGAAAAGGAGAAATGTTTGGAGGGAGGGGGAAGAAAGGTGAGCTCTGTTTTAGACATACCTGTGGAGATGTCCAGTGAGCAAATAAAAAAGTCAGGAATTTGAGGGAGAGAGACCTGAAAATGCCTATTGATTTAATTACACAGAACATATTAGAGACCTCAAGAAATGCTATTTAGATGAAGTGAGGCTAGACTGGAGGGCGTGGAGGATGAGTAGAAAGTGAATATACGTGTGCATGAAAGTTGCTCAGTGGTGTCTGACTCTTTGCAACTCGTGGACTGTAACCCGCCAGACTCCTCTGTCCATGGAATTCTCTAGGCCAGAATACTGAAGTGAGTAGCTATTCCCTTCTCCAAGGAATCTTCCCAACCCAGGAATCGAACCCAGGTCTCCTGTATTGCAGGTGGATTCTTTACCAACTGAGCTACGAGGGAAGCCCTGTGAATAGATGTGTACAATCAGGAACAGATTGTTCTTCAGACAGCTTGCCCTGAGGAGGGGAGAGGGCAGCAGCTAGGGGGTGAAGAATTGTTTTTTAAAATAAGGATCTTTCTTTTTTTGGCACTTTTTTTTTTTTAAAATACAGAGACAATATCAACTGTACATGCTAAGAAAATTTAACAATACAGAAATTATAAAAATAAAAGTAAAAACTTGTCAGCCCATTTTTTGACCATACTCTTGAGCTGTGGGCCTGACACCTACCATTAAGTACTTCTCCAACCAGTCCATCTTAAAGGAAATCAGTCCTGAATATCCACTGTAAGGAGTGATGCTGAAGCTGAAACTCCAATACTTTGCCCACCTGATGTGAAGAACTGACTCATTTGAAAAGACCCTGATGCTGTGAAAGATTGAAGTCAGGAGGAGAAGGGGATGACAGAGGATAAGATGGCTGGGTGGCATAACTGACTCAATGGACTGAGTGGACTCTGGGAGTTGGTGATGGACAGGGAGGATTGGTGTGCTGCAGTCCATGGAGTCACAAAAACTTGGACACGACTGAGCCACTGAATTGAACTGAACTGACTTCTGGCCCATTTCCATTTAAACCTACTCAAGCCTCTTTTTCACCCAATATTGAACAATCGATAATGATAGTAGAAACCCTCATTCCTATAACACTATCCCATTGCTACCCCTTCTCTTTCTACCACAGCCAAACTTCCCAAGGGGAGAAACAAAACACATTTTTCAACTCATTAAGTTCAGGCCCCAAGTACTCTTTGAATTGTCATTCACGGCTACTAAATTCAGTAGATATTTGTCAAGCCTTATCTTATTTAATCTTTTCATAGCAGTTAACAGTATTGATTACTTTCCTTTAAACTTCCTTTTCTCTTGGTTTCCTCAACATTATCTCTGCTAAGTCGCTTCAGTCGTGTCTGACTCTGTGCGGCCCCATAGACGGCAGCCCACCAGGCTTCCCCGTCCCTTGGATTCTCAAGGCAAGAGCACTGGAGTGGGTTGCCATTTCCTTCTCCAATGCATGAAAGTGAAAAGTAAAAGTGAAAGTGAAATCACTCAGTTGTGTCTGACTCTTACCCGGCTCCTCTGTCCATTGGATTTTCCAGGCAAGAGTACTGGAGTGGGGTGCCATTGCCTTCTCCGAAACATTATCTCATCCAAGTTTAATTTCTAGGTCTCTGGAAATTTTCCTCTTTGTGCAATCATTTGCTTTCTTTCTTTTTAAAGCTTTTTAGCTGTGCCACGTGGCATGCAAGCTCTTAATTCCCTGGCCAGAGTTCAAACCTGTACCTTGTACAGTGGAAGCACAGTATCTTAACCACTGGACTGCCAGGAATGCCCTTGGAATAATTTACTTTCTTATTAAATTTTGGGACGTCTGTCCTTTGCCCTCTTTTCTTTTCATGTGGCATGATCTGGCAAACTTAATTACTCTTTAACTACATTGTGGTACAAAGGTTGAGTTCAAACAGACTCTGTCCCCTTCTGGCTGTTTTGTATTTTCAAATAATGACCAATACTCTAATTTTCTGATACCAACTGGGTGTTCAATAATTTAATTCAATTAAAACTCCAACTGCTTGGAGTCAGTACACACCTTGGATTAAGGGCTTAATCTCACAAGACTGCTGCTGTTTCAGATACGGGCTGCAAATGGGGTACCCAGCTTACCACCACTTCTGCCTGGCTGAATTATAAATTTAGAGAGTCTCATGCCCCATCTCCCTGTACACCCTGCTGCAATCCAGTAATTCACAAAACTCAGGAAAGCATATACGTATGCATGACATAAAATTCCATAATAATTTTATTATAGAGGGTATAACTCAGAGACAACCAAATGCAAGGTGTGAGGTAGAGATGAGAGAGTGGAGAAGCGTTGGCCCAGAACTTCCATGCCCTCCCAGCACATCAAGTTCACCAACTTGAGCTCTCCCTCAAATCTTGTCAGTTTTTACTTGAGGTTTCATCATGTAGGCACAGTTGATTAACTCATTTGTCACTGGTGATTGAACTCAACCTCTAATACCTCTCCCTCCCTAGAGGTCAGCAGGTGGACTGAAAGTTCCAAACTCTAATCACATAGTTGGTTCCCCAATTCTAAAGATAATTTAGGGTCTCTACCCTGAGTAATACTCTTCACTAACCTCCTTAGTATAAATTCAGGTATGGTTGAAAAGGGCTTGTTATGAATAACAAAAGATACGCCATCACTCAGGAAATTCCCTCTATGTCTGGGTATTAGACTCATTTAGGTCTTTTTCCATCTCTGG
Source organism: Neotragus pygmaeus (assembly GCA_006410875.1). Taxonomy (NCBI): domain Eukaryota; kingdom Metazoa; phylum Chordata; class Mammalia; order Artiodactyla; family Bovidae; genus Neotragus; species Neotragus pygmaeus. The sequence continues at coordinate 87,407 of SJYV01041950.1, forward strand.
TTGTTTCTTCTGTCTCCTTTGAAAGTTCATCCCTTTTATTAAACCTTTAAATGCTGGTAATATTTAAAATGTGTTTGGTTCAATGATTCATTCATGTATTGATTCTACTCAATAAAGTGTTTATTAAACATCTACTATATATCAGGTTCTCTTCTGAGTGCTAGGCTTAGAGCAGTGAAAAAATATACAAAAATATTTTAAAGTCTTTTATGGGTGTTATTAATATGATGCATTCCTCAGAAGATTCTGTTGTATGGTTCTTATTATAAAATGCTGGCTTGGTTTTTCTCAACATTGCTTTTGTTGAGTTCAAAGTTAGAAGGTGATCAGAATTAAGGTAAAAGAAAGTAGAAAAAGCTGATAGGGAGTACCAGAATGGGGATTGGATTACAATTAAATAGGCTAGTTAGGGTTAAACCTCCCTAAAAAGATGATATTTTAACAAAGACTTGATGAAAATGAAGGAGCTAACCATTTAGGTGTTTGGGAAGACGACAAATGCAAAGGCTGAGGCGGGAGTAGGCTTGCTTTTTAAAGGCATGTCAAAGAGGCTACTGTGGCTATATCAAGGTTAGTGAAGTATACAGAAGGAGCTAGTGAAGGCTGGAAAGCTAAATTACAGAGAACTTTGTTGGTCATTGTAAGGACTTTGGCTTTTACACTGAGTGAGATGGGGCACCATTGGAAGGTTATGAGTAGAGCAGGGACATGATCTGACTTACATGAGCTAGCTTAACAGTGTTACTTTTTCTGTTAGATAGAGAAGAGGCTGAAAGGGTGATTTTCTTCCCTCTGCCCTCAAATCAATTTCTTTCCTTTCCCACTTTGGAAAGCAATTTCCACTATCCATACCCAGAAGCCTGGATGGTAGTGGACTCCTCCTTCTCTCCCATGCCTTACATCCAGTCAGGTACCACTAATCAGGGTGACCAGTTAGGAAGTTATTGCAGTAGTCTAGATGAGGGCGATGTTGGCTTGGACCAGGGTGGGGGTGGTAGAGGTAGTTATTCCAGATGTAATTACACGTAAAGGCAGTAGGGTCTGATGAATTACAAGTGGAGTATAAGAGAAAGAAAGAAGTCAGGGTGACACCAAGGATTTTGGCCTGAGCAACTGAAAGTGTTGAATTGCCCACAGCTGAGACAGGGCAGACAGTAAGAGGAACAGGCCTAGAGAAGAAGAGCAGGAATTCAGTTTTGGGTGTATTAGGTTTGAGATAGACAAAAGACTCATGCAGTAGAATAGAGTGCATAGTCACAGACCCACACATATGTGGACACATGATTTACAATGAAGGTGTCCCTGCAGTCTGGCAGAGAAAATATGATCTTTTTAACAAAGGGTGCTAGATCCATTGGATAGCTGATGGAAAAAAAAAAAAAAAAGAGCCTTGACCCTATTATATCTCAGGCACAAAAACCAATTCCAGATGGATTGTAGATATAAACCTGAAAGGTACAACAGTAAAACTTCTAGAAGACAACCTGGAAGATCTTCATGACTGTTGTCTAGTCACTCGGTTGTGTCCGACTCTTTATGACCCCATAGACTGTAGACTGCCATGTTCCTCTGTCCATGGGATTTTCTATTCAAGAATACTGGAGTGGATTGTCATCTCCTCACCCAGAATGACCCCAACTCCCCACTGAGAAGATAACCTGGAAGATCTTCATGACCATAGAGGAAATATTCCTTGACAAAACACAAAAATCACAAACCATAAAGGAAATATATTGATAAGTTGAACTTCATTATAGTTTAGAATTTTTATTAACTGAAAGATCCCAGTAGTAATAATGAAAAGGCAAGCCTCAGAGTGGAAGGAGGTATTTGCAAAAACACATCTGATGAAGGATTTAAGTATGAAGAGCTCCTATACACCAAGAAGGTCAGTCTAACAACACATACTACACACACACCCTGCACACTTGGGACTCTACAAAGAGGCTGGTAGTGTTCCACCTGATGTTCCACTTCTTAACATCTTGAAGACATTTTGAAATAATAGGTTACAGTTTTGATCTGTTTTGTGGATATGTCTTTCTGGACACACTATTGTTTGTAGGGGTATTATTTTGCTCCTTAAGTGTCATTGTGTGTTTTTTTTAACGTAATAACTTCATGAGCATTCAGCCTAGATCCTTTTTTGTTGCTGACTTTTATGTATTTTTCTTGGACTTTAGAGTAAGGCAGGGACACTTTTATAACTTCACAGAGCTTCCTCTGTGTTTTGGTATAATATTAAAATATGAAGCCTACTTTCTGAGATTTGTGGTATCTATTCTCCTGGACTTTGATCAGGACCTTGCCTCTCTCTCTCTCTCGTCCTTGCTCAATTTTGATTCCACTCCTTGAATTTTCTCTCCAGGTGGGTGTCCTGTTCTGGAGGGAAGCCCTGGGACCTGAGTTCTGAGAGTTCATAGGAGCCAGACTGCCCCAGCCCTCTTGGTCCTTACGGGTGTCCCTTACATGCTCCATTTCACCTGTGCCTTCTGGAATTGTTGCTATTTTGGAGTTCTGTTCTCGAGTGCATCAGACACTGACCCATTTCTTCCTTGTTCTTATATTGATGCTGATACTGTGCAGCACTGGATTATTGATTTGTCCCCACTTGCCTTCATCTGGGGATTCACGGGGATACTTTATTACTAAAGTTTTATTGTAAATATTCATAGTTTAGTTTTGCTTTCTAGTTGCTTATCTGTTTTTATGTGAGGATTCAAGGAGAATGAAAAGCTACGCTGCTGCAGCTATCTTCCCAGAATCTCCAATGTGTATACTTTATTGTATGTATACTTAAAAAAAGGCCTTTAGTTTTTAGAGAAGTTTTATATTCACAGAACAATTGAACCGAAACTACGGAGAATTCCCATACACTCCCTCTCCTCTAGTTTCTTGTACTATTAGCATCTTGCATTAGTGTAACATTGGTTATAAGTGATGAACCAGTAGTGTTAACATCAACAAAAGCCCATAATTTACATTTGGGTTCATTCGTTGTAGTTCTGTGGTTTTTGACAAATATATCAATGTGATGTATATTATGTATTTCTAAAAGAGTTAAAAAAATAACCCTCTGCTCAGAAACAGCTTACCTGTTTCTGGTACTGAGACCTTAAGACATGGATTTGTACATAAGTTCTCATGGAGGGAATTCTATGGTGCTGGTGGTGGTTTAGTCATTAAGTAGTGTCCGACTCTTGCAACCTCATGGACTGTAGCCCACCAGGCTCCTCTGTCCACAGCATTTCTCATGCAAGGAAACTGGAATGGGTTGCCATTTCCTTCTCCAGGGGATCTTCCCAATGCGGGGACTGAACCCGTGTCTCCTGATTCTCCTGCATGGGTAGGAGGATTCTTTACCACTGAGCTACCTGAGAAACCTCTATAGTACCACTGAACACACACAAAAAGAACATCACAGAATTTGCTGACAGTTTTGATCAATATGGGCTTCCCTGGTGGCTCACACAGTAAAGAATCCTCCTGTAAAGCAGGAGACTCAGGTTCAATCCCTGGGTCAGAAAGATCCCCTGGAGATGGGAATGGCTACCCTATCCAGTATTCTTGCCTGGAGAATTCCATGGACAGAGGAGCCTGGAGGGCTACAGTTCATGGGATCACAAAGAGTTGGACACAACTGAAAGACTAACACTTTCACCTTGATCAATATTCTCTCACCAAAACTGCACATTAACTTTAATAGCCAAAATACTTTCCTGTGGTGCTATCAAACAAACAAACATAGTGGCCTAAAATGGCGATAATTGTCTTGTAGTTCTGGAGGTCAGAACTTTGAAATAGGTCTCATGGAGTTACTAAAATAGAGATGTAAGCAAGGTAAGAGGTTTGGCGGGGAGAATCTGTTTCCTTGCCTTTTCCAGCCTCTAGAGGGTGCCCTCATTCCTTGGTTTGAGCACCCAGCCAGCAATTGTGTATCACTCAAAATTCTCCAAGCTAGGCTTCAACAGTACGTGAACCGTCAACTTCCAGATGTTCAAGATGGATTTAGAAAAGGCAGAGGAACCAGAGATCAAATTGTCAACATCCGCTAGATCATTGAAAAAGCAAGAGAGTTCCATAAAAACATCTACTTTTGCTTTATTGACTATAACAAAGCCTTTGACTGTGTGGATCACAACAAACTGTGGAAAATCTTAAAGAGATGGGAATACCAGACCACCTGACCTACCTCCTGAGAAATCTGTAGGCAGATCAAGAAGAAACAGTTAGAACTGGGCATGGAACAACAGACTTGTTCTAAATTGGGAAAGGAGTATGACAAGGCTGTATACTATCACCCTGCTTATTTAACTTGCAGAATATATCATGCAAAATGCCGGGCTGGATGAAGCACAAGCTAGAATCAAGATTGCTGGGAGAAATATCAATAACCTCTGATACGCAGATGACACCACCCTTATGGCAGAAAGCAAAGAACAAAAGAGCCTCTTAATGAAAGTGAAAGAGCAGAGTGAAAAAGCTGGTTTAAAAGTCAACATTCAGAAAACTAAGATCATGGCATCTGGTCCCATCACTTCATGGCAAATAGATGGGGAAACAAAGGAAACAGTGACAGACTTAATTTTGGGGGGCTCCAAAATCACTGCAGATGGTGACTGCTGCCATGAAATTAAACGTCACTTACTCCTTGGAAGAAAAGCTATGACCAACCTAGACAGCATATTAAAAAGCAGAGACATTACTTTGCCAACAAATGTCTGTCTAGTCAAAGCTATGGTTTTTCCAGTGGTCATATATGGATGTGAGAGTTGAATAAAGAAAGCTGAGCACCAAAGAATTGATGCTTTTGAACTGTAGTGTTAGAGAAGACTCATGAGAGTCCCTTGGACTGCAAGGAGATCAAACCAGTCCATCTTAAAGGAAATCAGTCCTGAATATTCATTGGAAGGACTGATACTGAAGCTGAAACTCCAATACTATGGCCACCTGATGTGAAGAAGTGACTCATTTGAAAAGATTCTGATGCTGGGAAAGATTGAAGGTGGGAGAAGAAGGGGAGGACAGAGGATGAGATGGTTGGATGGCATCACCGACTCAATGGACACGAGTATGAATAAACTCTGGGAGTTGGTGATGGACAGGGAGGCCTGGCGTGCTGCAGTCCATGGAGTTGCAAAGAGTTGGACACAACTGAGAGACTGAACTTATTCACTCACTTATTCCAACCTGTCTGTCTTCACAACTCCTTTAACTTGTTCTGCTTGCCTCTTTCACACTTAAGGACTGTTGTGATTACCTTTAGCCCATGCAGACAACCCAAGGTCTCATTTCAATATCCCTAATGCAATCACTCAGAGAAGGCGATAGCACCCCATACTCCAGTGTTCTTGCCTGGAGAATCCCAGGGACGGGGGAGCCTGATGGGCTGCCGTTTGTGGGGTCACACAGAGCTGTCTCTTATACACATCTTATTGTAAATATTCATAGTTTAGTTTTGCTTTCTAGTTGCTTATCTGTTTTTATGTGAGGATTCAAGGAGAATGAAAAGCTACGCTGCTGCAGCTATCTTCCCAGAATCTCCAATGTGTATACTTTATTGTATGTATACNACACGACTGAAGCGACTTAGCAGCAGCAGCAGCAGCAGCAGTGCAATCACTTCTGACAAAATCTCTTTTGCCATGTGGGTGACATATTCATAGGTTCTGGGGACTAGATGTAGACATCTATCAGGACCTACTATTCTGCCTGCCACAAATAGATAATTACCTATTTCTTTCATTTTTAAAAAATTGAAGCATAATTTACTTATATTATATTAGTATCAAGTATACAAAGTAGTGATTAATATGTTTATAGATTATATCCTATTTAATTTTTCCATTCTGAATCTTCTGAATTTCTGGTCAGTAGGTAAAATTTTGGGCTATTAGAAACATCCTTTGAGGGATTAGGAAAAATTTATACACCATTATTTCCAAATGTACTTTAAGGCTAATTTTCCTCAATAAGCTAAGAGGTATGCTTATCTCAATACCTAATAGTTTGTACCTTTAGCTGATGACTACTGTCTTATTAGGGGCCTAGAAGAACTTCAAATTTTAGTCTGGTGGGCCTTACACAGAGAAAGATTGCTCCATTATTTAATCTTTTTGGTTTCCAAATTGGGTATATAAGAACTAACATATATTAATATATAAAATGAGATCTTGGGGACTCTGTCCTCTTCTGTAAAAAGAGGGGTAAGAGTATGACTCAGCAGTCTCACCACTGGGCATATACCTTGAGAAAACCATAACTGAATAAGACACATGAACCCCACTGTTTATTGCAGCGTTATTTGCAATAGCTAGGACATGGAAGCAACCTAGATGTCCATCAACAGATGAATGGATAAAGAAGTTGTGGCACATATATACAATGGAATATTACTTAGCCATAAAGAGGAATGAATTTGAATCAGTTCTAGTGAGGTAGATGAACCTAGAGCCTGTTACATAGAGAGAAGTAAGTCAGAAAGAGAAAAATAAATATTGTATAATAACACATATGAGATCGAGAAAAATGGTCCTGTGAACCTATTTGCAGGGCAGGAATGGAGAGGCACACCCTGAGAAAGAGACTCGTGGACACAGTGGGGGAAGGAGAGGGTGGGACGAACTGAGAGAGCAGCATTGAAGCATATACATTGCCACATGTAAAACAGAGAGCTACTGGGAAGTTATTGCATAACACATGGAACTCAACCCAGTTCCCTGTGACAACCTAGAGGGCTGGGATGGAGTGCGGGGCGCAAGGGAAGCTCAGGAGGGAGGAACGTAAGTATACTATGGCTGCTTCACCATGTGGTATGGCAGAAACCCATACAACATTGTAAAGCGATTATCCTCCAATTAAAAAAAATAAAAGAGGAGTAAGATGCGCCTCTTGTCTTTCTCCAATGCTTATATCCATGGCAAGACTAAATATGCTAAAGGATGGTGGAGTATGTTTAGCAGTTTAAACTAGCTCAGAAATGCCTATCCTAGCTAGCTCTCCTTGAAACCTGGACTACAGGGCTTGTCCCCATGAAATCTCATGGAATAGCAGAAGGGATGGATTTCTGAATTGTTGCTTTTGGGGGTGCTTTGCCAGTGGCTATATTGAGAGTAGCTAATTAGCAGTATCTGTGTCCTCCCCACAGTGGGATTAAGGTCGGAGAAAGCAGATTCCAAGGCATAAGAATCTGTTGTGTGAAAAGTCTGTAGGTCTGCCAAGTTTCTAGGGCTGCAAGACAAAAGTATGTAGAGTTCTAAGGGCCCTCGTAGAAAAATGAGTCACACTGAAGATAGTGCTTTCTCACAGGGGAGCTGACAGCTGCAGGAAGCAAGGGCTTTGCCTGCAGAATTTCTCACTTCAGAGCAGAAACCACAGAAACCACAGCCATCTTTACTATGGAATGTGTTTGTCACTCAGTCGTGTCTGGCTCTTTGTGACCCCATGGACTGTAGCCCTCCAGGCTCCTCTGTCCTTGGAATTCTCCAGGCATGAATACTGGAGTGGGTTGCCATTCCCTCCTCCAGGAGATTTCCCAACCCAGAGATCAAACCTGGGTCTCCAACATTGCAGGCAGATTCTTTACTGTCTCAGCCACAAGGGAAGCCCCTAGCATAGAGGGAAAGAGACAGCAGGGAAAGGGAGAGAGAGAGGAGGATAGAGGGAAGAAGAATAAAGAACATAAGACTCTTATTTACATTTCCTTGGTTTCTAATATTACAATGGATATAGAGATCTTAACATTATTTTTCTTTTTGAAAGTGAAAGTCGCTCAATTGTGTCCAACTCTTTGCAACTCCAAGGACTATATAGTCCATGGAATTCTCCAGGCCGGAATACTGGAGTGGGTAGCTATTCTCTTCTCCAGGGGATCTTCCCAACCCAGGGATGGAACCCAGGTCTCTCGAATCGTAGGTGGATTCTTTACCAGCTGAGCCACCAGGGGAGCTTGTTTTTTTATTTTAAAATAAGGTAATAAAAGCTACCACTTATTGGGGAGCTACCAGGTACTAGATATTGAATGAGGCACCTTATGTTCATAATATCTCACTTAATTATCTCANAGGTGGATTCTTTACCAGCTGAGCCACCAGGGGAGCTTGTTTTTTTATTTTAAAATAAGGTAATAAAAGCTACCACTTATTGGGGAGCTACCAGGTACTAGATATTGAATGAGGCACCTTATGTTCATAATATCTCACTTAATTATCTCATAGAAACTGATAAAGTATGTCTTGATATCTTCATTTTAAAGGTGAAGAAATATCTTCAAGAGATTTATGAACTTTCCCAGATCATACAGTTAGTAAGTTATAGAGCAGGAATTTGAACTCAGTTCTTTTTGACAATATGCGAAACCTCTCATTTAATAAACATGGGTAATTCCAACTCATAATCTCAATATCATTCCTGGAAACATACACTTGTTGAAGCCTGTAGTTCTTCTGTCACATTGCAGGATGCTGCTGCTGCTCCTAAGTCACTTCAGTCGTGTCCGACTCTGTGCGACCCCATTGCAGGATACAGGTACTTAATCTTCTCTGTAAAGATTAAGTACCATCTGATAAATTGCTTTAACGGAGAGCTAGAGAGTGAGCAGTTAGTCTTGCAGACCTGCAGGGGGCATCCGAGGCCCATTGAGCATTCGTGTTACTCAGTCCTGTCCGACTCTTCAACCCCATGGATTGCGTTCTGCCAGGCACCTCTGGGATTCTCCCGACAAGAATATTAGAGTGGGTTGCCATTCCCTTCTCCAGGGGATCCTCCTGAACCAGGGATCAAACTGTGGTCTCCTGCACTGCAGGCAGATTCTTTACCATGTGAGCCACCAGGGAAGCCCGATTGACTCTTAAGACTGAGGACGATTCAGAAAGAAGCCAAAGTCTGCTGTGACCAGGGGTGTTGCTCTGTGTGGAGATGAGGGGCAGAAGTAAGAGGCAGTGAACCTTACAGATGGAAGGGGGGGATATTTCACTTTGCGCCCTGCTGTTTTCCCACCACATTTCTCTTCCTCTTCTTTTTATATTTTTTGTTTTGTTTTCATGCTCTTTCAACTTTCTTCCTAATCCTGTTCACCATAATTGCATTTTACTCTTCTCCCTACCTTTCCCCCCTTACCTTTAGATTATTTCTCTCTCTCTCTCTTCTTCGTTTTTTTTTTTGGCTGTGCCACACACTTGCAAGATCTTAGTTCCCCAGCCATGGACTGAATCCACCCTAGCAGTGAAAGTACCAAGTTCCAACCACTCAGGGAATTCTCTTTCTCTTCTTTTTAAGAACTTCAGATTTGTCTTAAAATTTGCCCTCATACAGGGCAGCAAAAGAGACACAGTTGTAAAGAAGAGACTTCTGAACTCAGTGGGAGAAGGTGAGGGTGGGATGATTTGAGAGAATGGCATTGAACATGTATGTTACCGTATGTGAAATAGATGAGCAGTGTAAGTTTGTTGCATGAAGCAGGGCACCCAAAGTCGGTGCTCTGGGACAACCCAGAGGGATGGGGTGGGGAGAGGGGCTCAGGATGGAGGGACACATGGGTACCTGTGGCTGATTCATGTCGATGTATGGCAAAAATCACCACACAATATTGTAAAGTAATTATCCTCTAATTAAAATAAATTGATTAAAAAAAATTGTCTTGGGCTTCCCTGGTGGTCCAGTGGTTAAGAAACTGCCTTGCAATACGGGGACACCAGTTTGATCCCTGGTCTAGAAAGATCCCACATGCCAATTTAGTTCAGTTCAGTTGCTCATTCGTGTCTGACTCTTTGTGACCCCATGAATTGCAGCACGCCAAGCCTCCCTGTCTATTACCAACTCCTGGAGTTCACTCAGATTCACGTCCATCGAGTCCATGACACCATCCAGCCATCTCATCCTCTGTCGTCCCCTTCTCTTCCTGCCCCCAGTCCCTCCCAGCATCAGAGT
>SJYV01041951.1:0-37837 GCA_006410875.1 Neotragus pygmaeus
TCCTTTTATACCCAGGCTCTTGAGATCTTTTTGCTTTTTCCTGGACAGATCTAGATGGCCATTTTCCCCAACAATTAACATGGGTGTCCTTCCCCAAGGATTCTGTGATAGTCTTCATTTCTTTGGCCATGCCCTGGCCTCAGACTTAACCTCCTTCAATCTTATCCCAAGCTCTATTATTCAATACAGAGATGATCTCCTTTGTAGCCCCTCATTCATACATTCTCAGTGAGATACAACTCAACTTCCTAGCTGATTGGGGCTACTGAGTACCTCCTATTAAGGCTCAACTTCCCCTTCCTGAGTTCACCTATCTTGTAGTTCTTGACATTAAGAAAGAGACATATAACTACTGATAGAAAGTCCCATATATCTGCCCTACCACACCCTACATAAAAAATGGAAATTATATCCTTTTGGGGCTTGGCTGGGTATCTACCTCTCTAGATCCCCAATTTGTCCCTTCTAGCACGACCCCCATACCAAGCTATTTGGGGGGATCTTTCAGAGCCTCTTGAGCCTAAGTTCATCTTTAATGCTCTAAAACAAGGTATTCTCTCAGCCCCAGCTTTAACACTGCCTGATGTCTCTTGCCCTTTTATACTCTACAGTACTGAAAGACATAAAGTTTGCCCTGGGAGTATTATGACAGATGCAGGGCCCTTCCTTTACTCTCATTGCTTGTCTGTCAAAACAACTGGATACCACCATACAGGGATGGCCAGTCTCCCTGTGTGTTCTGGCTGCAGCTACATTTCTCTCTCAAGAAAGCAAAAAACTTACTTTGGGGACCCCCACTGTCATTCACTAACTACATGACCATAAGGACTTACTCTCACACAAGGCCACAGCTCTTGTATCACCTTCTCATATCCAACTAATTCACATCACTATCCTAGAATCTCCTGAGGTCTCTTTTTGAATGCTGCCCTACCCTTAACCCAGCCACTCTCATCCCTAATTCTTCTGAGCCTCCAATTTACACTTGCAATGAGACATTGGAAGGCCTGATACTTCATTTCTCCCTTATCTCTTCAACCCCTTTAAATAATCCTGATCTTACTTGGTATATTGGTGGCAGCTCCTATACAACCCCAAAAGGAAAAAGAGTAGCTGGATATGCAATTGTTGCTGACACTGAGTTACTGAATCTCAACCTATCCCTGTGGGAACCTCCTCCCAAAAGGCAGAATTTATTGTACTAACCAGGGCACTTACCCTTGCAGCTAACAGATGAGTAAATCTATACACTGACTCCAAATATACCTTTCACATCATACACTCATATATGGCCATGTGAAAAGAATGAAGGCTCCTTTCTACAAAAGAATCCCCCATAACTAATGCCCCACTTATACTTCAACTCCTAAAAGCAGCCAACAGGCCAACCAATGGCATCATACATTGTCAAGATCACCAAGTGGCACCAAACCTAATCTCACAGGTTAACAAATTCTGAGAACAGGGAAGCAAAGCAAGCCTCACTCTGAACACGTACTCATAAACTCATAGTAATCCCTAACAAAAAACCCCTTTATCACCCTGAGGAAAAGACATGGTTAGTACAAAAGGGAGCCCAACTTCAAGGAGACTGGTTACAAAAGCAAGACCACTATATCCTTCCCCAATCGCAAGCCATATGAATTCTTACAGACATTTATCGAGCTTTACATATAGGCACTAAACCTGTCTACCACCTTTTAAGACTGGCAACCCACTCCACTGTTCTTGCCTGGGGAATCCCAGGGATGGCGGAGCCTGGTGGCCTGCCATCTATGGGGTCGCACAGAGTCAGACACGACTGAAGGAACTTAGCAGCAGCTGCAGCAGCAGCAGCACCACTTATTTTAACCTCCTTTCACCCCACAACAAATCACTCACTCCTGCACTGTTTGTTTCTCATCTCACCCCAGGGAGCTCTAAAGCCTTGTTCCACACACATCAGGCATGAGGTCACATGTCAGAAGACTGGCAAATCAACTTTACTCACACAACTCCTACACATAAAATAAAACTCGTACTCACTTTAGTGGATACATTTTCGTGGAGGGTTGAAGTTTTTCCAACAAGGTCAGAAACTGCATCATAGGCAACACAAGTTCTTATTCAAGAAATCACCCCTCACTTTGGCCTCCCATTTTCTCTCCAGTCTGATAGTGTAGTGGCTTTTGTCTCACAAATCACTTAACAAGTAGCCCAATCTCTTGGCATAACCAGGAGGCTGCATGTTCCTTATTGACTTCATTCCTCAAGAAAAATAGAAAAGGCAAATTCAATTCTCAAAACACAACTTAACTAAATTTTCTCTTCAACTACAAAAGCCCTGGACTGAACTCCTTCCCATGGTTTAGACTTGCATTAGGGCTACTCCTTGGGCTCCATCTTTTCTTAGTCCTTTTGAGTTCATGTACAGATGCCCTTTACTCTTAAGTTAATTTCCTATTATATGAGTCCCTTTATGGGAGATTATCTCCCCTCTCTTAGCCTTATGAGACACCTCATGAGATAACATGCACATTGCTCTCTCCTGAAGCCTCATCAAACAAATCCTACTGACTTGACACTCACCATAAAGATTTACAGCCTCGGTGGACCAGCTCCTTTGAGGTCATCTTAATCACATTGACAGCCCCTAAACTGGCAGGTCTTTCATGGTCTTCTATCTCCATGCCAGTTTGGGCCCAAGAGACTCCATCTCCACCAAAATTACTCTCCACTCGGACATCCCTTGTTACTCCAGCACCATCCTGGTTCCCACCAGGCTCCAAATGGACTGAATCTCTGAAGAAGCGAAACAGACAAAAATAATCAATATCAATTAGTAAAACAGACAATCAGATGTATTGGTTACTGGTTGGACTGGGATCCTGTTTACTTACCTTGTTTGAAATAGAACTTTATTTTGTATCACCCCTTGAGTGGACACTTGTTCAGAAACTCCTCTTTTATTTCCTTATGGTTTTTATTCTTTGAGGCCTTTTTTTACTGTAAATTTAAATGAATGCATTGCCTACTTTTCTATATATAATATCACAAAACCTCACTTTTCCATAATATCTCATAATCACTGATCTTTCCACACGTCTTGGTTTTATTACTGATCTAAGGTTATAGGGAGACTTAATAAATTTTACAGCTGTCCAAATTTACTTACACATGGGTCCTTATCCTCATCGTTTACTCCTTTTAAATATGAGCCACTACATCATGGTACTGATGCCTTATACCTAATTATCACACTACACCAAATTTAACTTACCTTAAAAAAAAAAAAAACTTTAACCTACCATTTACTCAATACCTTAAATTCAACCCTGGCTAGTGATTGTTGGATCTCTTTGTCCATCTCCTTTCCTTATGGATCAGCACTATCTGTCTCCTTAGATCAATGGAACCAGAAAAACACTTCCCTCTACGATACCTACAGGGGAGAACCCCTCTTTTGGGCATATATTGGCTATGCGTTAAAGCATCTGCCTACAATGCAGGAGCCCTGGGTTCAATCTCTGGTTTGGGAAGATCTCCTGGAGAAGGAAATGGCAGCACATTCCAGTATTCTTACCTGGAAAATCCCATGGATGGAGGAACCTGGTAGGCTACAGTCCATGGGGTCGCAGAGTCAGACATGACTGAGAGACTTCACTTTCACACTATTTTTACTCACTAGATCAAAGCAACAATTCTGATAAAATGTACACATTTCTTGTTAAGCTCACTGCTATTTTTATCAAACCAGCTGTAGGACGGTCTACTATCTCTGATGTTCGTTTACATCAAAAAGCTCCCTTCTGTTTTTCTAGACACAACTCTATAAACAACTCACATGCACATCTCAACTTTCCTTTGGGTCATGCTATTTACCATGTCTCAGGAACTACATGTCTATTGCTTTCACAGGAAGGTTTCCTTCAGCCTATGAAGACACCAGACCCCCCGTAGAAGTCACACTATCTGGCTCCTTGTTGGTTTGGGAGTCAGCTAACAAATACCCAGAAAGACTCTTATTTGCTATTGATTTCAATTGCTGCACCCTTATTCCTGAAACATTTTTCTTATGTGGAACCATGACATACTTAAGTCTTCCCACTAACTGGACAGGGACATGCACACTGGTATATCTAGCCCCAGATATCTCTATTTTTCCTAACAAGCAAACTCTCCCTATTCCACTAATCCACGACCAACCCAAACACGCAATTTGATTCATTCCCTTATTGATAAGCTTAGGTGTAATAGTGGGGATTGGAATAGGGACTGCATGGATCACAACATCTTTAAATTACCATCACAGTGTCACTAAGGACCTTAGCGAAAGCCTAGAAGAAGTAGCCGCCAGTTTTGTCACTCTTCAGGGCCAACTATGGTCCAGGGAAGCTATAGTTCTTCAAAACAGAAGAGAATTAGACCTTCTCATAGCAGAAAAAGGCGGCTTATCTGTTTTTCTAGATGAAGCCTGCTGTTTCTACATCAATAAATTGGGCTTTATAAAGGCAGGAATCTGACGAAATACAGCCTCAAGAATATGTCAACATCTCAGTAATGCATGGAAAACTGGTTAAGCAATTGGGACTGGATGCCATGGATCCTACCTTTACTAGGCCCCCTTCTCATACTAACCCTTCTGACTTTTGGTGCATCTAATGTATACTTTTAAAGTATACAAAGGTTTTCCAGGACTGCCTAAGAGCCTTTACCAACCAGACCAATTATGTGCTACTTCTAAGTTAGCCCACTCAGACTTCCCTTAACCCATGTTTCAGCCTCTTCTTGTCTTACCCCGCGATGATGCCACTATTCAGTGTGTAGCAGATAGAAGACTGACCTTCTGCCCTTATCCTATATCAAAAAGGCTGGAATGCTAGGGTTTACAAGGGGCTCATAGTCTACAGTTAAAATATGGCAGACTGTGGTGACCTGACAAATAAGGGATGAAGTCACAGTGAACATATTGCCCTGGTAGGCATCCTGCTTTTCCCTACTCGTGCCAGTTTCTCAAGATTATGTGACCACCCAAACATAAGACCACTTTGATTATGTGACCACCTGACCATGAGATCCCTTCGACTATGTGACCATAAGACCCCAGCTGCAAGCTAAAGATAAAATAAGGCTCCCTTCTTCTGGGACACAATTTCCCATTAACAGTGTATACGAAGGGTTGGCTGTAAGAAAAGACCGCATCGGTTTTTCTCTAAAGCCGATCACTTTTTTTCTTTCCTCCTATATTAAAATCTTTCTCTGACTGACTGCCCAGCTCACTCTCTTTTTCTTTGCACTTGCCTTACAAATATCAGTCTTTACAATGGATATTCAGGGCTGACTTTCTTTAGGATTGACTGGTTTGATCTCCTTGCAGTCCAAATGACTCTAAAGAGTCTTTTCCAACACCATAATTCAACAGCATCAATTCTTTGGTGCTCAGCTTTCTTTATGGTCCAACTCTCACATCCATACCTGACTATTGGAAAGAACATAGCTCTGACTAGACAGACCTTTGTCAGCACACATAACATTGTAATGTACTGTTGTAACTCCAGGAAAAACTGTGTTGTTACATCTCTAAATAAAGGAGCTAAACATATGGCTTTACATAAAGCATATTAGAAAAGAGGTTGGAAACAAAGTGCAGTGTCCAAAAGGCATGAAATTATAGCATAGTACTTCTTATCAAGATTTATTTCTCTATTTATGCTATTTCACCATTAAGTGAAAAACAGGCAACGGGAATTTCTCAACAAGACAGTTTTAAACTGAATACCTATGCCTGACATACAGTTAAAGAAAATTAAAGGTTTTCCTGTGCAGGAAAACTGTCATCAGGTCAAAGTGAGAAGAAACGTTAAGAGAGCTATAGGTAGCTTTCCAGAAAGTTCACTCCATTGCATGTCTTCACTGGTGATGCTGCAGTTTTTCCCCACCAAGCTGAAGCTGACTCAGCTTACAAAAAGCTTCCAGAGTCCAAACTTACTCCATCATCATTGTACATCTCAGTTCTGTGTCAGATCTACTCTGCACCCTACTCACTGAATGCAGAGTCTCAACCACTCTATCCCCCTGAGTGTCAGAAGTCATGGGATCCCTCCTAATGGCCAATTCAAGGGCTTCTCTTCATTCCTCATGTAAATGTTGTAAGACACATGGAGCCCTAAAGTGTGCATTATTCTAGAAACAGAACCTTATACTTGACCATTTTTCCACCCTGGGAATATCCCCATCCAGTGAGTTTTCTCAGGTACAGCCTGTTGCATGGAACTACATAAAATCTCAAGATACTACAATAAAATAGCTTTATTTTTTGTCCCAGTTTCATGGCAGACAGCTTCTAAAAACCCATGGAATTTCCTTAGTAAAAGGAGTTTTTCTATAATTCATAAAGAACAACTTTGTACAGCCCTGAACTTCTTTTAATGAGATGGCTGTAAGCCAAGTTCATTGACAGTTTCAAGGTGAAGACTTGATGACCTACGGGGTTAAAAAGCCCACCTGAGACCACTTGGTTGATGTGTGACTCTTTGTGACCCTAGGGACTGCATCCCATCAGGCTTCTCTGTCCATAGGATTATTCACAGAAGAATACCAGAGTGGGTTGTCATTTCCTTTTCCAGGGAATGTGAAACCATGCGCCACAGGTTTAACAGAAACTGGTTACTAACAGAAATTTCTTGAGGCTGCCTTAAACAATAGCAGCTAGGGGAACAGCTGTTAAAAACTATTCTGCTTATTAATACAATAAAATGGGCTGAAACTGGAGAAAACTAACATGGACATATGGAGCATGTGCAGAACAGACATGCTTGCCCTTTTGATATCAGAAGGCCAAAACTCCACCCTCAGATCATGTCAATATTGCCATTTTCTGAACATGCATACCATGAAGAAGCATGTAACTCAAGTGTGCTTATGCAGAACTTTTCCCCCTTCCTTTAATCACCTTTCCCCTAAGATCGCTCTGCTTATTTCATAAATATCACAAGCCCCTTGCCCTTGTAGAGGCAGATCTGAGACTTGTTCTCCCATTTCCTTGCTTGGTTGCTTTAAGAATAAAGTTTTTATTCTGTTGGTAACCTTAACATCTGAGGATTTGGCTTGCTGTTCAGTGGGCAAACAGATTTTGTAACATTAGAAAAAACCACTACATAAATGGTGTTGGAAAAACTAGTTTTTCCACCTCATCTCAGGACAGAGGGGCTGAAGATTAAACTCAGTCATCTACTCATATGGAGTCATTCATGTGTATGTAATGAAACTTTGATAAAAATTCTGAAACAGGGAGGCCACGGAGCTTCTAGATTGTTTACCATAATGATGTGCTAAGTGAGTATAACTGTTCTTGAGTTGTATCTTTATAAAACTTTAAGTACAGACCTTTACTGAGTCATTCCAGCAAATTAGTGAATGTGGGTTGGGGAGCATGTGGGAACCTCTGATTTATAATCAAGTTGGACAGAAATGTGTGTAGCCCGAAACTTCTGTACAGTGACAGAAATGAATATACTTTTATAGGCCTGAGGTCCTCAAAACTGCTAACTCTGGTTAGTTAGTATCAGTGTAGACATCTAACTGATATTGGGACAACAAGAAAATTACTGCCTCTATCAGGTCTATATTGTCTGTCAGGGTCCTTGGGAGAAAAACGCTACTTCGACAACAGTTTTATCAGGCCTTAACATTCTTCAGTCTACTCATTTCACTCTTATAATAAGTTTTTTTTTTTTTTTACTGTATTTTACTTTATAGTACTGTATTGGTTTTGCCATACATCAACATGAATCTGCCACGGGTGTACATGTGTTCCCAATCCTGGACGCCCCTCCCACCTCCCTCAGTGTAGATATTTTCCCAGTTGAAGTCCTTATCTTTTCTAAACCATGTCATCTTGGACCATAAAAGCCAATGATTCCAAACCTTTATAACTGTATCTTCCTCTTCAACTCCACCTTTGCTCTCCCCTTAACATGAAGGGCAGACAAAGAATTCCCATGTCCTTTTATAACCATGTTATCTGATAGTGCATCTCCTTCCTCATCTACTGACATTTATTTCTTATTAAAAAATGCTGTGACTATAAGATTAATAACCACTCTTTACTGAGTATCTACATAGCATCTTAAATCTCCTGGAATCTGGACTTCATAATATACATTTTATAGCTAATAAATGAAGGTTTATTGATTAAAGAATTCAACTCTAATTAATGCCATTGTTTTTCAGTTGCTCCTCTTGGCAACCCCATTAACTGCAACATGCTGTTTCCTGGTCCTTAACTATCTCCCAGAATTTGCTAAAACTTACATCCATTTAGTCGGCGACATCATCCAACCATCTCAGCCTTTGTCTCCCTCTTCTCCTTTTGCCTTCAGTCTTTGCCAGCTAAAGGTCTTCTCCAATGAGTCAGCTCTTTGCATCAGGTGTTCCCTGGAGCTTCAGCTTCAGCAACTGGCAGCTAATTAGTAGGTCAAATATGTCTTTGATCTTCAGTTTTACCAGATTACTGAAACAAGTAAAACTAGGCAAACTCAATAGACACAAGGAGGGAACAATTAGAGATATGATGTAGCAATACAATTTAAAGGTTAGGAACTTATGTCTTTATCATCTAATTACAATATTTTAAAGTACACTGGATCTTTTAGTAAACAAACAAATATCATTTGGCAACTTAACTTAACCAGAGTGGCATTGACTGTAACAGGCAGAATTGTATCCCCTCTTCCCCAAATTTGTATGATGAAGCTATAACCCTGATACCTAAGAATGTAGATAGGGAGATAGGGTTTTAAAGACATAATTATGTTAAAATATGACAATCAGGCTGCGCTCTAATCCAATCAGACTGCTATCCTTGTAAAAAAGACAAAATTAGGGCTTCCCTGATAGCTCAGTGTTATAAAAAGACAGAATTTGGACCTCCCTGGTAGCTCAGTGTTAAAGAGTCCACTTGCCAATGCAGGAGATGTTGGTTCCATCCCTGAGTTGGGAAGATCCCTGGAACAAGGGCACGGCAACTCACTCTAGTGTTCTTGCCTGGAGAATCCCATAGACAGAGGAGCCTGGCAGGCTACAGCCCTTGGGGTCTCAAAGAGTTGGACATCATTGAGAAACTAACACTTTCACGTTGGACATCACTGAGAAACTAACACTTTCACTTTTCACTGGACACAGAGAGACCAGGTACATGTGTGGAAAGATGGAAAAGATGGTCTCTGCAAGCCACAGACAGAAGCCTCAGAAGTATCCAAGCCTGGAAACATCTTGATCTTGAACTTCTAGGCTTCAGTAATGTGAAAACTATATTTCTGCTGTTTAGCCTAGTTATTCTGGATTATTTAGTATTGCAGTCCTAGCAAACTAACATATCAAAGTAAAACAGAAATATTCCCCTAAAGTCAATGAGTATTCTTTGTTGTACCAACTCATCCTGATTCTCCTGAGAAGCCAGTAAGCTCACTCCNTAGTTATTCTGGATTATTTAGTATTGCAGTCCTAGCAAACTAACATATCAAAGTAAAACAGAAATATTCCCCTAAAGTCAATGAGTATTCTTTGTTGTACCAACTCATCCTGATTCTCCTGAGAAGCCAGTAAGCTCACTCCAAAGTAAAAATAGGTACTGAAGATTGGGTTCTTAAAGGTACAAAATTGATAACAAATACCAAAAGCAAAGATTAAAGAAAAAAACAAAGTCACAAAAATTATAGATGAAGTTTGCTTTAAAAAAAGAGGGGTTTTTTTGCAAAGTAATAGTAGGTTATAAAAATGAAAACTAAAGGAATACTAGAGGACTTAAAATAAAAATTTTTTAANAGAGAGACGTTGTGGGGTGGGAGGTGGGAGGGGGATTCAGGATTGGGAGCTTGTGTACACCTGTGGTGGATTCATGTGGATGTATGGCAAAGCCAATAGAGTATTGTAAAGTCAAATTAAAAAAATTTAAAAAATAACAACAAAAAATAACAAAATGTAAAAAAATAAAAAATAAAAATAGCATGATACACAGGTTGTGTTGGTGCCTTTTATTGCTCTGTTCACTCTTTAATCGTGAAATAGTAAACACATTTTAGTAAGGTTGCTGCTGCTGCTGCTAAGTCACTCAGTCGTGTCCGACTCTCAGTGGCCCCATGGACTGCAGCCTACCAGGCTCCTCCTTCCATGGATTTTCCAGGCAAGAGCACTAGAGTGGGGGTGCCACTGCCTTCTCCTTTAGTAAGGTTAGGTTTGTTTTAAAAATCAGTCATAACGGTTCCTGACTCAAATGGTTTTGTAATAGTTACGTTTGACTGGAGGATATTGACAGCATGTAGAAAACATTAAGAGACTAATTACTGTAGAAAAGTTAGAGTAATGAGAAATTTCTTTAAAAGATATTGAAAGGTATGAACCCTTGCACAGCAAATATTTCTTAATAAACTTCATGTATAGATTAACAGCAGGGAGTAGGATTAGTTCAAATGTATTTTCTACTTAAAGTATTTCTAAGATACAAAAACAATGGCGGAGGCATAACAAAAGATTTTTCCTTGAATTCCCTCTTTAAGTGTAAACCTCAAGGAAAAATCTTGTGTTCTCCCTCCTCCATTGTTTTTGTATCTTAGAAATACTTCAGCCTCCTCTGAAAAGCATACAGGAGAGAAGTCATCTCTAACACAAGCACTAATTGGCATAATGTTGTGTCTATTTGTATATCTTTAATATTTGTATATCTTACTTAATGGTGATCATTTTTCTGTGTGTGGTTTTTGTTTTTAAGAACATATTTTTTGCTGAAAGTTTTCAATTTCATCACAGGGTTTTTTTGTTAACAAAATAAGACATTTGTTATATACAAGTAAATAATACAAATATTTATTAGAAAGTTATCTAGCTTTCATTTAATATACTAACATTAAAAGAAAATCAAAATAGAAAGAGCAGGGAATACATCATCAAATTGGGTTTTGACCAACATCCAGACTTAAACAGCGCTTGGAAGTCCCGTGTCATAGCCCTTCTGGAGTCCCAGCTGGGAAGAGGTCCCATGCAGTGAGTCTGCTCCATGGGTGAGACTTAGAAGATTGCAGTTTGGGTTTCCCACTTATAATCCCAGGGCTGATGCAAACTGATAGCATCATCAGTCAGTTCAGTTCAGTCATGAGGTTGTGCCCAACTCTTTGCAACCTCATGGGCTGGAGCACACCAGGCTTCCCTATCTATCACCAAGTCTTGAAATTTGCTCAAACTCATGTCCATCAGGTTGGTGATGCCATCCAACCATCATCCTCTATGTCCCCCTCTCCTCCTGCCTTCTGTCTTTCCCAGCATCAGGGTCTGTTTCTAACAAGGACAAGAATCCCTTAGAAGAAGTGAAGTAACCCTTATAGTCAACAAGAGAGTAAGAAATGCAGTACTTGGGTGCAATCTCAGAAACAACAAAATGATCTCTGTTCATTTCCTGGGCAAACCATTTAATATCATAGTAATCCAGGTCTGTTTCACGGCCACTGAAACAGAAGAAGCTGAAGCTGACTGGTTCTATGAAGACCTACATAGATGGTCATTCTGACCTGTGTTAGCTTATTCTTCACTGTAGTTTTGATTTGCATTTCTCTAATTATTAGTCATGTTGAGCATCTTTTCTTGTGCCTCTTGACTATCTGTGTGTCTTCTTTGGAGAAATGTTTATGGAGATCTTCATCCATTTTTTGATTTTGTTTTGATATTGAGCTGCACAACCCATCCATTTGCAAATATTTTCTCTCATTCCCAGATTTGTCTTTTCATCTCGTTTATGGTTTCCTTTGCTTTGCAAAAGTTTTTACACTTAATTAGGCCTCATTTGTTAAATTAAAAAAAATTTTATTACTCTAGGTGGTGGGTCAAAAAAGATCTTGCTGTGATTTATGTTAAAGAGTGTTCTGCTTATATTATCCTCTAAGAGTTTTACTAACATAGTGTTAATTAACATCTATGTCTTTGATCCATTTTGAGTTTATTTTTCTGTACCATGTTAGAGAATGTTATAATTTTGTGTATTAAAACATTCAACTGTCCAGTTTTCCCAGCACCACTTTTTGAAGAAGCTGTCTTTTCTCCACTGTGTTTTCTTGTCTCTTTTTTTTTTTTACAGATTATGTGGTGATAGGTGTGTGGGTTTATCTCTGGACTTTTTATCCTATGCCATTGATCTGTATTCTGTATTTCTGTCAGTTTTGTACTGTCTCAATTACTGTAGTTTTGTGGTGTTATCCGAAGTCAGGGGACCTGATTCCTCCAACTCTTTTTTTCTTTCTCAAGATTGCTCTAGTTATTTGGGTATTATAGGCATTTTCACAGTATTGATTCTTCCAACTGATCTTATGTCATCTTTGATTTCTTTCTTCACTGTTTGAGTACAGGCCTTTTGCCTCCTTAGAAAGATTTATTCCTAAGTGTTTTATTCTTTTTGTTGCATTGGTAAATGGGATTGTTTCCTTAATTTCTCTTTTTGATCTTTCATTATTAATATATAGAGATGCAAGAGATTTCTGTGTATTAATTTTCTGTTTGTGACTTTACCAAATTCATTGATTAGTTCTCATAATCAATAAGTTTTATGGTGGCATCTTTAAGATTTTCTAGGTATAGTACATTTACAAACAGTGAGAGTTTAAATTTGGATTCCTTGTATTTCTTCTTTTTAAATTTGGATTCCTCATATTTCTTCTTCTTCTCTATTTGCCTTGGCAAGGACTTCCAAAACTATGTTGCATAATAATGGTAAGAGTGCACACCCTTTCTTGTTCCTTATCTTAGAGGAAATGTTTTCATGTTTTCATCACTGAGAATGATGTTTACTGTGGGTTTGTTGTATATGGCTTTTATTATGTTGAGGTAGGATCCCTCTATGCCCACTTTCTGAAGAGTATTTTTCTTATTATAAATCAGTATTGAAATTTGTCAAACTTTTCCAACATCTATGTAGATGAGCGTATGGTTTTTTATTCTTCAGCTTGTTAATATGGTGTAGCACAGTGATTTGTGTGTATTGAAGAATCCTTGCCTCCCTGGGATAAATCCCACTTGATCACTGTGTATGATTGTTTTAATGTGTTGCTGGATTCTTTTTGCTAGTGTTTTGTTGAGAATTGTTGAATCTGTGTTTATCCATTATAATGGTCTGTAATTTTCTTGTGATATCTTCAGTTGTAGTATCAGAGTGATAGTGGCCTTGTAGAATGAGTTTGGGACTGTTCCTCCCTCTGAAACTTTGTGAACAATTTTAAGAAGGATAGGGTGTTAACTCTTCTCTAAATGTTTGATAGTATTCGTATGTGAAGCTATCTGATCCTGGGCTTTTGTTTATTGGAAGATTTTACTGTTTCAGTTTTATTACTTGTTATTGATCTATTTATTTCTTCCTGGTTCAGTCTTAGAAGTTTGTACTTCTCTAAGAGTTGGTCTTTTTTTTCCAGGTTGTCATTGCTTGTAATATTCTCATCTTTTATATTTCTGTAGAGTCAGTTGTAACTTTTCTTTCATTTCTAATTTTGATTTGAATCCTGTTTCTTTTTCTCTCAACGAGTCTGGGTAAAGGTTTATCAGTTTTATTCATCTTCTCAAGGAACTAGCTATTATTTAACTGATCTTTGCTATTGTCATTGTGCTACTTCAGGGATTTATGCTCTGATATTTTATGATTTCTACTAGCATCAGAAATTTTTTGCTCTTTCTCTAGTTGCTTTAGGTGTAAGTTTAGATCATTGAGATTTTTGTTTCTTGAAGTGATTTGAATTACTATAAACTTCCCTCTTTTAACTGCTTTTTGTTGTGTGCTATAAGTTTTGGGTCATTGTGTTTTTCTTGTTATTTGTTTCTCAGTTCATTTCAGTTTAGTTGCTCAGTCGTGTCTGACTCTTTGTGACCACATGAACTGCAGCATGCCAGGCCTCCCTGTCCATCACCGAGTCCCAGAGTTTACCCAAAATCATATACACTGAGTTGGTGATGCCATCTAACCATCTTATGCTCTGTTGTCCCCTTCTCCTCCTGCTCTCAGTCTTTCCCAGCATCAGAGTCTTTTCAAATGAGTCAGCTCTTGTTTTTGTATCCATTTGCCTAATCTGTGTCTTTTGGTTAGAGCATTTAATCCATTTCTATTCAGGGTAATTATTCATATGTGTAATCCTATTACCATTTTCTTAATTGTTTTGGGTTTGTTTTTGTGTGTCTTTTTCTTCTCCTGTGCTTCCTGCCTGGAGAAGTTCCTTTAACATTTGCTGTAAAGTTGATTTGGTGGTCCTGAATTATCTCAGCTTTTGCTTGTCTGAAAAGCTTTTGATTTGTCTCTTGAATCTGAATGAGATCCTTTCTGGGTAGACTAATCTTGGTTGTGTACTCTGTCAACTCATGAGAGATGTCCTTAGGGTCTATAAGTCTTGTTTCTCCCACTTCCCCTCTTTCCCACAATAGTTGGGAATAGTTGTAGTTTGTTTGGGGGTGTTTTTTTTTTTTTCTCAAAGCAGAGAAAGGTTGATTGCAAGGCCAAGTTAGAAGAACAGGTGACACATGCTCAGAAACCCCGAATTCCCCAGTGCTTTGGGGGGAGAAGTTTTTAATAGGCATAATCTTTAGTGAGTACCCTGTCATTATTTCTGCTTTGGGGACATTTCACACTTGAATTCTGAATAGATTCCCCTCTGCACATAGATTTCCCTTCTGGAAAGCCTCCCAGCCACTTTTTGGATTCCTTTTACCAAGTGCTATGTGGTGTGATTTTGTGTTTGTCTAGATGGAAATTCATCTGTAATGTCATTCCAGCATTTGCTCCTCTTCTTTTCCTTTACTCTGTGTATGTCCTTCATTTAATTCTTACCCATTTCAGTACTTGTTTACAAGACAACTTAAATCCTTTTAATTAAGCTGGATCTAAATATATTTCTTCTTACCATGTTACAAATTGAATTAGACCATTAAATTTTTTTGATGGTAAAAGCTGTAACTTAGTATCAGATGAGGCAAAATGTATATATTCTGTTTTGTGTAAAAGTGTTGTTTACTACAGGATTTTAAATGTACACATAATAAATTTTGTTTTATGCTCACCGTATCCCGTATACTTTCTACTGTTTAGCTAAAGAAGAGAAGAAAGAGATGTAACAAGAACTTCATTGGTTTATTCTTTTTATTCTATTAACAATTTCTTACATGGTGTTTACTGTTAAACCCCATGAATCTAGGCAGTGTTTGTACTCTTAAGCTCAGCTCAGTTGTATGTTTTCACATTGTGTGCAAAATAATTAAAGCAAAACCCACTAGTTTGAACAACTTAGGGGATTTTTCTTAAAATCCAAATAAACAATGATACTCATATTATAACCTTGAGAAAATTAACCACCTTTAGCTAAAATTTTCTTATTGTAAAATAGAGGGAAATTATGTTTCACAGTGTCTTGAATTATAAATAGTCCATGTGAAAATGAATCTTAATAAGCATTTTTGGTTCTCTCTTGCATGTATTATTTCTTTTGGGAACCTAAGTTTACTTTCATCAACATTTTAACATATTTAATCATATTAATATTTAATATTTAAACATTAATTTCATATCTTCCAATAATCCACAGAGAGGTGAAGGAGTAGCCAAGTTTTCTCCTATGTTTGAAACCACAATAAAAAGTTCCCAAACTAAAAAGTGAAGTGAGTTTCACCACGTTGTGGCTCACCACCAGTTCAAACTGCTCTTTCCAGAACCCAGTGGGCTCTTTGTCTTACAGTGTAAGACAGAGTGCAGGAAAAGATTCCTAAATTTTGGCCATGGATCTTGAACCATTCTGGAAATAAAAGGAAAGATTCTAATTTATGTGACAAATCTATGAACCTCCAGTGGAAAAAATCCTGCTGAAATTGTTTTCCCTCTTGTTTCGTTTTTGTATTTGTTCTAGACACAAGTCAGAAACCAGATGATTCATGAACTGATGCACCCTATACTGAATGGCGACGTGCAGTCCCCATCCATCTCAGTGGAAGAGAGCAGCCTGTTAATAGAAGCCTCCAACTTTCTAGTAGCCAGTCACTTACAGAGATGTGGCTATGAGTATTCGCTTTCTGTCTTCCTTCCCGAAAGTGGTTTGGCAAAAGAAAAGGTAAGACATTTTGCTTTTCTGAACTTTCCTCAGAAAATTGGTAAGTGCTCCCTGGATAGCTGGGTCTGTTTCTTTTTTATCTTTGAAACTACATCATGTATTTAGTATAAGGTGACAAAGGAGTATGAAATCTAACATTGCTACCAATTCCTTGGTATCTTGTTTTGTCTTTATAAAATTGTAAGGTTTTAGAGCTAGAATTGACCTGACATTCCATGTAGTCTGAGACCCTCAAACTGCCATTTATGTTGAACATCTGCCATGAGTCTGGCACTGCTGGTCATTTTGCAGATGGTAGATGGGTTAAGTGGGATCCAGCCTCTGGATAAGTGAGATGATTTACTCAAGTTCATATGATTAGTAAGTGGAAACAGGGCATTAATTTAGGTCTACAATGTGCTTTCTTGACTCTGCTATAGTCTCCTCAGATACTTGTCCTCTTTGTGATTAAGAGAAGAATAACTTTTAAAAGCCTGTGGAGTTCTTCAACAGTAAAATAGCTTTTTCCTAATGATTTTAACTGCTCTCTACCAACCATTGAACATAGTAGTTACCCTTTATTTTTTTTTAAGGCAGATATAGGAAATTTCCTCTGTTTTTTTTTTTTAATAGACTTAATTTTTTAGAGCAGTCTATGTTTACAGCAAAAAAGCAGTGCTTCTGCTCCCTGACCCCACACAAGCACAGCCTCCCCCTCAACCCCAACATTTTCTACTATGTACATTTTTACATTCAGTGAACCATCATTGACACATCATTATCATCAAAAGTCTATAGTTTACATTAGGGTTCAGTCTTGGGGTTGTCCTTGTGTTTTTGCTGTTTATCTGGGCCATAATTGCCCAAAAGTGTGATACTCAGAAGTTGTAAGAAAACAAGGGTTATTATTGGAAAAACTTAAAATTTAAATATCTGTGTAGGCACTTTCTTGGTGGTTCCCCTGCATGCTCCCAGTGCAGGGGACCTGTTCAATCTTTGATCAGAGAACTAGATCCCACTTACCACAGCTAACACTAGCACCACCAAATAAGTAAGTACTAAATAAATAATGAATAAATACAGTACATTTAACAACTAAATTTTAGCAGCCTTAGGAATTCTTTTTTGATCCTTCCATCTAAATTTCTCATATTTCATAATTTTGCTGCTTGAGTGAATAATAATCACATAGTTATAACATTGATCTAGTTCATACACTTAAAGGTATCTATATCATAAAATATTTTCTTTAAAGGAAAACCAACTGAAGATTATGTCAGTGTCCTCAGGATAGATATAATAAGCAATACATACGGTTATAGAAATACATGTGAAAAATATTTACTCAAGGAACTACCCTGGTGGTGCAGTGACTAACTCCATTTGCCAGTACAGAGGACACATATTCGTTTCCTTGGTTGGGGAAGATGCTGCATGCAGAGCAACTAAGCCCCCAAGCCCTAGAGCTTATGCTCTGTAATAAGAGAAGCTACTGCAATGAGAAGCCTGCGCACTGCAGTGAAGAATAGCCCCCACTGGCTACAGCTAGAGAAAGCCCGTGTGCAGCAGTGAAGACCCAGGACAACCAAAATATTTTTTAAATTTCATCAAAATGTTTGAGCATAGGTATATCTAAAATAGTTTTAAACATTCATAGTTTTAAAGAGAGTAAAAACTTAGTTTATTTACATTTTTAAGCAATAGTAATTTTAAAACTTCATTGCAATTGAGAGACCTCGNTCCAGCCCAGCATTTCTCATGATGTACTCTGCATATAAGTTAAATAAGCAGAGTGACAATATACAGCCTTTGCGTACTCCTTTTCCTATTTGGAACCAGTCTGTTGTTCCATGTCCAGTTCTAACTGTTGGTTCATGACCTGCATATAGGTTTCTCAAGAGGCAGGTCAGGTGGTCTGGTATTCCCATCTCTTTCAGAATTTTCCACAGTTTCTTGTGATCCACACAGTCAAAGGCTTTGGCATAGTCAATAAAGAAGAAATGGATGTTTTTCTGGAACTCTCTTGCTTTTTCGATGATCCAGCGGATGTTAGGTTCATATTAAGCCTTTATCTATCATATTTATTCTAATTGCTTTCTTCATAACAAGACAAAACAGGTTATTTATATAATCATGGTTGTGTAGGCAAGTTTTCCAACCACCATTTCTACATTTTATGAAAGAAATATAATCACCATATTTTAGAAAAAACTCAACTTTTAATATTCACAGTTTGTTCTTCACATTGGATTATTAGCCAAAATAATGATTTATTGTTGTTCAATCACTATGTTGTGTCCAGCTCTTTGCAACCTCATGGATTGCAGCATGCCAGGTTTCTCTATCCTTCATATCTCCCAGAGTTTGCTCAAATTTATTCCCATTGAGTCGATGATGCCATCCAACCATCCCATCCTCTGTCACCCTTTTCTTCTCTTGCCTTTAGTCTTTTCCAGCACCAGAGTATTTTTTTCCCAATAAGCTGGGTCTTTTCCAATAAGTCAGGTCTTCACATCAGGGAGCCAAAGTACTGGAGCTTCAACTTCAGCATCAGTCCTTCCAATGAATATTCAGGGTTGATTTCCCTTAGGATTGACAGTATTTATGCTTTCGCATAAAATAAAGAACTTATTACTCTTATCTAACTATTGAGTTAGCTGTAGCCTAAGTTAAGTTGCTTGCTCAGTTGTGTCTGATTCTTTGTGATCCTGTGGACTGTAGCCCACAAGGCTCCTCCATCCATGGGATTCTTCAGGCAAGAATACTGGAGTGGGTTTTCATTTCTTTCTCCAAGGGATCTTCCTGACCCAGGGATTGAACCCAGGTCTCTCACATTGCAGGCAGACGCTTTAACCTCTGAGCCACCAGGGAAGCCCCGATAATTGGCTATTTACAAACAGTAATGTAGGCAAGAAAATCAAGTTTTTATATATAGAATTATATCTATTCTACATATGATCACCTACATTCGTTGTTTAAATTACTTGCTAAATTGAATATTGCTAAGTCACTTCAGTCGTGTTTGACTCTGTGCGACCCCATAGATGGCAGCCCACCAGACTCCCCCATCCCTGGGATTCTCCAGGCAAGAACACTGGAGTAGGTTGCTGTTTCCTTCTCCAATGCATGAAAGTGAAAAGTGAAAGTGAAGTCGCTCAGTCGTGTCCAACTCTTAGCAACCCCATGGACTGCAGCCTTCCAGGCTCCTCCATTCATGGGATTTTCCAGGCAAGTGTCCTGGAGTGGGGTGCCATTGCCTTCTCCTAAATTGAATATTAGTGCTGTACTTTTAAAATACTGATATAGAAGATACTATAATTTAATCACTGACTAGTTAGTTGATGTTGCCTTTTTGGTTATGTGTGTGTGTGTGTGTAGGTATTTAAAATAATTCTGCTTGAATTGGTTTACTTTCTTCCCCTCAAACATATACTTTCTACATAAAAGTATACCTGGAAGCATTGTTATCTCCTACCCTGACAGGTAACATCATACTCTTCTTCTATATTAAATCATTTTCACTTTTGCCACATATCTTACAGATTAAAGAAAATGAGACAATAAAAAAATAAACCATTTCTTTTGAATTCATATATGATATTCATTATTTTATAGTATGGAGAACTTTAAAGGACAATACATGGTTGGATAGTAATGTATTATTCTTTTCTGAAGAGACAGATCTCACTTTTACGTTATTATGACATCAGCAGAATTATTACTATTTCTAATCTGAGTGAAATTTTAATTTTAGAAAGTAGTTATATACATTTATTTTTTACCCCAAGAAAAACTTTTTACCCCAGGNAAAGAGAGTTGCAATACGGAAACTCAGACCAGTTCAACATTTCCCATCAAAGACTCTCTCGGTAAATGTGATCTTCTTCCATAATTACACTTCTTCCATTTTCTATTTTAAGTGAAGGTGATGACCTGATGTACTGTATTATATATTTGTTGCTTCACTGAGAGGGATACAGGCTGCTGGTGACATGTTTTCTGGACTCATTGCTCATTTTCTCTCAGAGGGACTAGAAGCTGCTCTCCAGGGCTGCTTCTCCATTCATGACCACCAGGGCTACACTTTCCACTTGGGGATTCAGAGGCCCACTTCCTTATTTGTTCAGTTGAATCTCTCTTGACTGGGAAGTTCTTCCCTGTGTCTCATCTTACTTTATTTTATAGCCACTAAAGTGGGAAGATCTTAGACTACTTACTTTGCAGGGAACTAGAAAAGTCAATGGGCCATCCTTTTATTTTATAGTTTGAAAACCTAAGATCATTTGAGGAAGGACAACTTGACAGTGCCCTGTGTGGATCAGAGGTGATATTAGAGTCCACAGTTTCTGGTCTGTGAGCCAGAGCCTTTTCTGTGTTATACGCCTTCTGTAGAATACAAAAAAGTAGATGGAAACTATGTGTAACATATTGCCAGTCAGAAACATACCTGTCAATAGTTTGATTTCTGATGACTCAATTGGTAAAGAATCTACCTGCAGTGCAGGAAATAGAGGAGATATGGGTTCGTTCCCTGGGTGTGGAAGATTCTCTGGAGGAGGAAATGGCAGCTCACCTCAATATGCTTGCCTGCAGAATCCCATGGGCAGAGGAGCCTGGCAGACTATAGTCCATGGGGTTACAAAAAGTAGGCACANTGGGTTCGTTCCCTGGGTGTGGAAGATTCTCTGGAGGAGGAAATGGCAGCTCACCTCAATATGCTTGCCTGCAGAATCCCATGGGCAGAGGAGCCTGGCAGACTATAGTCCATGGGGTTACAAAGAGTCGGACATGACTGAGCAAATATTTTAATCTGCTTGTGCCAGCTGTTTTTTTCTGTGCCTACTTTTTGGCAATATTGGTATTACACTGATTAAGACTCTATGAGAGGGCCAGGTTTGCAGTGTGTGGTGTGGTTGGTTTCAAACCCACAGTTGTTTTGAGGGCTAGGGGTCTCCTGAAAAGACTGCTGGAATGTGAGACAATCATAGACCTGGCCTTAGCTCCATTGGTGCCATTATGTAGCTGCATAGCCTTCTGGAAGTCCCTTCAACTGGATGGGCATCAGTTTCCTCCTTGGTGAAGTAGAGGAAGTGAAACACAACATCTTTGATTCCTCTTAGGGTCAATGTTTTGAAAGTGTGAATTAGCTCTAACCAAAGTGCAGTGAAAGAGCCCTCTCCCATGGACTTTGATATAAGAAAGACAAGCCATTGTTCTGTGACTTAAAGTATAATTTTTTGTTTTCTTTTCCCCTGATATTTTATGATGAGGATTCTCAAATATTCAGAAAAGTTGAAAGCTTTACAGCAAACACTTGTACATCTCGAGTCTGCCATTAAGCACTGTCACTTTTTTGGATGCATTTATATTAATAAGTAAAATGGCAGACATCCTTACACTTTTCCCTGAGTATACTCTGTGTTTGAACAGAGCTCTGGCTCTGTTTGCTCAACTGCTCATGTCTCTGTGACTTCATATACTGTGTTATTTTTTGGTAGTGGAGAAGCTTCAGCTTATTGACAATGAGTTTGCTGGTGCTTGCCCTCAACATCCAAAGTTAGAATCCTTAGAAATCAAGTTAAATGAATGTAAGAGGAAAATAGAACAGCAGCTACGGGCAGAAATGAATCAGGAGGTAAGATTCATCTTGTTATCATCAGGAGTGTTATTTTCCCTCAAATTTTAATGTCTTCACCTTTGGTATATGGAGAAATAGCAAAAATCTTTACTAATGAAAATGGTACTATACTGTTGTGGATATTATTTCTCTTTCCAGATAACATCATTTCTTTATGACTTCTGATCGCACCCTAGAATTGTAATGGATGAGATGGAACATGAAGATGAAATAAGCTAAATATATTTAGACAGTGTTAATAGAGAAAATTTGTTGTTTCTTTACTATAGTTAATGATATTTTCGATTTCTTCTCGTCAACTGGCAGTTGAAGTACTTTAAAGATACTGAAATAGAGAAAATTAAAACAGAAGAGAAAAGTAAGTGTGAGAAGGATTTAGCTGAGTTCCGGAATGAATTGGAAAGGGCTTATCGAGCAAAATCTGAGACCCTTATATCTCGTGAAAAGATGACCCTTGACAGAATTCAAAAGCACCAGGAGGTAATATTCTAAAATCATTTACTGGGTGGCCATCTCTGGGCTACCTCTCCAGTAGTTCTTGGGGTCAAGAATGCAAATAGAAGCAGGGGACTTGAAAAGGATATGCAGGCACCCTTTCTGTGAGATGGCTGGAGGGAAGGGACTGCAGATGGTATGGTCTGGGAATGCTGGGAATGGAAGAAACTCACACCAAAGAAGCGGCAGCTTTAAGGCTTCATTAACAGCAGGAAGGAGAGGATCAGACATGTGAAATGGCTGCAGTCACTAAAGGAAACAAAGCCTGGAAAGCAGATAGGCCTACTGAGCTGTGTCAAGGACTCAGCTGTGGTGGGCAGTGTGGACACCAAGTTCAGGGCTTCCAGACGAGGGCCCTGTAGGAATGTGTGTAGTGTTGGCAGAGCTGGAGAGATGGAGGTGCTCAGACAGAGGAACTTGAGAGAGTTGAAACTCATTGGCTTCAGAAAGGCAGCCCATTTCATGGATGACTTGGGTTGAGTAGGGTGTGGAAAGGAGCTCAAGATGGCAGGTGGCTGCTAATCTAGGGCAACGGGATTGGTTATGTGGCTGCCTAAAACACACTGAGAAGCAAATCTGGGGATTCTGATAACAGAAGAAGATGGGCCAAGACAACAGAGTTGCAAGTGGAGATTTGAGGTCAAGAATGGGAACAAAACACAGTTTGCTGCCCTGGGAACAGAGATGAGGTCCCTAGGGTGGAGGCATCCAGGGTTGCCAGTGACCATTTGATCCTGTCTGCCAGGCTGGTGGCTGGACAGGAGATACAGAGGTTGCCCAGTAGCAGGAGGGTGTGTGCGGAGGGATTTGACCCATTGCTTTAGAAAAAACAGTTTTCTTTGTTAAGGTCCTGTCTTACACCAGACTGGATCTGGGACCCTGCTTACTGTGGACAGGGAGTTCTTCCGTGAAGAAATTCTCTTGAAAGTAAGAGGCTTCCTCCCAGTGTCCACCCTTGCTTAGAGCTTCTCAAAAAGACCCATTTTTTGTTTTGTTTTGTTTGTTGTTGGTTATCCATTTTATTTCTTTTAATATAAATTTATTTTAATTGGAGGCTAATTACATTACAATATTGTATTGGCTTTGACATACATCAAATAAATCCACCATGGGTGTACACGTGTTCCCAACCCTGAAACCCCCTCTCACCTCCCTCCCCATACCATCCCTCTGGGTCATCCCAGTGCACCAGCCCTGAGCATCCTGTATCATGCATTGAACCTATTCTAGCGATTCATTTCACATATGATATTATACATGTTTCAGTGCCATTCTCCAAAAATCATCCCACCTTTGCCCTCTCCCACAGAGTCCAAAAGACTATTCTATTTATCTGTGTCTCTTTTGCTGTCTCGCATACAGAGTTATCATTACCTTCTTTCTAAATTCCATATATATGTGTTATTACTTCACTCTGTTTAATCGGCTTCAGTTTCATCCACCTCATTAGAACTGATTCAAATGTATTCTTTTTATGGCTGAGTAATACACCATTGTGTATATGTACCACAATTTTCTTATCCATTTGTCTGCTGATGGACATCTAGGTTGCTTCCATGTCCTGGCTATTATAGACAGTGCTGCAATGAACATTGGGGTATAGGTGTCTCTTTCAGTTCTGATTTCCTCGGTGTGTATGGCCAGCAGTGGGATTGCTGGGTCATATGGCAGTTCTATTTCCAGTTTTTTAAGGAATCTCCACACTGTTCTCCATAGTGGCTGTACTAGTTTGCATTCCCACCAACAGTGTAAGAAGGTTCCCTTTTCTCTACACCCTCTCCAAAATTTATTGCTTGTAGACTTTTGAATAGCAGCCATTCTGACTGGTGGTACTGAGATGGTACCTCATTGTGGTTTTGATTTGCATTTCTCTGATAATGAGTGATGTTGAACATCTTTTCATATGTTTGTTAGCCATCTGTATAACTGAACAGACATTTCTCCAAAGAAGACCCGGTTATTGAAGGGTAATTACAACCCCTCTGCAAGTTTTGTATAAGCAATTCTGGGAATTGGCCTCACTTAGATGGAAAGAATAGACAACTTGAAGACATTTCTTTAAGAAAATGAGATACCAGGGAACATTTCATGCAAAGATGGTCACAATAAAGACAGCAATGGCAAACACTTTACAGAAGCAAAAGATATTAAGAAGAGCTCTTATGGCAGCAATACACAGAAGATCTGTAGAGAAAATGTCTCAATAATCCTGATAACCACAATAGTGTGATCACTCACCTAGAGCCAGACATTCTGGAATACGAAGTCAAGTGGACTTTAGAAGCATCACTATGAACAAAGCAACTGAACTGGTATTTAAACTAGGAAAAATATGAAATGTTTCAAGAATTTGTGAGTCATCCTTTTGCAGGGGCCATGCTAATCTTCTCTGTGTCATTGTACTTTTGTATATATGCTGTTAAAGTGAGTACTAACAATGTCATCTTTAAGATATGTGACGAAGTCAGGAAGAGAAATATACCACATGATATCACTTAAATGAGAAATGTAGTTAACTTCAGTTGCTCAGTCGTGTCTGACTCTTTGCAACCCCATAAACCTCAGAATGCCAGGCCTCCCTATTCATCACTAACTTACAGAGTTTACCCAAACTCATTTCTATTGAGTCATTGATGCCATCCAGCCATCTCATCCTGTCATCCCCTTCTCCTCCTGCCCTTAATCTTTCCCAGCATTAGAGTCTATTCAAATGAGTCAGGTCTTCACATCAGGTGGCCAAAATATTGGAGTTTCAGCTTCAACATCTGTCTTTCCAATGAACACCTAGGATTGATCTGTTTAAGGATGGACTGGTTGGATCTCCTTGCAGTCCAAGGGACTCTGAAGACTCTTCTCCAAAAACACAGTTCAAAAACATCAATTCTTCAGTGCTCAGCCTTGCTTATAGTCCAACTCTGACATCCATACATGACCACTGGAAAAACCATAGCCCTGACTACATGGACCTTAGCAAAGCAATGTCTGTGCTTTTTTAATATGCTTTCTAGGTTGGTCATAACTTTCATTCTGAGGAGTAAGCATCTTTTAATTTCCATAGCTGCAGTCACCACCTGCAGTGATTCTGGAGCCCTCCAAAATAAAGTCAGCCACTGTTTCTACTGTTTCCCCATCTATTTGCCGGAAAATGACGGGACTGGATGCCATGATCTTAGTTTTCTGAATGTTGAGCTTTAAGCTGTTTCACTCTCCTGTTTCACTATCATCAAGTGTCTTTTTAGTTCTTCACTTTCTGCCATAATGGTGGTATCATCTGCATATCTGAGGTTATTGATATTTCTCCCAGCAATCTTGATTCCAGCTTATGCTTCATCCAACCCAGCGTTTCTCATGATGTACTCTGCATATAAGTTAAATAAGCAGGGTGACAGTATACAGCCTTGACGTGCTTCTTTTCCTTTTGGAACTAATCCATCGTTTCATGTCCAGTTCTAACTGTTGCTTCCTAACCTGTATACAGGTTACTCAAAAGGCAGGTCAGGTAGTCTGGTGTTCCCATCTCTTTCAGAATTTTCCACAGTTTATTGTGACCCACACAATCAAAGGCTTTGGCATAGTCACTAAAGCAGAAATAGATGTTTTTCTGGAACTCTCTTGTTTCTTTTCCATCCAGCAGATTTTAGCAATTTGATCTCTGGTTCCTCTGCCTTTTCTAAAACTCACTTGAACATCTGGAAGTTCACAGTTCACGTATTGCCAAAGCCTGGCTTGGAGAATTTTGAGTATTATTTTACTAGCATGTGAGATAAGTGCAATTGTGCAGTAGTTTGATCATTCTTTGTCATTGCCTTTCTTTGGGATTTGAATGAATACTGACCTTTTCCAGTCCCATGGCCACTGCTGAGTTTTCCAAATTTGCTGATATACTGAGTGTAGCACTTTCACAGCATCACATTTTAGGATTTGAAAAAGCTCAACTGGAATTCCATCACCTCCATAGCTTTGTTTGTAGTGATGCATCCTAAGGCCCACTTGACTTCACATTCCAGGATGTCTGCCTCTAGGTGAATGATCACACTATCCTGCTTATATGGGTCATGAAATCTTTTTTGTACAGTTCTTCTGTATATTCTTACCACCTCTCTTAATATCTTCTGCTTCTGTTAAGTCCATACCATTTCTGTCCTTTATTGAGCCCATCTTTGCATGAAATGTTCCCTTGGCATCTCTAATTTTCTTGAAGAGATCGCTAGTCTTTCCCATTCTATTGTTTTCCTCTATTTCTTTGCACTGATCACTGAGGAAGGCTCTTATCTCTCCTTGCTATTCTTTGGAACTCTGCATTTAAATGGGTATATCTTTCCTTTTCTTCTTTGCTTTTCACTTCTCTTCTTTTCACAGCTATTTGTAAGCCCTCCTCAGACAGCCGTTTTGCTTTTTTGCATTTCTTTTTCTTAGGGATGGTCTTGATCCCTGTCTCTTGTACAATGTCATGAACCTCCATACACAGTTCATCAGGCACTCTATCAGATCTAGTCCCTTAAATCTAGTTCTCACTTTGACTGTGTAATCATAAGGGATTCAATTTAGGTCATACCTGAATGGTCTCATGGTTTCCTCTACTTTCTTCAATTTAAATCTGAATTTGGCAATAAGGAGTTCAATATCTGAGCCACAGTCAGCTCCTGGTCTTGTTTTTGGTGACTGTGTAGAGCTTCTCCATCTTTGGCTACAAAGAATATGATCAACCTTATTTTGGTGTTGACCATCTGGTAATGTCCATGTGTAGAGTCTTCTCTTGTGTTGTTGGAAGAGAGTGTTTGCTATGACCACTGCATTCTCTTGGGAGAACTCTCTCAGCCTTTGCTCTGCTTCATTCTATACTCCAAGGCCAAATTTGCCTATCACTCCAGGTGTTTCTTGACTTCCTACTTTTTGCATCCCAGTCCCCTATAATGAAAAGGACATATTTTGGGGATGTTAGTCTAAAAGGTCTTGTAGGTCTTCATAGAACCATTCAACTTAAGCTTCTTCAGCATTACTGTTTGGGGCATAGACTTGGATTACCATGGTATTGAATGGTTTGCCTTGGAAACAAACAGAGATCTGTCCTTTCAGAGATTGCATCCAAGTACTGTATTTCGGACTGTCTTTTGACTATGATGACTATTCCATTTTTTATAAAGAATTCCTGCCCACAATGTTAGATATAATGGTTGTCCGAGTTAAATTCACCCATTCCAGTCCATTTTAGTTCGGTGATTCCTAAAATGTCGATGTTCACTCTTGCCATCTCTTGTTTGACCACTTCCAATTTGCCTTGATTCATGGACCTAACATTCCAGGTTCCTATGCAATACTGGCTCTTTACAGCATTGGACCTTGGTTCTATCACCAGTCAACATAAATGGACATGTTGGTGAGACATATTCATGGACACAAGAGAACAGACTTTTTTCCAAGGTTGTAGAGGATGAGAATGGACTGGAAGCTTGGGATTAGCAAATTCAAACTATAATATATAGGATGGATAAACAACAAGGGCCTCCTGTATAGGGCATGGAACTATATTTGGTATCCTGTGATAAACCATGATAGAAAAAACATATTAAAAAGATACATTTGTATAACTGAGTTACTACTACTCTACAGCAGAAATTAACATAGCATGGTAAATCATCTAAACTTCAATACCGTTCAAAAAAAGAAGATAGATGACTGATTAGATCAGATCAGTCAGCTCAGACTCGAACTCTGGTTTAGTCAACTGATCTATGAAGGCTCCTGAGAAGGTTGCCATTTGTGAAGAGCACCATGCCTTTATTCCACCACCTGAAATGCCCCTTCCCTTCTTGGCCTGATAAAATTGTCCAGTCTTCAAAATCCAGCTGGAATGTCAGGTCCTCATGATGCCTCTCCTGACCCCTCACTAATGTACTCCTCCAGGCATCATTCATCCTGTAGAGTCTCGATTTACTTTAATTGTGAAATCATGTTTGGTTTGTCTTTCTCTCCCTGAATAAACTGAGGTGTGTTTTTTTTTAAGGTGAGGACTGACCTGTATCTGTACATTTTAATGTATGCAACACCTAGTGTGGCCTTGAATATGTGATAGGTGTTCAGGGAACACATACAAGGAAGTGTGGTTATTTGTTTGGGGCATCATCTTTTAAGTTTCATTTTATTACTGAATGAGCATTTAGTTTCATTTTTTTCTTGCTGAAGAACTTAGAATTTTCTTCAGTATCTGAGAGACGTTAATGAAGTAATAAAATAACTATAGACAAGGGAAGCTAGAAATACAAGGTAATGTAACTTAACAGTCCTTGGGAGGTGAGGAAGTACAGTTTTGTAGGGATAAAAAGGCAAAACATACACCTTGCATTGGAACCTCTTGAAAATTGTTCCTCTAAATGTCCATTCTTTGTTTTCCAGAATTTAGGAAGCAATGTATTTGTTCATCTCCTTTGTTTTCTTTAGCTTGCTTGGTAAAAGTTAATGCTTTCCTCTGCAGAATGAAACAAAAGAAATCTATGCCCAAAGGCAGCTTCTACTAAAAGACATAGATTTGCTGAGAGGCAGAGAAGCTGAGCTGAAGCAAAGAATTGAAGCCTTTGAATTGTAAGTAACGTGTGTCCATTTTGGACTTGCAGAATGAATGAGACTAAAAAGAACTAAACATGTCTGCTGCTGCTGTTGCTACTAAGTCACTTCAGTCATGTCTAACTCTGTGTGACCCCATAGACGGAAGCCCACCAGGGTTCTCCGTCCCTGGGATTCTTCCTTCCCCAATGGAGGAAAATGAAAAGTGAAAGTGAAGTTGCTCAGTCATGCCTGACTTGCAGCGACCCCATGGACCGCAGCCCACCAGGCTTCTCCATCCATGGAATTTTCCAGGCAAGAGTGCTAGAGTGGGTTGCCATTGCCTTCTCTGAAATATGTCTACATATTCTAATAATAACTGCAGAGTAGAGTTCTTGATTGTAAAGGTGTTATCACCTAGCTTCAAGGCGCACTTCAGGTTAAATGAAGCTGATCATTTTGTTTTTGAAATATTGGTCACTGGGATGAAAGCAGAAGGAGATACCATCATCAGGTTACAGTGGGACCTGACAGATAATTTGGAGAAGCGAATAACACTTTAACAGATCATATGTTTCCCACTAGTGTCAAACATTCAGATCTCACAGTTTCATGTGTGTATGGTATCTGAATTCCAGACAGCAAAACCTGCCATATTGACATACTCCGCTGGCAAAAAAAGGGCATTACAATGGCTCTGAGTTGAATTGTACTGGGAGAAACTGTTTCATGTAATGTGTGTGTTGCTTTTTTAAGTGCTCACTAGTGTTTCATTCTTCATATCTTACCAGGGATTGATAACAGGCTCAGCGGTTGTATAGGTTATGTAATAAGCCTTCTTTCCAGTTTGGTATCTGCCATTAATCAGCACTCGTAGATATACCAGAAATCTTCTTTCCTTAAAAGATTTGTCTTCATTTTCATGAATGTTGTTTTCTCATTTACATAGGCTCAGTTCATTTGATTTCTTCTCTCTGCCAACCTTACTCTTTTTGGCAATACTGAAGAGATAAATTGACCATGAGAGAGAAAGGAAAACCAATTTGGGCATTGATAGTTAGTGGCTATGTAATCACTTATTTACCTCCACTTCCCCTCCTCCTCCTTTCTAAGTATACTGAAAGTGAAAGGGTTAGTCGTCAGTTGTGTCTGACTCTTTGTGACCCCATGAAATTCCCCAGACTAGAATACTGGAGTNTGGGCATTGATAGTTAGTGGCTATGTAATCACTTATTTACCTCCACTTCCCCTCCTCCTCCTTTCTAAGTATACTGAAAGTGAAAGGGTTAGTCGTCAGTTGTGTCTGACTCTTTGTGACCCCATGAAATTCCCCAGACTAGAATACTGGAGTGAGTTGTTATTTCTTTCTCCAAGGAATCTTCCCGACCAGGGATCAAACCCAGGTCTCCTGCATCACAGGCAGATTGTTTACCATCTGAGCCATCAGAGAAGCATATCATACAAACGAAACAACTATACCAGTGTACAGATTAACCAGCGAGGGAGCTAACAGAAGAGACCTTTTATCCTTTGCTTGACAGTCTCTGTTCCCTAGCACTTCTGTTTTTTCACTTGATCTGAGTTCTTGTGAACCCAGTTCCCTGGCTCTGGAACTGATTTTGTGCTTGGCTCGAGGTTTCACCATCACGGCTATTCCTTTCTTCAGTGTTGCTACATTTNAGCTCTATTATAGCACTTCTGTTTTTTCACTTGATCTGAGTTCTTGTGAACCCAGTTCCCTGGCTCTGGAACTGATTTTGTGCTTGGCTCGAGGTTTCACCATCACGGCTATTCCTTTCTTCAGTGTTGCTACATTTTGATTGATCCATCTATCTTTTGCTCTCTGATTTTCAGTATTTACTTTTAGTATTGAATAAGTTCACTGGTATTGAACTAGTATTGATTTAATAGATTATCAAACACCAAAATTAAATCTTCTGTCTTTAATAGCTATGGGGCCAGTAAGTTAAGCCTTACAGTTAGAAACAATATTATAAAAGAAACTTGAATGTTGTAACTAAAGTTTGGCTTGTAGTTTTGTAACTTAATCTTTTACCCTTAATTACAATTACTTATCACTTGTGATCTTTTTTTTTTTTTAATGTGAACCATCTCCTATGAGGAACCACTTTGGTGCTGGCATTTTTTCAAACTCCCCAGTCAGAGAACTATGGAGTTCTGTCTGTACTTCAGATCCATCATCACAAGGTCAGCCCCTAAAATAATGGGTGACTTCTAGCTCTTTGTTTTTAACTCACCAGCCAAGACAGTCACAGGACAGTTTTTAGTCTGTGGGACTAAAAACACACGGTATCTTTTCTCCAATATTAATATTTTTCTAATTTGACTTATATGTTTTTGCTAATTTCAGAGCCCAGAAGCTACCAGAAAAAAACAAATGCATGACTGATGGACTGACAAGACAAGAGATGAATATAAAGAGCCTTGAGGAGACCTATGACCAGAAGCTGAAGAACAAACTTCTAAAGTAATTGTTCAGTTCAGTTCAGTTCAGTCGCTCAGTAGTGTCCAACTCTTTGCGACCCCATGAATTGCAGCACGCCAGGCCTCCCTGTTCATTCCCATCTCTCGGAGTTCACTCAGTCTCACATCCATTGAGTCTGTGATGCCATCCAGCCACCTCATCCTCAGTGTTAGGCATCCTAAAAAAGAAGAAAAAATATTGTGTTTGAATTAAGTTGATGGAAACACAGCACATTAATGAAGTAGATAAAACTAGGTATTTTAGAGCAAAATCCAGTGTTTCTTAAAAAAAAAAAACATGTTTTCATTGACAGTCAAGTTTTTCCCACAAATATTTGTGTTAAGATAGTTTTAAAAGGATACAGTACAGGAATAGCATCCTTTGCTCACTTTTGTCACTTCTCAAGTATTTCTTGAAGGCCTGTGATTTTGCTTGAATTTTTAGGGCACCTTGTAACTTCCTGAGAAGGTATAAAATGGGAATTATGGTTATTTTTATCTTTTCCTCTACCCCACTCCTACTGCCATTAAGATGAATATCTAATGATGTGTAAATTATGCTGCTTATTTGTTATAGTATTTGTTGATCTGTATTCTTTCAAGATTCTGCCAGAATCAAAGAAACAAATGGAATTAACTATGTAAAGCAAAAAATGATAGAAGGAAGGACAATATGAATCACTATGATACAGTGGCTTTCCTCTCAGTTCAGCTTAGTTCAGTTCCGTTCAGCTCAGTTCAGTTCAGTCGCGCAATCATGTCCAACCCTTTGTGACCCCGTAGACTGCATCATACCAGTCCTCCCTGTCTACCACCANAATCACTATGATACAGTGGCTTTCCTCTCAGTTCAGCTTAGTTCAGTTCCGTTCAGCTCAGTTCAGTTCAGTCGCGCAATCATGTCCAACCCTTTGTGACCCCGTAGACTGCATCATACCAGTCCTCCCTGTCTACCACCAGCATCTAGTGTCTACCCAAACTCATATTCATTGAGTCAGTGATGCCATCCAACTCTCTCATCCTCTGTTGTCCCCGTCTCCTCCTGCCCTCAATCTTTCTGAGCATCAGGGTCTTTTCAAATGAGTCAGCTCTTTGCATCATGTGGCCAGAGTATTGGAGTTTCAGTTCTAACATCCACTCCTTCCAATGAACACCCAGAACTGATCTCCTTTAAGATGGACTGGTTGGATCTCCTTGCAGTCCAAAGGACTCTCAAGGCTCATCTCCAACACCACAGTTCAAAAGTATCAATTCTTTGGTGCTCAGCTTTCTTTATAGTCGAACTCACATCCATACATGACCACTGGAAAAACCATAGTCTTAACTAGACAGACCTTTGTTAACAAAGTAGTGTCTCTCCTTTTAGACGATTGGCTCTCCTCTAGTCTGAGTTTTATTGTGTTTTTGTGGTTAGTATCTTATTGCAGAGGCATTAAGTGTGTAGGTGGTAACTTTTCTCTCCAGTGCACAGTGTAATGTCTGGCACAAAGTAAGTGTTTACTTAATGTTTATTGGCACAATGAATTCATAGTGAAGTGATGACTCAACATAGTAGCTCCAGATATTTCTTAATCATTGGCCTCACTTGTCCATGATTTGTCATTATAGTCCATGATATAATACCTTCAAAGATCTTTTAGGTTATGCTTTAA
Organism: Neotragus pygmaeus; assembly: GCA_006410875.1. Lineage (NCBI taxonomy): Eukaryota > Metazoa > Chordata > Mammalia > Artiodactyla > Bovidae > Neotragus > Neotragus pygmaeus. The sequence goes on from SJYV01041951.1 coordinate 32,886, forward strand.
AATAATTCTAATAAAATATAGTCCTTTTCTGTGGGTCAGTTTTGACATGGTAGATTTTTACCCACATATTTTATGGATTTTTCCACATACTTTAGAGATAAACTCTAAAGAATCTATAGTTGTTAAACTTTAGGAATAAGAAAATAAAAGTGTGTATGTTAGCTTAATATAGCTGGGGAGTAGGGAACCGTTAGGTATCTTTATCTGGCTGTGGGTGTCCTCATATGACTTTGGCAGGTGTTGAGGTTCTGAGGATATTTGTCACTGTAGTACTTCTTTCCATTCTCTCATCTCTGAACCAGAAAGTTAGCTGCTAGCAGCTGGTGGAGATGGTAAAATTACATGAAAATATGACTTTGGTATCACCAGTCTTAATATAATGCTGTTGACAGTGGTTCTCAGTACTGTTTTCAGTTCCTTAGGCAAACGGTCTTCTGCTTGAGAGTGGGAAGGTGGGACAAATGGATTGGAAGTGACTGACTTATTATCCTTTGAGGTTTAGAGTCCGCAGTATACAGTGTAAAGTAAGTAAATTTAGTTTAGTTTCTTTTTTTAGTTGTTGTCTTTGGTGGTTTTTGTGTGTGTGTGTGTCACTGGACTCCAGCTGAGAAACAGTGCCCTCTATAAACTCAATAACGACTCATCATTTTGTGGTTGTTTTCAGACCCAGTTTACAGGACTGCAGCAGATTTTTCTGGACTTTTTATAGCCAGAATTTAGACCCCTGGCCTTAATACTGAGTGCTCTTGAAGTTCATTCATTGTCCTGTTCAGTGTTCTTCTGTGCCCTGGTGCCATGGATAAGGTCATCATTGACAGCAGTCTGCCCAGGGAAGCGATCAGTACTCATTTTCATTCTTCTGATTCTCAGGTATCAGCTTGAACTGAAGGAGGACTACATCACTAGAACTAACAGACTGATCGAAAGTGAAAGGAAGAATAAAGGTGATTCTTGGGCTAGGGCACAATTCTTTATTTTTCATTTTTAACATAGGTTATTAGCTTCCTAAGTTGGGTCTGTTCTTTAATCCAAAAAGAACACCTTCTACATCGTTGTTATTATAAACTGACAGTTTTTGTCCTTTTTACACAATGAAAAAAATAATCAGTCTTTCCCTATGTTTTTGTAAACCTTGTTTAATTTTTGTATATTCATAAAGATTAGAGCTTTATTGGTAGAATTTTATTCAACTTTATTTCAGTATATTTTGATATATAGATCTGTGATGTCAAGAAAGTGGCAGCAACTTGCTGCCATTACTTAATACTACTCTGAACCATGAGATTTTATTTTTTTTTAACCTAGGAGAAATTTTATTTGTCCCTAGTGAGCTTCTTACTTATTTTTCTTAGCTTCTAACACATATTTATGCTTATGATATTTTATTTTCACATATAACCTCCTAAACTGTTGTATACATTACTCCAAGACGAGGAAAATTGGGTAATTTTTTGATCTTTCAAGTATTTTACATTGCAGTTACTTTCTAGGAACTAGCCTAAGACAAGAGTTTTGGGTTGATGTTTCAAACGGATTCCAGAGAGTAAACCAGGACTGAGTAGTTGGTCCTTATCAGAAGGTCACTCAGACTAATAGTAATACTTCTTCAGCAATTGGTTTTGCCAGGTAGTTAGCTTGTGACTTTTTGATTATGCATTGTATATATGCTTATGTTAGATGAAGTGAAAATGACAAAATAATAACTGCAAAATCTTACCAGAGCAGTCTGTCTTTAAGAAAATTCATAGCTGTTGGCATGAGGACCCCACATTACACACATGTGGTGTAACTCTGGTGGCGTGTGTGTAGCAGGAAATGTACCACATGTATGCTAACTTCCCATCACCTATTGAGTAACAGGACTTACTTGCTCACTAATGTTTTTTTGGCCCAGTATCTGCTACTTTATATCTTTCGGGGGGATGTGGGGCCGGGGGCTGTGCCACTTGCTTGGAAGATTTTATTCCTTCATCAATGACTGAACCTGCACTCCCGGCAGTGAATGCATGGAGTATTAATGACTGGACCACCAGGGAATTCCTGCTGCTATTTTAGATGATGAGATGTAATGCTCATTAGCTCTGGGATACTGGATATAAATGATTAAATGACTTTTGTGTTCACTGGTAAAACTTTATGATGTTTAGTTGCTTGGTTCTGTCTTTCAGAAAAAGCTATACATTTGCAAGAGGAACTTGCAGCTCTTAATTGTAAAAAGGAAGAACTCAATCATTCTGTAAACCGTGTAAAAGAACTTGAGGTAATTGTTGATTTTTTGAAATAAATGTTAGACAACACAGGAAATTTTAATCTCAGTCACACATAATTTATCTCCAGTGATCTTCTTGGTATGTTTGGACTGTTTATTATACGACTTAAGAGGGCAATGACTGAACTTAATTAGGAAGTTCTTCATTTCAATCGTTGTCTCCTAGAGAAGCATAGAAAGAGCATGTCCTTTAGGGCCCAGAGTCATCCTTGAATCTCCCTCACTGTTTGTATGCCTTTGGGCAAGATCTGTGACCTCAGATCCTTTATTGATAAACTCTAGGATATTGTTCACATCTCATGGGAGGGACTTCAGCTGATTTCTGTGCCTTTCCCATAGCAGGTGTTTGGCATCTACTCAATTTCTTCTCTCTTCTCAGCACCAGGTAGAAACTTCTATCACTACATCAGGATCTCACAGACTAAAGCAAAATGAGAGGCATTTTCCACACATTGTTACTTTTTTTCTGTTTTTTCCTGTATACAAAGGACAGAACTGGAACTTCAGATAATTAAAATACGTTCTGTATATAAATTTTATTTCTGCAACTGAAATGTTTTATTTGAGCACTTTATAGTTTCTTGTCTTCAAACAAGAGATATATCAGACTGAGGGAAGGAGAGCACCTCCCAACACCTTAGTGGTATCTGTCTCACCTTTTTGTGTTGAAAAACAGACATGTTATTAAATCTGTGATGGCTTTTGGGTCCTTAGTTGCATTTGGAAAATGGGATGATAATCTGAAGGATTTGCTATGTAGGACAGGGTTCTGCATAAATCGAGTTGTATGAACTTGCCTCAGCTCCAGAACAGAATTTGTTTTAGTCAGGGTCATCTTGTTACAGAGAACCAGACCAGCAAACTGACCATGATTAAATTATGCCACAAACCTGAGAGCAGACTGTCAGTGTTTACCTACTCAGTCCTATAGAGTTGCTGTTCCAATATAACTTTTCCTTTTCTAATTCCAGCTTGAGATGGAGTCTGTTAGAGCTCACTGTTTGGCATTAACAAAGCAAAACCACATACTAAGTGAGAAGGTTAAAGAGATGAGCAACTATTCACTACTGAAAGAAGGAAAAGTGGAGCTTCAGGTGCAAAATAAACTACTTAAACAACAAGTGGAAGACATGAAAAGTGAAAACTTGCATCTCCTAAACCGTAAGTCTTTTTTTTAAATATGATTTGTAATTCATGTTAGGCTCATATTAGGAAACTGCTTTTTTGGCTACACCATGAGAATATGGGATCTTAGATCCCCAACCAGAAATTAAACCCATGTCCCATGTGAAAGTGCTAACCAGAGGACCACCAGGAAAGTCCCAGGAAACTGCTCTAGGGGAGGCTTCATTTGGGAAGATTTTATAAAATTAAAATTCTCAGATTGAAATTCCTTCTTTTTTGCTTGCTATTCCGTAATTCATAGTGTCCTAAGAAGAATGTTTTTAAAATTTAATCTTTATATTAGAATATAGTTGATTTACAGTATTGTATCGGTATCAAAAGTAGAGCAAAGAGATTCTATTATACATATACACATATCCATTCTTCTCAGATTCTTTTCTCATACAGATCATTAGATTATTGAGTCAAGTTCCCTTATTAGTTATCTGTTTCATAGATGATACTGTGTGTCTGTTAATTCCAACCTCCTCTTTTTATCCTTTGCCCTGCCTTTCCCCTGTGCTAATCATAACTTTTTTTTGAAGGCTATATGCCTGCTATATTTTGTAAATGAGTTCAATTGTATTACTTTTTTAGATTACACATATAAGTGATATCATAAGATGTTTGTCTTTTTCTGTCTGAATTGCTTCACTTAGTATGGTATTCTCTAGTTGTATTCATGTTGCTACAAATGGCATTATTCCTTTTTTGTAGCTGCATAATATTCTGTTGTATATATGTACCACATCTTCTTTATTCATTCATTTGTCAATGGACAGTTGGTTGCTTCCATGTCCTGGCTATTGTAAATAGTGCTGCAGTGAATGTTAGGGTGCATGTATCTTTTCAGATTATGGTTTTCACCAGATATATGCCTAGCAGTGGGATTGCTAGATCATATGATAGTTCTGTGTTTAGTTTTGTAAAGAATCTCCATGCTGTACTCCTTAATGGTTGTACCAGTTTACATTCCTACCATCAGTGTAGGAGAGTTCCCCTTTCTCCATGCCCTATCCAGCATTTATATTTTGTAGACTTTTTGATGATAGCCATTCTGATTGGTGTGAGATTGTATCTTATTGTAGTTTTCATTTGCATTTTTTAATAATTCATGATACTGAACATCTTTTCATGTGCTTTTTGGCTTTCTGGATGTCTTTTTGGAGAAATGTCTAAATCTTTTGCCCATTTTTCAGTTGGGTTATTTGAACTGCATGAGCTGTTTGTATATTTTGGAGATTAATCCCTTGTCAGTCACTTTATTTGAAAATGTTTTCTCCCATTCTCTGAATGGTCTTTTCATTCTATTATAGTTTCCTTTGCTATGCAAAAGCTTTGGAGTTTAATTCAGTCCCATTTGTTTCTTTTTATTTTTATTTTCATTACTGTAGGAGGCGGATACAAAAAGATATTTCTACAGTTGATATGAGTATTGTGTGTTTGCCTATGTTTTCCTCTAAGTGTTTTTATAATATCTGGGCTTAATGTACATCTAGGCCTTTTAATCCATTTGGGG
>SJYV01041959.1:0-17828 GCA_006410875.1 Neotragus pygmaeus
TGACTTTTGCCTCTCTTTCTGTGTCTGTTGAAATCATCATATAATATTTATTTTTCATTTTGTTAATATTGTGTGTCACATTAAATGATTTGTGGATGTTAAATAATCTTTTCATCCTTGGAATGAAATTGGAATAAATTCCAATTGATCATGGTGGTAAATTTTACATTTTTTCTTATATATTGTTGAATTCTCTTTGCTAATATTTTATTGATAATTTTGAGTTATTGACTTGTAATTTTCTTACAGTGTCCTTGTTTGAAATCAAACATCAGGGTAATAATGGCCTCCTAAAATGAGTTTGGAAGAGTTTTCTTCTGTTTTGTTTTTTTTTTTTAATTGCGTTTGAGAAGGATCCATATTAATTCTTCTTTGAATGTTTGATAGAGTTCACTAGTGAAGCTGTTTGGTCCTGGATTTTTGTTGGGAGGTTTTTGACTAGTGAATCTGTCTCCTTACTATTAATTGATATACTAATACTTTCTATTTCTTCCAAGTTAAGTCTTAGAAGGTTGGGTTTCCAGGAGTTCATTCATTCTTTTTACTAGGTTGTCTAATTTGTTGGCTTGTAATTGTTCATGGTAATCACTTATAATCCATTATATTTCTGTAACATCTCCTTTTTTATTTCTGATTTTGTTTATTTGCAGTCCCTCTTACCTTCCAGTTTGGTTAGAGACTTGTCAATTTTACTTATCTTTTCAAAGACCTGTTAGTTTTATTAATAATCTCTGTTGTCTTTTTATTCTTTATTTCTGCTCTAATCTTTATTTCTTTCCTTCTACTAATGTTGGGATCTGTTTGTTCTGCTTTTTCTAGTTCCTTGAGGTGTAAAGTTAGGTTGTTTGTATGAGACTTGTTCTGTGAGATAGGTGTTTATTGTTATGAACTTCCCTCGTAAAACTGCTTTTTTTTTTTGCATCATCCAAATTTTGGTATGTTATATTTTCATTTTTGTTTGTCACAAGGTATTTTATGATATCTCTTTATTTCTTCTTTGATCCAGTTGGTCATTCATTGTCATGTGTTCAATCTCCACATTTTGTGAATTTTCCAGTTATTTTAATTATTTTATAGTTTCATACTATTGTGATTGGAAAAGATGCTTGATATGATTTCAGTGCTTTAAAATTTATTAAGGATTTGATTTATTTTTTGACTAAAACTTCGAGGTGAGGTGAACTTACCAAAAATAATACTGCTGCTGCTGCTGCTGTTAAATCGCTTCAATCGTGTCTGACTCTGTGCGACCCCATAGCCTGTGCAGCCCACAGGCTCCTCTGCCCCTGGGATTCTCCAGGCAAGAATACTGGAGTGGATTGCCATTTCCTTCTCCAATGCATGCATGCATGCTAAGTTGCTTCAGTCATGTTCGACTCTGTGTGACCCTGTGGACAGCAGCCCACCAGGCTCTTCCATCCACAGGACTCTCCAGGCAAGAATACTGAAGTGGGTTGCCATTTCCTTCTCCAAAATAATTCTAGTTGTCTCTAAACCCCTCAATTACAATATATTGCTTTCACCTCAGACTTATTAATTAAAATAATTTTCTTTCTTCTATATCCATAGATATAAATTAAGACTTAGAATATTAAATGAAGTACAGGCTCAATACATCTTGAAGATCCTTACTTGGCATCAGCATGAGACATAGTTCTCTTTATTTAAAAAAAACCTTCCATCAGTCAAGAAAATAGACAGGAACCATCAGAGATTTGCTGTTATAATTGACTCTTCAGTGTTTTGTGTGTGTGTGTGTGTGTGTTTTTAAACAAACTAAATTTTCATAGATTAGAACATTTAATATAATTTTCTAGGGATAAGCAGAACAATACCGTATAGAACCAAGGAGAAGCATTTTAGTATTACTTTTGCAGGTAAGCAAGCAAACAATTTAAAAATTTACATAAAGCCAAAAGAACACATGCTTACTAAATTTTTATACCCTTTTCCACCTATTTTTAAAGAAAAAGACCAAGGAAATGTATTAATATTTTAATAAAATTCTGCTTAATAATTCTAGTCACAAAAGCATATGCAAATACTCATTTAACTGTCATTTAAGTGAGCATAGTTTTCTTTTACCTGGTAACATTCAGGAAACTATTTTGACATATATACCAAGGAGCTATCTCTGGTAAGAAGTTGTATTTTTTGTTCCTGTTACCATAAGAACTTTCTGGGCTCAAGCTGGCTGATTTTGTTTTTCAAGTAACAATGTTAACACATTATCTTGTCAGAGGATTAGGAAAAATATGTCTCTGCAGATACATGAAATCATCTAAATTATAGTGTTTATCAAGGATATGGAAACATTGGTGGGAGCTAGTTGAGTCCATTCTGAATAATTGTCAATAGAAATGAGTGTGGCCATTTTCTTTTTGCACTAGGAAAGTTAACCAATATTGGTGAGTAAATATTGATACTGAATTTCTGCATTCATTAAAATGGAAAAGCTTCTCATTTTGAATTCCATGGGTGTGGATTACAAGAAGGAAAGGATTAGATGGAATACCCTGCAGTGTAAACATATTCATGGGATAGATAATTTCGATCTAAGTAGAGTTGGATTTGCACAGGAATCCCTATATACTCCTGGTGGACTTTGAGATGATATACCATTTGGAGAGAAGAGAATCCCTGGTTGACCATGATTAGAAACAATACCAGCGAATACTTTGTTCATAAACAATTGTTTCATGCCATAATTTATATGATAACTTGTTAATTGATTATTTGCCCTTTAGGTAGCTGTAATAATGAATGACCCATCCTTATTTTTAACAGCCTTCATGAGTTTTTCTCTGGGTCTTAAAAATGATTTCTTTTCACATTAAAAACCATAGCATTAAAGTTACTTTTTCAAATGTTGCTGTCCACCAGCATCAAATTTTATAATACGTTGTTAATATTGTGTAGACATAGCTTCATTTATTTTATGATATATTTGGAGATATAATGTACACTATGCATTTCTTTTTAGACAAAAAAAGTACAGGTACCACCAAAAAATTGTTAGACAAATACCACTTATTCAGAAATTGCCTTGGATTACATGAAAAAGAAAATGTGTAATTAGGAAAGCTATGTGTTTAGAATAATATATTCTAAACCTAATGCTACCTTCAAAAGGGGTGGGACTGCAGAGGTGGCAGTGTCTTTCTCTGTCAATAGGCCCAAAAGGAGATATTTTAATATTTTTGTGCTGAACTCAGGTGACATGAGAGTAATAGTGTGGTTACTGTGTATGTGCTTGCTTGCTTACTTAACAGTCATGCACTAGCTTGGGCCCTGGTAACAGCCATGCTTCTCCATGCTAGATTTTACCTCTGCCTGTGGAGAAGGCAATGGCACCCCACTCCAGTGTTCTTGCCTGGAGAAGCCCAGGGACGGGGGAGCCTGGTGGGCTCCAGTCCATAGGGTCGCCAAGAGTCAGACATGATTGAGTGACTTCACTTTCACTTTTCACTTTCATGCATTGGAGAAGGAAATGGCAACCCTCTCCAGTGTTCTTGCCTGGAGAAGCCCAGGGACGGGGGAGCCTGGTGGGCTGCCGTCTCTGGGGTCGCACAGAGTCGGACACGACTGAAGTGACTTAGCAGCAGCTGCACTGCTACATGGATAAACAAGTCAACTGTTCAGTTTCCTCAGTTAAATTCATCAAACATTTATGAAACTGTACCATGTGGAAGATATTGTTCTAGGCATTATAAGGGATAACACTGAAGTGATATGAAAGGCATCAAAGAAGAGCTATGATTGACTGCTGAATAATGATGAGTTCAGGAGACACATGAATGCAGAATGCTTGGTTTCATTTTGGAACATTGATCCAGTGTACTGAAATGGAGTTGGTAGGGGAATATAGTTGGGATAGGTTAAAAGTTAAAATGGAAGATTGGTTCAAATTTATGGGAAACTTAATGTTCTTAACAAGAGTTTGGGTCTTATGTCAGGTCAATAAGGAAGCATACTTTGGTTCTGACTAATAGGTGACCTCCATTCTCACTGCATAAATTCAGAGTATCATCTTTTCTTATGTGATGGCTTCAGTGTTTTTCTATCTACTCCTCCTGTATATTAACCCTTGATTTCACTCTGCTGCTGCTACTGCTAAGTCGCTTCAGTCGTGTCCAACTCAGTTCGATCCATAGACATCAGCCCACCAGGCTCTGCCGTCCCTGCGATTCTCCAGGCAAGAACACTGGAGTGGGTTGCCATTTCCTTCTCCAATGCATGAAAGTGAAAAGTGAAAGGGAAGTCACTGAGTCATGTCCAACTCTCAGCGACTCCATGGACTGCAGCCCACCAGGCTCCTCCGTCCATGGGATTTTCCAGGCAAGAGTACTGGAGTGGGGTGCCGTTGCCTTCGCGATTTCACTCTAAGTACAGGGAATGAGGGCTTCCTAGGTGGTGCAGTGACAAAGAATCTGCCTGCCAGTGCAGGAGATGCAGGAGACATGGATTCTATCCCTGCTTCGGGAAGATTGCCCCTGGAGAAGGGAATGGCAACCCACCCTAGTGTTCTTGCCTGGAAAAGTCCATGGAAAGAGGAGTCTGGCAGGCTACAGTTCATGGAGTTGCAAAAAGTCAGACATGACAGAGTGACTGAGGGTGCGCATCCACGTACATAGACACACACTCTGAAATGAAGGAGCTTTCCCTTCGTATTGTGAAAAATCCAACACATGTTGTTTTACCTCTCAAGATAATTTAAGTAGATTTCCATTGCTTATAGGATAAATTCTAATCTCTGAGTATAGCCTACAGTATCATTTATGACTTCTCCTTTATTCCTTCCCTGGTTGTTGCTTTCGCTTTCTGCTTTGTCTTTCCAAACCTGTTTACTATGCTAATTGAGATATACCTGACCTTACACAAATTATTCCTTTTCCCTAGAATACTTTCCCTTTTGTTATGTGGCTTACTCAGGGAGTGTCTATAAAGACTTCAAATCAACTTAGTAATCATCTTCTTTATGAGAACCTCTGTGGCCTCCTCTCCTGCTCATCATGGCATTACTCATGATGAGTGTTACATCATGGCATTACTGGGCTACTGTTGTTTCATGTGCACCCTCCACTTGTTGGACCTGAAATACTGTTATTTGTTCATATCTCTTTTCCCCATTATGTGGTCATTCTTGAGAACAGGAATTTTATTGTATTTTAACATTTTTCATTTTTTGGTTTGAGATGTTTCATCTTGATATTACTTTTTGAGCAGTTCTGGGCTCAAAGAGGTCCTCTGTAAATAAGTGACAAAGTATCACTATAGACAGATCCATGTTAATTGTCTCAATTACAGTTACTCTAGCTTCTAAACACATTTCTAAATGGAAAAAAACACATTAACATGTATAGTTTAGGGGGGAAAGAGCTTATCTAAAACAAACAAAAAAATCACTCTTTTAGAGGCTGTAGAATATTTCTATATCTTTTAGTTGAAAAGCATTTTACTCTGTTTATAGGAATTTTTAGAAAAATATATATTGAATCATTTTTATAGTCAGATGCACACTTGTAGGTTTGCATCACCATTTGTTTCCATCACAATTTAGGACCTTCTTCTATTAGCTCATTTATAGAACTGGGACATCTGCTACTCTTGGACATTCAAGCTCATGTAAGAGCCAGCTGCAGCATACATTATTTATTTGAACAGCTGGTTGATTGTAAGTTTGTAAAAATTCTTCCTCTAAAAGCATCAATGTATGATTTATTTATTTTGTATTTTCCTTTTTTGGTCAGTGATTTTCAATATCTACAAAAGTCTATGAACAGGATCTGGGTAATTAAATTAATAACAGTAAGAAATCTCTGAAACAGTGGCATCCATCCCATAAATAAGGGAAAAGGATACACTGGATAAATGAAAGAGATGGCATTATTTTATGTCCTGAGAGGTACTTATTAATGTATCCAACTTATATATTGAAAAACTATTTTTGTTTATATAAGTACTTATGAGTGGCTCATTCAGTAAAATTTATGCATATAAAAAATGTGTGACCTAGCGACAAGCAAAAGTTTAACAGGTGAGTTTTAAAGATTTATTTTCTAATTGGTTCCTGCAAACTTTATCAAATTATTGAATTGAGTAGTGACTGAATTACCTTTAAATCCTAAGATTTCAATAATTAAAATTAGAGAAAAATATTTTTGAAACTTAATATATACTTTTTCTTCCTAAAATGGTAATGTCATTTTTCTTTGTTGTTGTTATAAAAGTATAAGGCTGATACTGTCAAAAACAAACTGATGTTACAGTGGACTATACACATATTTATCCTGTGTATTTTTTCAGAATGTTCACCGAAGCGCAGAGAATGAAAAAAGACTTAAATACCACACAAAGAACACTTGAGAAGTCTTAGTGTATTGTATGAATGCTTACTTATTTGTGACACATTCACTTGTATTCTTAATTAGCTGAAGCTTAGATGCTGAAACAGTAACTTTGATGGCTAATTTACGTTGATCACAACACTACATTATGGGTTATTTCATTACAATGAGTACCACATTATGTGAGTTTTGATGTTTTTAAACCATGGATGCTTGATTGTATGTGAAAATTAGCATTAGTATTTTTTGTGCAGTGAATATGATGTTACATAGTCAAATTATAGATTCTTTTGTCATTATCTCATTACATAGTTACAATGCATAACTATTATAGAAGATTTGGAAAGTAGAGAATTCTTAAGAACATATAAAGAGTCACTTTTTGCCTTGTTTCACTAGTGGTGTATCATGTGGTATATATACTCTTAGGAAATTTTCATTTAATGTGTATTAAACATTTCCCATGCAATTGAAAATCTTCTATGATACATTATTTTTAAAACATTTATTGTATTCATTCATTAAGAAAATCTATAGTTTATTTGACCAGTTCCTGTATTTGAACATCCCTTTATGTTGAAGAAACCACCTCTTGTGTTGTGTTCTGATTGTTAGAAGGGGGCCAGCAGAATAGAGTGTGTAATGAGGAAGATTGTTAAAAGATATTTGCTATTTGTAAGTCTGGAACCATTTAAAAAGTGAATCTTTTTTGCTGTATGATAAAATTATAATTAAACATTGCTGTAAAGAACCAGGGGAACCTCCATTTTAAGTGATATTGATACTGTTGATGTACTCACCAGAAATTTTACAACTGTTAATCATGTTAGCTATAGCTACAAAACAATTTGTTGTATATTTTTATAATTTCTTTAGTAAACAAGTATGTTAAATGTATGAAAAATTTTAAAGTATCTCAAAGAGTAGAAATTCACCCAAACATAATATAAAAATCAGAGCTTTCCCAGTCTCATTTCTTAGGTATGCAAAGTTCGAAACAATTAATGGGCACACCAGAGGTGTAAGATGATACTTTGTCCCAACCTCACTGGATATCTTGGAGGGTTTTTTTGTGTGTGTATCTTACCCAGTTGTGTTTTTTATCTATTGAATATATTTTCCCATCCATTCCAGTTTATTTCCTTAACTAACTTTGAAGGTGCACATTTTCTTTTTTTCANTAGCAGCAGCAGCAGGAGCTGGGTTCTTGGCTTCCTTATTCAGTAGAAACTGATGAAATTCTTGCCAAGAAATTCAGGCAAGGCTTTATGGACGTCTCTGCTGCAGCACAGGAGAGCAAGAGGAAAGCAACAGGCTTGTTTGCTTGCTGCCTGCTCCAGGAGGGGAGCTTGCTCCTAATACTGGGCGAGGGTAGTGGTGTGTCCTGGGGTCAGGCTGGAGGCATGGCTTGCCCACGCCTTTAGTTGGTGTTGTGTGCAGGAGCTTTCGTGGTACTCTGTTTTTGCTCCTGGTTCTTCAGAACTGGCAGTTGTATCTTTGTATCTTTTGTTCAGAATCTGCTCTAACTACTTGTAGTTATTTTTAGTCCCATATAGTTTCTTTGTATTTTGTTGCTTTGAGGAGAGGTGTGTCCAGGCCCAGGCATTGCCACACTGCAACAAGGGGTCCCAGGTCCCACCCTGTCTCACATGGAGCCACCAAACACTCATGAAAAAGGCGACAAGGACGAAATCCAGAGGAAACCTTCCTCCGTGTTCAAAACTGGAAGAGGGATGTGATAATAACTGTGAGAAAGGCATGAGACCACACCCATATCTCTTCTCCCCTAAAAAGGGTAATAAGCCACTGAGGACAGGCCAGCAACACTTTGACCTCTAGGGCACATGCGAAGACACACTGCAGCTGGAGAAAAGGAAGAGAAGAAAGTCTGAACTCCCAGGGGAGGAGCTGGACCCACACCCTTAGGTCTCTGTTTATCGGAGAAAACCCAACTTCCAAGACAGAGAGACCAGCACCTGCCCAAGGCTGGAGCTGAAACAGAACAACAGAGACCCACACTTCCACCCTCTGTGCCCGCCAGCAAGCATCAAGTAACAGACAACTGCAGTCTGCCACTGGGGAAGGGGTGAGGAGGTGGGAGACTCAGGGGCAGGCACACAGGGGAGCTGAGAGTAGAGAAGGAGCATTGAGAAAAAATCCTTCTGGCAACGCAGGCCCCTCCCTTAGTATATGGTGATGCTACTCAATAGAATAAGCAGAAAAATCAGCAGACTTAGCAGGCCTGTACAACACTTCCAAACATCTTGACCTAATCAAATTTATAGAACATGCCAAAAATGACATCAGAATACATATGCTTTACAAGTGCGCATGAAACATTCACCATCGCTACAACAATTAATTTAAAAGAACTGAAATCACGGAAAGTATGATCTCAGACCACACTGGAATTAGAAATAGATTACAGAAAGATATCTGGACAATCCCCAAATCTCTGTAAACTATGTACATACATCCAAGTAACCCATGAATCAAAGAAGACACATGGCAATTAGAAAATATTTCGCATGCGATGAAAATGAAACAAAACAACAATTTGTGAAAATGCAACTAACGTGGCACTTAGAGGGAAATTATAGCATCCTTGCGCAGGCAGCGGCTGCAGCCGGCGCATTAAACGTAGCCAAGAGCTACANGGAGAAGGCGGCTGTTTGTAAGCTGGGAAGAGAGCTCTCACCAGGAACCAAACTGGCTGAGACTTCTGGCTCCTAGAACTGTGAGAAAATAAATTTCTGTTGGTTAAGCCACCAGCTTGTTACAGTCTGTAAAGACAGCCCAAGAAGAAACAAAGACAAAAATAAACTAATATTTATTGAGTATGTGCCAGGTGCCAGAATCTTTGGGTTAACAGCTAGTATTTTTGGATACTTACAAACAAAAATATTTATGGGAAATTATCTTCTTCTCTATAGTTCAAGATAGCTTACCACAATGTCCACATTGCAACCATAAAATGAGAAGAGAGACCATCCCTTCCCTTTAAGGCATCTCCCAGAAATTACACATTCTGTTTGTCTGCATCCTATTGAAAAACCTTAATCACATAGCCCCTTAACTACAAAGGAAGCTGAGAACTGTAGTCTTTATTTTTTTCTTGTGTCCAAATCAGAGGTTCTATTACTATCAAGGAGAAAAGAATGCCCATTAAGGGAAAAAATCACTCTCCTACACCCACACCTTCAAATGGACTTGGATGTTCCTGAATAAAATTGTTGTTGCTTTGTTGTTTAGTCACTAAGCTGTGTCTGATTCTTTGAGATTCCATGGACTGTAGCCCACCAAGCTCCTCTGTCCATGGGATTTACCAGGCCAGAATACTGGAGTGGGTTGCCATTTCTGCAGGTGGTCTTCCCATCCCAGGGCTTGAACCTGCATCTCCTGCATTGCCAGACATATTCTTTACCACTCAGTCACCAGGGAAGCCATCCTGAATAAATAATGTTTTTAAAGTATTGNATCTGCAGTGATTTTGGATTTTCATTCTTTTAGAAGTTAGTATTAAAACAGGTGTTACTAGCTAGGTTTACATTCAGTCAGCATGTTTCCTGTTTCTCAAAGAATCTAAGTGCTACAGTGTGCCAACACTGGTCTCTCTTTTGATACAAATGCTCTTGTTCAGTATTATCATTGTCCCATAAAACAAGAATTGATTTAGATTTACATATGTACTTACCACTTTTCTCAGCTTAATATTTTTCTTGCATCTCCAACATTTCTTTACCTCATTCCTGAAATGCCCATGTCAAATATGTGTGTATACTGTATCTTCCACATACTGTTCTTGATGCCTTTTATTCTGCAAGTATTGCAGGGTTTTCATTTGGATTTTTTTGATAGCTGTATCATCATTTATGAGGTAAGAACTGTGCAGACACAGTGTTTCTCAGAAAGTGTGGTTAATTAATTGTCACTGTTTTCCAATTTCAGCCTACTTTTGTGCAGTTCACTGTACAGTGGAGATCACCTTCATTTACATAGCTGTCAGTGATATTCTGGCTTTAAAAAGGATTCTCCTTTGTCTGTACCCACTCGATGAAAATCATATTTCTTAATCCTTTGCTCTTCAACATCAGTCTTGTTTGGGGGAGTAGGTTAGGTAATGGAATACATGCAAAATG
This sequence comes from Neotragus pygmaeus, assembly GCA_006410875.1. Lineage (NCBI taxonomy): Eukaryota > Metazoa > Chordata > Mammalia > Artiodactyla > Bovidae > Neotragus > Neotragus pygmaeus. Next base: position 10,487 of record SJYV01041959.1, read on the forward strand.
AAAATGTTTAGAGTTTAATTCTATCAAAATTCTTCATTTATATGAAGAATTCATTTATTCTTCATTTGTAATTCTTCATTTATTTTCTTCATTTATATATCAACCTATTTTAGGTAATAAATGGCATCCTTCATTTGTTTTAAAATCATAAATCCTGATTCATAATGTAACAGTATGAAATATCTTTGTATATTTTCCAGTATGAAAATTTTTGTTTCATTGAATATTCTCATTATTTTGCAGTGGTGTGTAGCAGTGGAGGGGAAAAGTCACTTTACCAGGTTCCTTGAAAGTCTTCAGACTTGAGATTTTGTGAATAACCTCTGAGGCATCATAGTAGTATAGCTTCCAAGATAAACTGCATTTTGATGTTTATCTCTCTGCTCTGTTTTTTCCTATCTTCTAATCGTGGAGACTTTTGCATGTGAAATTCTTCATGGTTCTACTGGATTTTCCCCTCCAACGTCTTATCTCTCATTTGTCTCATCAACTTGCATAATGCTAACATCTCTTGTTTTCTGTACAATTGTTAGTTCTGTAGTCTAGCATGATATTAATGTTCTGAAATATATTATTGAAGGTCACATCCACTTATTTTTCTGTTTCTCAGTTTAATCCAAGCTCTTTTTCTCTTATGTACGTCTTATTTCATTAATTTTTTTTCATTAAATTTCTTTCAGAAATTTGCCATTTCTGACTTTTTTGGTGACCTTACTTTCCTGACTTTACGGGGTTGATATATCAGAATCACTTCGGTAGTAAACTTTTGCTTGGACTCCAAGGACCTGCTATTCTGTAGGTTCAACACTGGTTCCCCCCACCCCTACCCCATAGACACTTTTTCTTTGCCCAGACACCAGCGCTGCCATTCAGTTCACTTATTAAGGAATCAAACCCTTCAAGCTAGCTTCTATAGACCTGACTATCTTAAAGTCCCCTCCAGGGATACCAGAAATACCCTTTTAGCCCCTAATAAATCCAGCTTCTTACATAATTTGCTGTTAAAACTGTAGCTAGATAGATACTAATCACAGTGGAGCAACTTTAATCATCAAGAGCTATCCTTGGTAGTCCAGATGGAAACTTCCTACCTTTTCTGAGTTCTAGGAGCACCTTAGAGATATTGGCATATTAATGATATGTTTTTGTACATGTCTGGCTTTCTCTGTAGAGTCTAGTGTGGTGTGATTCCTGTAGTGGCAGAAAAGTGTGGCTGCCAAACACTTGAAATATGATCAGTCTGAGTTGATGTGCTGTATGTGTAAAATGCATGCCAGATTTTCATGACACAGTATGAATAAAAAATGTAAAATATCTTATTATTTTATTGTGAACCATAACAGCTACAGGCATGTTGTGACTTGTAGCACGCATACACAGATGTTTGCAGAAATCTTTACTATGTTAATATGAAATCAGTTCTGAAGTCACGCAGTTTCTGAAAAAATATCCTGGTTAAAAGGAAACCTGGATCATCTGGCCTGTAGACTTACCATTTTTCCTTTCAGTTCTGTGTATTGAAAGGAAATACACAGAACAAGAAGCCTACTGAATCATCTTCCCAAGCTAGAGCTCACTTTCACGCCCCTCTGTGGCCTTGAGGTAGAGCAGTAATAAAGAGCAATAACTAGTTAAATCATGCCTTTGAGGCCTGAACTGTGCAGCTTCCTGTGTAAGAGGGATTAATGGAAACCCTGAGATTACTTAGGTAAATACGTGTTATCTGATAATGATCCATTCTGGTTGCTTTGTGTCACTTGAAGTCATGACTTTGGCTTATGGTGCGAAGACTGCTGATGATCTGACATAGACTTGCTTTCAAATCGGCCTTGTGTCTTTCCAGTATAAAATGACCTTGCAGCACTTGATGGACTCCCCCCACCCCACCTCTAAAGCTGGGAGCACAGCAGTGTCCACTTGAATGGCAAATTGTGATAAAGTAGCAGGAGCGAAATTGCATAGTATAATCACTGCAATTTTTTATTGAATTGAGCCCTTTGCTCTTTTTCTTGACAGAACAGTTTATTGAATGTGCGTGTGGAAAACAAAGAAAGGCAGTAAAGAAATGTATCATTTTTTTCTGCCTGAGAATAGAACAGAGAGAAAATGTGTCTGCTTTCAGAGTGCACTTCTTAAGTGGAAGAACATTTTCAGGTGCAAACAGACTCTTTAGAAATATTATAAAACTGTGCTGCTCAAGGGCAATTCAGTGACTGATGAGGTTTCTGTCTGGCAGCCCTATCAACTTGAACAATGGAAGTTTCTTGTGTCCTTTATTCCTAGGAAATAGAGAAATTCTACCGGCTAATAAAAATTTTTCATTAGAAGGTAGAAAGAAAATTTTAACAGATGGCTAATGTTTTATTTTGTACATTCGATAATAGAAGGTCTGTCAGCTGCAGGTTGAAGTTTTATAATGAACATGATTTAATGGAAAATCACTTCTTCAGAATTTCAGGTAGAAATTCACAATGGAAATCTCTAGTTTGACTCATAGGGTGAGCATGGGTCCATTTGACATATTTCAGAAACTTCCTACCTTTCCTTAGCACTCTTGAACTTAATAACCTTTGAAAATAAAATACTGAAATTGTTTAATTTCACAGATTCTTAGGTTTAAAATGGATACAATGGTGTCACAAAATGTTTTGGTGAAACTTATTAATAGACTTAAAGCCTCAAATTCAGATACTGGATTTTCTTTTCTTTTTTTTTTTTTTTTTACTGCACATACCAATGGGCTTCCCAGGTGCCTCAGTGATCAAGAATACACCTGCCAGTATAAGAGATGCAGGAGATGAGAGTTCTATCCCTGGGTCAGGATGCTCTCTTGGAGGAGGAAATGGCAACCTGCTGCAGTATTCTCGCCTGAAAAACTCCATGGACAGAGGAGCCTGGCAAGTTACAGTGCATGGGACCACAGGCATGTGTGCACGCGCGCGCGCGCACACACACACACACACACACACACACACACACACAGAACAATAGATGACTTTGATAGAATATTTTCATTGATGCTGTAATCTCAGCACATTCTAGTTATGAAGCATAGGCTTTTGTCATATATTTTAAATATTCTTGAAAAAAGTAAAAAAAATTGAAGTGAATATCAAGGGTCTTGGGACTTTCACCCTTTTGTTAAATTTTATTTACTCTTAATAGGATTTTTTGTTAAGAAAATTAGAAGCATATTTTCCAGTTAAAAATACCTCTCATTTAATACTAAATGGGAATTTCCTGGTGGCTTGTATGATAAAGAATCCACTGCAATGCAGGAGACCTGGGTTCAATCCCTGGGTCGAGAAGATCCCCTGGAGAAGAAAATGGCAGCTCACTCCAGTATTCTTGCCTGGAGAATCCCATGGAAAGAGGAGCCTGGTGGGCTTAGTCCATGGGGTCACAGAGTCAGACATGACTGAGTGACTAACATTTAATACTAAATACCATGATCATGATATTGTTTTTCTAAAAGTTACTTAGCATGAATACCATGTTATTAAGTGTTTTGTTTTGGAATTCTTCCAAGGCAAGGAATATTATACTTAAAACTTAGAAAAGTTTTAGTAAATATACTGTAGAGAACAAGTCCTTATTTAGCAGAATGGCTCAAAAAAGCTGGCAGATATTTTTTTTTCCTCTGGGAATCCCCTACTATCCATATGAACTTTCATTATTACTGATAAATCTTAAAGGTAAAGTTGGTGATGGACAGGGGGGCCTGGCATGCTGTGATTAAGGGGTTGCAAAGAGTCAGACACGACTGAGCGACTGAACTGAACTGAACTGAATAAGGTCTTACTTCAAAAAGGGTTGTACTTACAGCAATAGTAGTGGCTAAAAAGCAAAGTTTTGTCACTCTTGGATATCCCTTAGCTGTTTTTCCCATTTCTCNAGAATCATGGGCTTCCCTGGTAGGTCAGATGTTAAAGAGTCTGCCTGCAATGCAGGAGACCCAGGTTTGATCCTTGGGTCAGGAAGATTCCCTGGAGGAAGGAATAGCTACCCACACCAGTATTCTTGCCTGGAGGATTCCTTGGAGAGAGGCGGCTGATGGGCTATAGTCTGTGGCATGGCAAAGGGTCAGACTCTTTGACCAACTAACACTTTCACTTTCTTTTCCATCAGCCTCTATCTACTTAGCATATTTGGATGATGGATTAGTGTCGTGGGCCTGCCTGGAGGGCTTAGAACAACACGGGTTTATTCCCTCAGGCTTCTGGAGGACAGAAGGCCAAAATCAAGGCATAAGCAGGGGCCACACTTTCTCCCAAGGCTCTCGGGAAAGAGTATTCCTTGACTTTGCCAGCATTTGTGATGGCCCTCATTCCTTGATGATCCACTGTCAGCTTACACATCACTCCAGTTTCTGGCTCCATTGTCACCTTGCCTTTTCCTCTTTAATGTCTGAGTTCAGACACTAAATGTAGCTTTCCTCTTCCTGTAAGGACACCAGTCTTGCTGGATTAGGGCCCAGCCCTAATGGTGGCTTCATTTTAACTCAATGACATCTGCAAAGACCCTATCTCTAAATAAGGTCACCTTCTTAGATACTGAAGGTTAGGGCTTCAACACATTTTAGGGGAACACCATTCACCGCACAGTAGGTGAGACCATGTCTCTTTAATGTTTTGTGTGACAAAATGGGAAATACACATAAAGCTCTCCTATTGAGCGTTAAGTTCGATGATCGTCCCCAAAAGAAAAGCACTGGGACAAATTTGGGCATCCAGCCAGCATCCTTTTTCGGGGAACACCATTTTTATTTGAAATGTCTGACAAACTATGATTCAGACTCGGCTGTTTGGCAGACTTTTTCTCAAAAATGAACAAAAGGAGCCCGTTCCTTCAAGGAAAACAACTGTCAGCTACGTTGCCAATGACAACATATAAGCTTTCAAGGGAAATCAAAATTTTGGAAACCCCATGTCTGCCACTGTGTGACCACTTCCTGACATTTTTAAAAGGCTTTTTTTCTTGCGACAGAATGGTGGTGATATTGATGAATGTAGCTTTCTGTTGTTGAATAAAAAAGCACGACAACCTCTGCATAATTCAGGGAACTGATATTTTCCAAGTGACCAATGCTACAATATTCATAGGTGGTCCATTCATACAGACCAAAAATTTTAATGTAACCAAGCCTACTGGGTTGAATGGCGACTGCCAGAAAGATATATTCATGCCCTAATTGCCAGAACATGTGAATGTGACCTTAGTTGGCAAAAGAGTCTTTGCAGATGTAATTAAGTTACAGATCTCAAGACGAGACCATCCTGGATTACCCAGATGGCCTCTAAATCCAATGACAAGTATCTTTCTAGGAGAAAGATGAGAAGATATAAACACAGAGGAGCAGGATGATGGAGCCAGGAATTGGAGTAAAGCAGCCCCAGCTGAGGAATGGAGCCAGCAGAAGCTAGAATAAACAGAGAAGTATTCTCTCCTTGAGGGTGGCACGTGCAAATGCCCTGGGGTGAGAGACAGCATAGCGTGTTCAAGAAACCGCATAGTTTGGAGAGGTTCCATATGATATATAAGATACAACAAATTTAGATTTAAGAAATAACAAAACAGACACTTTCCTGAAGTCCAGAGAGTAAATATTTTCAGTTTTGCAGATCAGCCTATGGCTCAGCTATTCAGCTCTATCATTGTTGTTTGAAAGCAGCCACAAACGATACATAAACAGATGGTCATGAATGTGTGCCAATAAGATTTTATTTCTGGGCACATGAAATTTGAATTTCATATAATTTTCACATGGCATGAGACAATTGTCCTCTCTTCCCACTCCTGTCATTAAACAAACGTAAAATCCATTCTTAGTTCAGGGGTTGTACAAAATCAGGTGACTCTAGCTTAAGAAACAGAACATTTCCAATGCTTGAAAGATTCCTGCACCCTCCGTCAGTTATGTTCCAAGCATGATTTTGCATCTCATCTTCAGAATTCTTTTCATTTGTGTGTGTTTTTTTTTTTCTCTGTGTGTGTGTGGCGGGGGGTCGGGGTGGGGGGTTGTTACCAAACCAAACTTGAGTATGCTCACCAGCACACAGTAGTCAGTCTACTGACACCAAGTTAGGTCAAAGGAGAGTGCTGTGTTTATTGCAGTCACCAAGTGAAGAGTCTGGGCAGCTAATGTTCAACAGACCAAACTCCCCAATGTCTTTCAGGGAAAGGTTTTTAAGGATGGGATGAGGGAGAGGGTTTCAGGGTATATGCTCAGTTCACAAGCATTCTTCTGGGTGACTGATGGTGAAATAATCACGAGTCAACATGAGCAACCTTCTGGTTCCAACTGATCTATGTTTGGGGTCAACATACAGTTAACTCCTTCCTCCTGAATGGGGGTTTCAGTATCTGCAAAACAGCTCAAGAATATGGCTCAGAATATTATCTCTACTCCTTCAGAATGAACTGAAAGCCTTTGACTTATTTTGGGCTTCCCAGGTGGTGCAGACGTAAAGAATCCACCTGCTAATGCAGGAGACACAAGAGATCCAGGTTTGATCCCTGAGTTGGGAAGATGCCCTGGAGAAGGAAACGGCAATCCACTCTCGTATTCTTGCCTAGAAAATTCCATGGAGAGAGGAGTCTGATGGGCTACAGTCCACAGGGTCACAGAGAGTCAGACATGACTGAGCAGCTGAGAGCACGTCATTATCTCGTCTTGCTTGACTGTTTTTCTTTGGTTCTGCATTTTCTCGCTTTTCTGATTAAATGGGTTCTTTGGAACTTGGGGAAGGCCTGGAAGACTAAGTTTTTTCTACAAACAAGAGGCAGGCAGAGGACATGAAAATGGCTCCCTCTTTGCCATGTGAAAACACAAGAACACAGCTATGCACAAACTAGGAAGAGTGGATTCACAAACTAGACAGTGGATCTGCTGACAACCTGATCGTGGACTTCCCAGCCTCCAGAACTGTGAGAAATAAACATTGCGTGAGGAGCCTAGTCTGTGATGATTTGTTATAGCAGCCCAGTCTAATTATGGTAGGTGTTTATTGAGGAAATGTTAAGACTTGAGGGATGGTGACATGCCCATTTGTGAGGTGGCACAGAGTCTGATAAAAACTGCTTAGATTTTACCTACTTAATTGTACTGTTCATTTTTTCTATTAATTATGAGATTTGGGGATTTAGAGTCTTAAAAATCATCCAGTCCAGGGCTTTCAAACTTTTCCTTCAAAAGGCTAAAGAGTCCATATTTTCAGCTGTGTGGGGCAGTCTCTTGAAATTACTCCACTCTGCTGTTATCACTCCAGAGGGACGGTAACAATGTGTAAACAAATGAGTATGGCTCTGTGCCAATAAAACTTTATTGACAAACACAGGCAGT